>WARS01000306.1:0-15094 GCA_008933995.1 Datnioides undecimradiatus
GAGTGTAATGTAATACAGATTTGTTTTTATAAGGGAGATGTTTCAGCTGATTCTTTTTTTATACATACAGGGAAGAGCAGCATGACAGCATAACTGGGATTTTAACAGTCAACCTTGAGAAGACTCATTCAGCAGGATAGTTTAACTCTCCACACCCTCCTAACATGTCCACTCTCTCCCTTAATTTCCATCTTTCCCCTAGTGAGGATCAAGTGTCGTGAGCTGGTAAAGAAGATCGCCATCTACAGAAACCGTCTTGCTATCCAGCTGCCTGAGAAGATCCTAATCTATGAGCTCTATTCAGACGACTCCTCGGACATGCACTACCGCATCAAGGAGAAAATCTGCAGGAAGTTTGAGTGCAACTTGCTGGTGGTCTGCTCCCAGCACATCATCCTGTGTCAGGTCAGAAGAGATAGAGTTCCATAGTCAACATAACATTTCCTGCTTGTGTCAACCAGAGCCTGTTGGTGTTTTGGGTCCTTTCTCACACAATGAGACAAACCGTTTTTTTCTTAAGTAATGCTTCACAGACTAAATTCCACTGACCTGCAGAGACACTCCTGTTCTTTGTAAATGACACTAATGCACACTTGACAGATTGCACAAGAGGCAGTAGAGACATTTGAGCACTATTAACATGATGGAAGCAGAGTGATTTGTGTTTAACCATTCAATACTAGCCCAAACAGCCGAGAGAAAAATGATAATATCATGAAATTGCCAGTGTCCCAGATGTTTCTGCCTAGTTTGCAAAAAGCTCCAGCTGTGCATGTGCACTGCAGGCTCTGATGCTCACCCCTCTTCAAACTGGATAAAGCAAGACAGTTGAATGAAGGAGAAGAACCACAGTCTGTTGAACCAGTGGGTGTCCCTCGGGGTTCCTCTCTGCTTCTTGTCTCTATGTGTTTGACAGACGCTGGTTGGGAGGAGGAGCAGCCATAACACAGAGGTTATATCCCTTTAAATCTGTCTGTGTGTGACAGAGGTGCTTCAGATCTCTCTCTAACAGTCGTGCTCGTGTTTCATGCCTCAGACAGCTTTTAGACCATATAAATGGGCTGTGCCCATATGGGCTGCGTATGTCTGTGTCAAATCAAGTCATTGTTTACCCTGTATAGCATTACTTTCTGATGTTACGCCACACTTTACTGTGTTTAAAAGAACAATGTGGTAAGATTTGTGAGACATTTACAAGTGTGTTTAAATAACATAAATTGTGGGATTAACAGGCTGTGAAGTAATAAAAACAGGATAATTTGGTCGTACCTAACCAGTCGGTCTTTCATGTGCTATATGTAATTGTGGTCTCACCTTCCCCATTCTGCTCTTGTGCAGGAGAAGAGGCTCCAGTGCATGTCCTTCACCAGCGTCAGGGAAAAAGAATGGGTGATGGAGTCTCTAATTCGCTACATCAAAGTGATTGGTGGTCCGCCAGGCAGAGAGGGACTACTAGTGGGGTTAAAAAATGGAGCTGTGAGTATTTTGAGAAAATACATTCCCACACAAAGTAACCTTAGAAATGGCACACATTTTCACAAGCCAGCGGTCTAGGAATTTGAACACACTCCAAACAGATTAATTTGTATGAGAGTGAAACTGCATGTTACAGCATGCATTCCTCAGTGTTTACATGCATAACAACTGGATTTAACTTGTAATGGCACTGATGCTGATATTCTGATTCCACTCTGCTGGTTCTAATTTTTTTGATGTAGATCCTGAAGATATTTGTTGACAACCCATTTCCCATCACGCTGCTGAAGCTGTCAACATCAGTGCGCTGCCTGGACATGAGCGCCTCCCGCAATAAACTGGCTGTGGTGGATGAGCACAACACTCTCCTGGTCTATGACATCAACAGTAAAGAACTACTTTTTCAGGTCAGTAGAGAGTGTAGGGTGGATTTTAAAGTACATTTCAGAGGTGCAATGGGATGGAATCAAGTAGGAACATGTATGAATGTATGTATAATTCTGTGCATTAGGTACTGGTATACTCATGTATTCCTGCCTGCTCTGCGTTCCACAGTCACCTCTAGACCTTATTTCCCTGCTACCCTCCTTTACCTGCCTCCTCCCTTTGCGTTCCCTGTAGGAGCCTAATGCTAACAGCGTGGCCTGGAACACCCAGTGTGAGGACATGCTGTGCTTCTCTGGCAACGGCTACCTCAACATCAAGGCTAGCAACTTTCCTGTACACCAGCAGAAGATGCAAGGATTCATGGTTGGCTACAATGGCTCAAAGATCTTCTGTCTCCACGTCTATTCCATGTCTGCTGTGGAGGTGCCTCAGGTGTGTAGGATGTTATCAGACTGTCGTCGTCTGGAGGCAATAATGGCATTTCATTGGGGGGGGGTAGAAATGATGGGGCACCATTGCCAGTTGGTGTAACTTAAATTTCACAGTGTCCCTTAATAAGAAAGACATGTTTCTTGCAGTTATTGAAACATAAATAGATATGATTTTGTTGGGGGTCTGATTTTTATTTATTTCCCGATTTGGCTCTGTTTTTACTATATAAAGTTTGCAATGCTTTTTGACTGTGTTGTTGTTGCTTGGCCCAGTCAGCACCCATGTACCAGTACCTGGAGAGGAAGATGTTTAAGGAGGCCTATCAGATCGCCTGTCTTGGTGTGACAGACAGTGACTGGAGGGATTTAGCCACAGAGGCCCTGGAGGGACTTGACTTTGACACTGCCAAGAAGGCCAGTCAGACACACACAGAAATTGTTCTGATCATCAACTCACTCATTTTACTACTGACATATACAAATAATATTAGAATAATAAAAACATACAAATAGCAACAACAGGTTTTTAAAGCATCTACAATACTCAGGCATTCAATTAATTAATTCTTGTCTTTGTATTATTTTCAGGCCTTCATTAGAATCAGAGACCTGCGTTACCTGGAGCTCATCAATAGCATCGAGGTAATACTACACACGTTTTTTTTGCTAGCTGATTCTGCAACGACCAGGGCTGATATCATCAATGTTTAGACAAGGCTTAATGGAGACCGGGCCATTCACAATTATTATGGTCACACATTTAATTTCTAGTCTTGGCCCTGGGCTACACTTCAGACACTACACGCATCCAAACAAGGAAAGAACGTGGATCTTGAATGACCTTCTTGAGTCAAATCACCGCACACACACAGCTAAGCACACACACATTGCCTGACAATATGCATGCAGAGGGGAGAAAAGTCTTTTTCAACTTGGCTGCTGCTGGCAGAAAGTTTCTGCTGTTTCCCCTTTTAAAAAGAAGAAATGTCCTTTTAAAATATTCTTTTTCAGTATTATGAAATAAAATTTTATAGTATTCTTTGATAATAATATTTATTGTTTAATTTCATTATGATCAACTGTATAAGAGTTTAGTGTGGGTTCAAAAGTGAGGCAGATTACATCCAGAAAGTTTTTAGTGCCTTTTGTGTTGTTTGACTTAGCACACACTCACATGCCTCACTGGTGTGCGTGAGTGTGTGTACACGCATATGAGTGTTTATCTCTGCGCACATGCCAGTCAGTGTTTGTGTTGACTGATTTGCAGGAGAGGAAGAAGCGGGGTGAGAACGACAACGAGCTGTTCCTGGCAGACGTCTATGCCTACCAGGGGAAATTCCACGAGGCAGCCAAGCTTTACAAACGAACTGGTCACGAATCCAGAGCCCTGAGCATGTATACTGACCTGCGCATGTTCGAGTACGCCAAGGTGATTAAATCATCGATTGACAAAAACACACATACGCATGTACAACATACCTTTGTATCAATACGGACAGAACGACCTGGAAAGCACTGCATGTTTCAGGGGTATAGAACATATGTTTTTCTTCATCGTATGCAGTTGTGCCAAGTTGGGGCCCTGCACTGTGTTCAAACAGCCCCCCTTTACCGTCTGTCTTTCATCTCCTCATATATCACTAGAATCTCCACATATATCATCTGATCAGTACACAGACACACACACATACACAATACTTTTACACACATACCCCCTTACAACACGAGGTACCTTGCACACATAGTTGCAGCTGTAAATGGAGCACAAATGGAGAGAAATAAGGCGAGTGTGTGCTTTTCCACGAATACTTTGATGAGGAGGTCAGTTGGAGTTGAGATAAATTCATGCTTTATTGTGTTTACATGTGGGGGGACACTTTGATCATCAGCTTTACATTCACATTGCTGGAGCAGATGACACAGCCATGACTCGTTCATTTATATTTGCGTGTGTATCGGATCGTATGTGTGTTTGATGTGGCTGCTGTATATTTATGTGGCTGTGTCACCATCTGGTCCTACAGGCTGTTTGTTTTAGGTAGAATGGACACTGGAGGGAAAGGCCCTCTAGCAGCCTGCTGTTTGTGTGACTCTTTTCCTCCTGTCTCGGCCTTGACCCACACAGTTCTGGCTGTCTGAACTGGGAGTCTCTTGCTCGCCTTCCATGTTAGCGTTAAAATTCTAGCTGAAAATTTACCATCGCTTTTTTTAGAGTATTTGCCATTGTGTGTCTTTTTTTGCAGGATTTTGTTGGAACGACAGACCCTAAGAGCTCTCGGATCCTGATGACCAAGCAGGCAGATTGGGCTAAGAGCAGCAAGGAGCCCCGGGCAGCAGCGGAGATGTACCTGTCAGCTGGAGAACATCTCAAAGCCATCGACATTATAGGGGAACACGGTTGGGTAGACATGTAGGTGTCAGTCACTGTATGAAACCCTCTAGATCAACCCTCCACTTTAAAATGCTCTGTTATTCTTGTTTAACCTTCTAAAGTGTATTTAGGTTTGTGTGCACGATTACCCTAAATCTATTTCTATGTATCCATGCAATCAAAAATACATCTTTGAATATCGTACATATGCATATTTTTAGTTAATAATTAAACTAAAGACAGTAATGTCAAGTTAATATTGTTAGAAATGTTTGAGAATGAAAAGCCAGAAAACATGTACAGCCTACTATATAGGGCAAACGCACCCTGTACGTCCACTGATAGATAGATAGATAGATAGACAGATAGATACCAACATAACAGCATGTATCAACATGATACCAATATAGTAAAAATAAGAGTATAGAAAAAAAAGAAATAAATTAAAAGAGAAGTAAGAAGTAACAAAATCAAAAAGCAAGGTGTATATATACATATATATATACATATACATATTCATATGTACACATATACAAAAGTGGATCTTCCTGCACATTCTTGCAGCTGTTATAAAGCGAGACTTTGCTTCTGTCTCATATTGGT
The DNA here is from genome assembly GCA_008933995.1 of Datnioides undecimradiatus. Classification (NCBI taxonomy): domain Eukaryota; kingdom Metazoa; phylum Chordata; class Actinopteri; order Lobotiformes; family Datnioididae; genus Datnioides; species Datnioides undecimradiatus. The sequence goes on from WARS01000306.1 coordinate 5,269, forward strand.
GTAGACAAATTTAATAAAAATCTAGGCCTGTCAGTGGCAAAAGCAAGCACCTTTGTGCCTTGACAGGGCACAGTTGCCCTGTACTGTATATTGTAGTATCATTCAGACAACAAAACATTGGAAAATTGGGTCCGGGTTAAGAAATACCAAAATTCCCCTTTAAGCCCTGTCCAGCTAAGTTGTGTGTGTTGCTTGTTGTCACTGGACTTGGATGTTTGACCCTCACTGTGCAAAGTGGTGTATGTGGAGAGTTTAACTCCAGAAGGTTGTTTTCACTTTCATCTGCTGAGAGGGGTAAAGATTTAAGAATGGACTTTTTCAGTGATGCCTTATGTCTAATAGTTTATGTTTTCAAAAGAAAAATAGTTGCATATTCCAAGATTTCTGGACTTTGTAGTGTGGGGAGAAAGAGCCAATGTAATCTTAAGAATTCTTAACTAGGTCATGAAAAATAAAACATATTATAAAACATATATTATATCGTGTTAAAACATGTCTGAAGGGGATCTAACACCTCTGTGTTGCTTACTTAGTAATAATAAATATCTAGAATATGTGTTTCTCAACTCAAAGGATCAGCAATTAAAGTAGTATTTGAAACGGTGATTTTAGCTACAAAAATACATTTATTATGGAATAGTTATCTTTCCTTTAGCTTGTAGTGGGAATGTGGAGCATGAGTGTGTGTTGTTGAAAACCAGGCAAACTGATAAGCCAGGGTCTGGTGGTCATATCAGAACTCCCCACCGACTCCATCTGACCTATTGTCTGCATGCTGTAACACTCCTGCGGTGCTACCAGTTGGTCAGCACGGCAAACACTGCGGCTGAACAGAGTCGGGGCTCTTTAACCTGAATCTGATTCAGCCAGTGACCCTGACTGCTTCATATTCTTTTTCGGGTCATGAGCATAGTTTGATACAACGAACCCCCCGCCTAAGAGTTTATCTGCACCCGCCCTCTCTGTGTGTCCTCATTCCCCTCTCCTCTCATCCAGGCTGATTGACATTGCTCGCAAGTTGGACAAGGCTGAGCGCGAACCTCTGGCAAAGTGTGCGTTCTACTTCACAAGGCTGAAGCACCATGGCTATGCCTCAGAGACTTATTCCAAGATGGGAGACTTGCAGGCTCTAGTGCAGCTGCATGTGGAAACCCGCCACTGGGAAGAGGTCTGACACACTTATGCACACGGGAGACACACCTGCTCTGCTCATTATAGCTTATATATAGAGTGTCCTGAGACAATCACATAAATTTAACGCGAGCCATATAGGACTGCACTAAATAAACTGCTGTGGTACTCACAAACCAAAAGTACGAACCACTCGATGTTCATGGCTTGTTCAATTTTCGCAGCGATCTCCAGAAAAGTATATTGTATTTTGCTAAAGTAACCACAGCCAAATGCAGCAATAAGACAATGCATCTGTCTAATGTCCTCACACACTGACAAACTTAAACCATGCGCACACTCCAGAGTTAATCATCCAGCTTTGGATTTCTCTGAATCCATGCCCACATGATGATTAGAGAGTGAGAAGCGCAAAATACTCTGCTGCACTGAAAGAGTATCAGCTTAAAGCTCTATTCTGCTTCCAATCAAATTCCTCCATCAGAGTGGCTCATGCTGCTCAGACAAGAAGAAAATATTGCATTTCTTTAATCCATCTGCATTCTATAATCGAGTTAAAGGCGTTACAGAGATGCACATTGGCGATTTGCATGCTGAAACAGAGGAGCCAAAAACAGAACATCAAGTCATGAGCACATGGTTCTGGTGTAGTGTCTGAGGAAGTCTTCCTGGATATTTATTTGATCCTCAGAGAGAAAAAAAGAAAGAAGGGAGGGGAGGCAGAGGTTTAGAGAACTGTTCGGCTTTATGTGCTTCACTGGGGGAGGTGGACACCATGACAGGACAGAGCAGGGACTAGAGTTACAATGTGGACCATATGGATGCTATTCACTGCGCCCACTCTTTTCTAAAACAAAGTATTTCTTTAAATGACTTTGGGCTCAGACCTGGGACAAGCACTCCCTTTCTCTCTTTTACTGTATGCTACGACTGGTGTGTGTTTCTTGGCTCAGATTTTGCTAGAGGACATTTAGACTAATCAGTCACTATGACAGGCAAATATATGTCTGCAGGGCACTACAACAGCTCTTTATATCCTGTCATTCACACAGGGTAAGAGCTGCAGTTGTATTTCTAATTGAGTGTGAAATCAACTTAGCTCATACTCTTTTCTTTGGTCTCAGCTAATTAATAATGTTGTGGCAATGTTTTCATAGGAAGTAATATGTGTTTTTATGAATAATACATTGCAACTCATATGTTCCTGACCAACTGTAATTTAGCCATACTTACCCAGGACAGCCTTACATTCTTTAGTAAATGTTACAATCTTTGGGACTTAGACATTGCCATGCCAACTTGTCATATACCCTATATCGTATCTTTCTTCTTTGCTCTGTTCTTTGCTCTCACCTGTCAATGTCTCAGGCTTTCTCACTGGTGGAAAAGCACCCCCCGTTCAAAAATGATGTCTTTGTGCCTTACGCCCAGTGGCTGGCTGAGAACGACCGCTTTGAAGAGGCACAGAAAGGTGAGTTAGCTTCATCAACAGAGCTACACCTTGCCATTGAGTGTGCCTGTAAAGATTGCTCTGAGGTGTACATCCACATTTTTCTTTTAAAGATGCAACTTTCCAGAACTATTTCAGTGAACATTAAAGTCTACAGCCACAGCCAGTGTTTACATATGGAAGTGATAAAGCATGGCCAGCTCTGGACACAGACATTTTTCACTGCTTCCTTAAGATTCTCTGTATCCACTGTAAAACATGATCCTCTTTGCTGGAGCGGAGCAGAACAGAGCTGGGCTGCCTGTTAACTGAATGACATGCATGCATGCCTCTAATCACCAGTACTACAAGCGGCTCTGATGATGATTACCAACTGTAACCATAGTTATAATCAGCTCATAGATTTATAATTATGATCTCAGCAGGCATATTTCCTCTTCTACATAATCTTCCTCTGCCTGTCTCGACATGAATGAACGGGCCTGATTGTATTGGAGCTTGCTTATGGTCATGCATTTTGCTGATCGTGTGCATTTAAGTCAGGCTGTGACGCAGTATTGTATTACCAGTGATTGTAATTGAGTCTAAGGTTCTGGCTTGTCCCCGGTTCACTCCGCCGGTACTTCTCAGTGACAGCATAAAAAATGTTAACACAAAACTGAATTGGTTGGGTATAGTATGTGGGGGGCTTCAAGTGCGTTGAAGTGTTTCTAGTGTGTCTGCTGCATTTTCCCCATCACCAAAAGTAGGCTTGTGCAAAAAATACAGCTGAGTACAGCGAAATTTTTGTTTTTAATGTTCCTGTCCCTTGTAGTGATATATTAAAAAAATAAGGATATCAGTTCAACTATTTTTATATGATGTTATGGCATCTACATTACAGCTCTGTGTATTAGTACATGACACGAATACTGTTTTTGAATTAAATAGTTTTAGTATCCTGGCAACTCTTGTATTGTGAGGGCCTTGTCAATTTTCATACCTAACCAAAAGGCCTTTTAAAAGTTATATTTCCCAGTTCCCATCTTCTCAGTACTTGCAAAACAGGATCACTCTAAAGTCTTCTAATTGATTGCCTGTGTAAATAGTAAACAGTAATGTTTCACAAAGTTGCCCAAACATGTTTAGAACCACCTCTGCTTTACATTGTTGTTGTTAGCTGGTGTTTTGTTTCTCTGTAGGGGGAGAAAGGGTGTGTGCTCCTTCCTAACATTAACCAACAACAGCTGAATGTGGTTTTTATCCAGTTAGGTAGACTGATTAATATTTACCACTAATATGTCCTGACCCCCGCTGTGGTTGCAGAGGGAGGGTCACTGGTGGGGTCGACTTCCTAAAGCTGCTTCTAATTACCCTCTGATAGGAACATGAAGAATAGAGTTCATGTTTGTTAGGGTTTTAAAGTCAAAGTACTTTGGTGTTTGATGTTAAAGAGCAACCTCACTGTTTTGGAAAGACTCAAGTAAGTCATTAAATTTAAATAATTAGCAATGGTTGTCTCGTATCCATTAATAACAAATTGATCTTTGCATTTAGTTTGTGTATATCTGTATTTATGCGTAGGCCTGTTCACCTTTAAATGTTTTTTTTTTTTGTGGGTACAATAAAATTCTGTGTTAAACTCTGCAGTTTGCGAATGCAGTTTATTGGAAACTCTAGTGACTCTTTACAGACGTATGTGGGTATACACATTAATTGAACATATATCAGACTACTGCAACTTTAGTATAGTGACTTAAATTTTCATAAAATGAAATTATTGCTTGTAAACCCTCTGTTACTGACATAATATTAGGAGTAGGGGGTTATTAATGATGTAATAGCATGTGTAAGTTATTAACTTAAGCCCCAGTAGCTGGGGCTTAAGTTTCAAAGCTTCAAATAAATAATAAGCAATTCAACCAAAAGCCAGTTTTGAACGCTATGTTGTTCTTTACAATTTCTGGTAGCTCTAAATGGTGAAAAATAATTTCTGAGATGTGCAGTGCAAAAACACCACCACAATGACAACTTAACACCAAAGATGTCACCAAGAAATAAATAAATAAAGCAGGATGTCTTGAGTTGACACTTCAAAATCCAGCATTGCCTCAAGACTAGACAGTTTTTCAAGGGCACATAATAATCCATCTATCACCACTTTCTTTATTTGACTCTTTCAGCATTTCACAAGGCAGGGCGACAGAATGAAGCTGTGAAAGTCCTGGAGCAGCTTACCCACAATGCAGTGGTGGAGAACAGGTTCAATGATGCAGGGTTCTATTATTGGATGTTATCTATGCAGTGTCTGGACATCGCCAGAGGTGAGACCCATCTTTTCTGTACGGGAAAATAGCAAAATGTATTTTTTACAATAATGCTTGATGCAGTTATGGTTTTTTACAGACCCCTTTTGTTACATCTGTGTTTGTTTGAATCAGATAGTGAAGACCAGAGGGATGAAATGCTGAAGAAGTTTGAGCGTTTTCAGCATCTTGCTGAGCTCTACCATGTCTATCGCTCCATTCAGCGCTACACGGTGAGAACATGCTACTGTTGTCAACCCTAATCTTTTAAAGCCAGACCAGACAAAAGAGGGAGGAGGCCTTAGAAATTAAGGGGGCAGCCATATGATTGGCTGTCAGATAGAATGCCCTGGAAACATTACTTACAATGTGGTTAGATTTCTGTTCGGATACAAACACATTCCTGGTCCAATATGGTTTTGTTTTGTTTTTTTAAAGTGCACTGACAGCCCCTCAGCATTTCTGCTCACTTTTTAATCAGCTTTTGTTCTCAGATTTCTTCAGACTGCTGTGAATTTGACAACAATGAGGTCTGGCTCTGTAAGATTATGTCGGCCCAGAAACAAGATGTGTTAAGATATGCACAGAGGTTGTTAGGTCAAGTGAACAAAGGAAAGGTGAGGGTGTTACGTCCGTTTCTGGAGACCACTGAAGGAGAATTTAATTGGCTTAAACTGCTCAGGAACCACCAGTATTAGCCGTTTTTGCTAATGTCCCAGTTTAAAGTTGACTTACAGAGAATATGTGGTAGATGTGCTAAACATCACTGCTCATAGTGATAGATATGCCCTTTGTGCAGCAGTCAAAATGGTTCACTTCCTGACACCTGTGTGACCCCTGTTGCCATGGTCACCAGCTGCTTGATTGATCATGGGTTCTACGTAATCAGTGGTCTTCCCCAAGCCCCCATCCCTAACCTACTTACAAACAAGCAATTGCTGGTTATGAGCACTATAAGGGTGACCTGGCCTGTGTCAGTGTCCTCAGTTTGTTGTTTCAGCTTTCTGCTCGGCTGTGACCACACCCCTGCTATAGCGACGCATCGCTGTGATCCAGACCAGAGCAGGAAAACCTCTTTATCTCACTTTAACTCTAATGGGCAGGCACTATAGATGTGAACTATCAACTTTCTGGATAAGGTGCTGTTAGTGATTGCTTTAGCAAATTCTTCTCTCACTTTTAGAGTGCTGTGAGGTGGGATGAGGCACTGCAAAGGGTTTGGCAGCTTTTAGACCAGGTTAAAAGATAACATGGTAAGAACAGGAGAGGACAGATGGAGCTTTTTAAAGAAATGTTAAACCTGCAGTCTTTATCAGCATGTCATTTTATAATCCTGTCACCTTCCATCTCTCAACTGTTTGTATCTTTAGGATGAACCTTTCAGCTCCCACATGCCAGAGACGCTCTTCAACATCTGCAGATTCCTCCTGAACAACCTCACCAAGGACATACCACCAGGCATTTCAAAAGTGTATCCTTCCATTTGAGAAAGTAGATCCAACATAGATTTCACGCAAATATTTTTAGAAAAAAGTATTGTGGGGCCCTTCCTCTTTGGAAAACTCCCAGGACCAAACATGCCAATCTGAAATCAAGACTGGCAGAGAGACTGACGATAAAGTGTTGGAAAAGAGATAGAAGTAGAGAGAAAACGGAAGCGCTGGCGCCACTGCGGAAACCATGCTGCTGCTGAGAGAAATAAAAGGGGTGATGATGGGGGGAGGAGACGATGCCAGCAAGAGGCACATTCTCTGTTATCTAAACAAATGCTTTGATTACTGAACTTTGTGCCTACGTGTACATACACAAACACTCTAAACAATGTGCTTTAATTTGGAAAAAATACACACAAAGCCACCCACAGCAACACAGACAAATCCATGTGGTCACACACGGTGGAGGCAGAGTATGAGGAAGGAAAGGCCAGCCTTTGAGGAGGAAATCAGGCTGAGCAGCTGTGATCCTCCGTGGCCAAACTGGAGCGTTCCAAAAACTTTGAACTTAGATTTATAGACTGAGTCGGGCTGCGTCTGACTTGGTGTGAACAATTAAACACAATGTCACAGAAAAGCTGCACTAAACAAGTTAAACAATAGGAGGACACACATTTATCAACAGTCCCAGCCGTGGAACAGAACTGGGTGTGTGGGAGGAGCTGGAGAGTAGCTGAGTGGGGAGGAAAGGAGGGGAGAAGTGTTAAGTTGTAGGTGATGGAGGAGTGCCAGTGTAGAGCTGTTTGCAGCTGCAACTCATTGACCTGTCATTGCCACTCCCAGAGCTGCATTTTAACAGTCTGTCTCTGTCTATAAATACAAATAAGCAACAATTTCCTCAACTCAAACACAAAAACATCCACACAGGCCTATGGAACAACGCACAAGCCCACAAACACCCTTGTGTTATCAAGGCATTACTTTCAAGGCAATTGGCCAGTGTTGCAGCCTCAGCCCAGCTATTGTTATACACATTAAGAGAAATGAGGGAATTTACCATTATACCTGTTTATAAATGCACACAAGTGTAAATGTTTCCACATAAAAAGTAACAAATTTTGAATTAAGACTCCTAGAAATCAGCTCCCCAGGGTGAGATATAGTTAGCCTGCCAACTAAAAATACTGTGGGATTTCCTCTTTCATTAGTTTTCCTTGACCTGATTATTAGCAACACCTTGTATGCGTTGGCCAAACAGAGTCGAAAACTGGGTGCATATAAACTCGCCAGGTATTCCTACGAGAAGCTCCAGGAGCTGCACATTCCCTCCCGCTTCCAGGAGTCCATAGAACTGGGCAGCCTCACCATTCGCTCCAAACCATTTCACGACAGCGAGGTGCGTTTAAGAGTCGCTTATGCACAGTGGCATATTTAACTTCTTATGAAAAACTGCTGATAAATACTATTCGAATATGAGAGGAGCTATCCCTGCTCTTGTGCTCTTGAATGCATATGTTGAAACAGGACCTGATTGAGGGCATGATGTGTTACCGCTGCTCCACCAACAATCCCCTGCTGAACAACCAGGGGAGCGTGTGCATCAACTGCAGGCAGCCTTTCATCTACTCAGCTTCATCCTACGGTCAGTGACATACAAACACACTCAGTGCAGTATTTGCACAGACAGGACTCCATTTGTGTCTTTAATGTTGCGTGTCTGCCCGTGTGCAGAGGTGTTGCCTCTGGTGCAGTTCTACCTGGAGGAGGGCATCAGTGATGAAGAGGCTGTTTCCCTGATTGACCTAGAAGTTCCTCACACAGATCAGAGAGATGCACATTGGCACGATATGGACAACGGTGGTATCCTTTGGTCATAACCACTCATAAATACACACAGACACACACACAGTGATACATGACTTGTATAAATTATTAACTCCTCGCTCTGCTGGACTGGAGTGTCTTTATCCCTGCCCTAACACGCGGCACATCTCTTCGAAATGAAGCACGTGACTCCCCTCTGCCTTGTGACAGTTCTAAGAAGCTGTTTAGTCTGCGTTGGCCTCGATTCTGTGCTGGTGGGTAAGCTGTCAGAGCTAAGTCATCTTAGCTCTTGAGCTAATAGGGTTAGCGAGGCTCTCCTGTCTCATCTTAATGACACTAACCCTCCGAGAGCCGTAGCCACAGCCCTAGTGTAGGGATTAACCTGCATTAGCCAGCAGACACTCAAGGGCACTGAGGTCTGCTCTGTTCCTCCAGAACCATGACGTGACTGACAGGCACGACTGATTGGCATTTTAAACACTCTCACTTTTAGAGCAGTCTCGGAGGGATAATTTTCTAAGGGCTTTTACTGTTTTGAAAATACATAAGTGAAAAAACACAACATATAAAACATGATGTTGAAATGTGTGACACGTATGCATCGCTGAGCTGTTTGTTCTTAATTAACACCAATCAGAACTGCAGGCTTTGAGGATGGATGACGGTTTAGATGATGCAGAGGAAGATCCATTTACAGCCAAAATGAGCTTTGAGGTAAGAAAGGACAGAGGAGATCAGGCGATTAATATTCCACTAACTGGGCAAACCAGCTGGAGAGGGTGAAAGGACGGGGTCCATAATAGAATGTGGATGTGTTCCTGTATCTGTCCAAACAGCAGGGGGGCTCGAACTTTGTCCCAGTCAAGGTGAGTCGCTCGGTGCTGCGCTCAATGAGCAGGAGGGACGTCCTGATCAAACGCTGGCCCAGGCCGCTCAAATGGGAGTACTTCCGCTCCCTGCTGCCTGATGTGAGCATCACCATGTGCCCCACCTGCTTCAAGGTACAGTATTTATAAGACACAGGGCTTGTGTAACCTGGTGTGAACTGCAGATAAAGTTTTTCTGTCTGTCTTTCTCTCACCAACACTGTTTTATGTTATATATATAGAGAGAGAGAGAGAGAGAGAGAGAGAGAGAGAGAGAGCTGCTTAGAGGACCACAGATCTGTCAAAAACCAGTAAACTCATGCATACTGTCTGGGCAGTGAAACTTTGTTGTCAGTAAATGTAAAACCCTGAGACATATGAACCATACTCTCCTACATGAATAATTAGAGTCATAGTATTCCATTTGTGAAACTTTTTTAGTATTTAGTGGCGTGGGTCAGGCGGGTATGGCTGGAAGGCAGGTCAGACACCTCACAGGCCACTGCTCCACAGCACAGCTGGCATTTAGACCACAGACTGACCTGGAAGGAAGGAGGCAGATGGAAACATATAAGCACACTTTCACATTCACATGTATGTGCACACAGATGTGTATCCACACACATTAATGTCATTATGTGCTGTCAAACATGCCACATCCTCTCACAAAGAACAGTAATGCTGGTTATACAGTTTTAATAGTTTATAAAGGATGAATTGCAGCATATTTCAGACTGTATTCCAATATAGCTGTAACTCCATCTCTGAATCACTTTTTCCAAAAGAAAATCTATTTCCCTTGATGCCAAAAACTGCTGGTCTCAGTAATTATTAATC
>WARS01000311.1:0-22077 GCA_008933995.1 Datnioides undecimradiatus
TTTTTTTTTTTTAAATCTATCTGCATTTATATGGAGATATCTGTTAATAGAGATGAACTGACATGTCATCTAGACATTAAACCACTAAACCTAATTGGACTGTAAACAATAATCTGTGCCCAGACGAGGAAGTCTTTGCATGAATATCTGCTGGCTGCACCAGAACCCCTAAAATATCGGCCCCTGTCTCCAGAGGTTAAAATGTCGTCAGACTAATGGGTTCAGAGAGTCCAGAGATGAGCTGATTAGGTTTCCCTACCAGCATTTACTAATTTAATACCACACCCTAAAAAAACAACACTGGATGCCAATTAGATTTCATTTCTGTAATGGGATTAAAGAGAGAAAACATCTAATGTAAAGTACGCAGCTCACCGTGGATCCATAGTGGGTTTATTTGCAGCCTTGAGCTCTTCTAAGGAGGCACACTGCTCCAGCAGGAGGTCTACTGCTTTCTTTAGATGCTCCTCATCCCCCGCACTTTCTCCCTCAGCGGGACAGGAAATCAGACTCAAGCTGCGGAAGGTGTTGGTGAAGTCAGCACCTGCACGAGGGTGTGGAAAAGGTTACATAACCTCTGTGATAGGTAATGCTGTCACCGATCAATCAATATATAATGCTCACTCTCATCCCACCTGTGTTGTGCATGGTCTGCAGAAGCTCAGTGATCAGGATCTCGTCCTCAGGCTCTTCCTTCTTCAGTAAGCCCAGCTTCTTTCTCATGTTCTCCAGGTAGAAGCCGTTGTACAGACCTAGGTACTCGTCCATGACAGCCTCAGCCCGGTCTGGTGGCAGCTCTGGGGCGAGAGCCTCTGCTAGCTTCACCAGGTTCCACCTGCAGATTGCTGGCTGGGCCTGATAGGAGTACCTGCCTGAGTTGTCGGAGGCGTTGCAGATGAAGTCTGGATCAAACCTGGGAGGAAGAAGCAGAGTTGTTTTCTATGGTCTGATGAGCTCTGCAGCAGCAAAATAAGAAGTCTCTGCCAACTCCAGCATTAAATAGGAATGACCATTGGTTCAGTCACACCAGCTGTGTCTAACCTGTCCATAAAGCCATATGGACCATAGTCCAGTGTGAGTCCCAGGATGCTCATATTGTCTGTGTTTAGGACTCCATGGCAGAAACCCACACACTGCCACTGAGCCACAAGACGGGCCGTACGGAGCATCACCTACAGACACGGAGAAGACAGAATCCGACATTAGTACGTTGGCGCACAGATGATGCACTTTCTTCCTAATTAGATGAGGAAAATGTCAAAAAACCTGCAACGAGAGTTTAATGCCTTGTTAATCTCATACTGGGCAGAGGGCACCATGACTCAGCACCTGCAGGCATTGAACCATCTACAGCAGCTTAACAGGATAAGAGGATCCAAATGTTCTTGGCTTCAAACTGCAGCTGTAACCTTGAATCTGCTACTTGCTTAAGTGCCATTTCACTGGCTGAGTGGCTGTGTGTTTAGGGGTTGGGGGTTGTGGGGATATCACTCGTGCGCTCTGACCTCTCTGAAGAAAGCCACGTTCCTCTCCACCCTATCTGGGTAGTCCTGTTGGATCTCAGGGTAAAATGTCTCAATGACATAATCCATCATCTGCCCACGGATCTCATCGAGTCCACAGCTGGGACCCCGACGGCCCGTGAACTCGTCGGTTTGCTTGAAGATCTCAAAGGATCCAAACCTGCTCAGAGACGGCACAACTAAGACAAACAAATGTGGTCTAGACACCCTGAGGGGCTCAGGCATCCATGACAGATGAAAGTGGACGACAGTGGGCGCTCACCTGAGAAAGGTGGGTGCAATACGGAGGACCACAGAGCATCTCTCATGGCGAGGGTGCCCGCTGTAGTATACATCCCGTATGACCCTGCTGTCAGAGGTCACAATGGAGCCTGCTCTGGTGGTGGGAACACCCAGGAAGAACATCACCTCGCTGCAAAGGAACTCTCTTATACTGGAGCGCAGGACCTTACGGCCATCAGCTTGTCTACGAGGGACAGGAATGAGACAAATGTTAAGTTTTGCTCATTATACAGTTTAGAACTGCAACACTTATCCAATTATCTAACAAGTATTACACCAACCACAAACTATTCTCTGATTTCAGCTTCACAAACACTCTCTAGTTTCTTTCATCCTCTATAACAGTAAACTGAGAGACATTTGACAACCTCACTTTCAGGAAACTGTGATCAACATGTTATTTGACCATTTGCCATCATTTTATGGAGGAACAGCTCATCTGTTAATCGAGAATCAAAGCTAAACAATCCCTCTAAAACTCATTTGTCAGTCAGTATGCATCTACATTTTCAGAAGACTTCAACTTTAAAACGGGATTTAAGTCTTTTTTCCAGTTTGGACCTAATAAAAAGTGTGAAAAGCATTTTGGATCAACTACAAACTGTTCATTCAAAGTAATAATAATAAACTTGTAACAACACACAGACTGATAGAAAAAAACAACACACTCTACCTGGAATAAGGAGTCAGTCCAGCCCCTTTCACCTGTATCTCCCACCGGCCGCTCGGGTTATCCCGCAGCAGTTCGGGATCTTGTCCGGGTGGCACCCTCACCTCCCCGAGGTAGCAGGCTGCCCCGTCGCCCAGCTGCCCGGCGAACTGGCCGAACTGGTGGCCGCAGTAGCAGTGGGCAGCGGGCTCGGATCCGGGCATAACTTTGGATCCGCTCAGATACTCTGGTCCAAGCGGATCGTTCATGACCTCCTCTCCGTCGAGCCCCAGCAGCGCCAGAGCTTTGTGGGACACAGCCACGAACCGGGGATTGGTCAGCGGCTGCGGCTTCACCCGGGAGAAACACGCTCCTTTCACCTGCCGCACGCCGGGCTCCTCGGACATGTCCAGGGGGAGTTTCCTGAGGACAACGTTGTCGAAGTCGAGCCGCTCCAGCGAAGAGCGACTGATCGCCAGACCCATGTCGTCCATCCCGACCGATCCGAGGCGTCTGATCACGGACACACCGGGCAGAAAGATACGTGATGGTCTCAGCCGAGGACCTAAATAAGCCATCCAGGCAAAGCCATCTGCCCGTCGGTATCCGCTGGCGCAGTTATAATGTGGTCATGCTTTCATAATCCTGCACTCTAGAGCGGATGTTTGCGAGACACGCGGCGTCACATTGTTATTCGTCCGACTGGAAACCAAAACTAAGGCAGAACTACTTAACCAAACGCTTGTCAAACTAAACTCAGATCTCGACGATAATGTTAATAAAAAATATTTGTTAAAATCATTCATTTATCTATATAACTCATAAATATACAGCATCATACACAATTTTAATACAATAAAGTAATTGGAACACAGAAACTTAAATATAGTGAATGTGTTGCAACATGGTTACAATATATATTTTTTGAGACAAATAGAGTTTATCTTTACTTAAAATGTTTTAATAATTCATTACAGAAGTTAGGATTTAATGTTCAGTTTGGTAACAATGACAATACCACACAATGGTGTGTGTGTGGCTGGGGTGGGGGGGAGGCAAACCTCACAAAACAAATACAGGCATTCATACAGGTTTCGTTTGGCAATTCTCAAACACACAACGGATTAAAACTTTGGAGAGAAACTGGGAGAGAAACAGACACACACTGTTTGTATTATTATTATTATACTGGAACTGAGAGGCATTAACTACATCTTTCCTTCATGTACTCAATACCCTTGTGTCTCAAAAAAGCAAGGGAACTATTTTATCAACTGGAAGACACAATCTGAGTTAAAGTGTGGATAACTTGCAAGTGGTTTAATTATGTTTCTAATATGAAACAGCACTACTTCATTTACTGAAGTCCCATATAAGGTCATTGGAGCGTTTCCCAAATTAAAGAGAGTTAATGAACTCCTTCCACATCTTACATAATCAGATTTAGAGTAAATTGAATACTGTACATACAATAAAAATTAATAAGTGATGTATATCAGTCTTGGTTGATGTTAATTTACAGCCTTGCAACCATGTAAATATCAATAACATGTTGGATTCATTGATTACATCTCCCACATGGTAACATTTCAGGGATGTCATGTAGCCAATTTGATGTGTGCAATAAGATGCTTTGTACTGTGGATACAGGTCATTGCCTCAGGAGAGGAGGCAATCTGAGGGTCAAAGGCAGCAGTGATAGCAGTGTAAGGCTTTACCTCCCAACTCTGACCAAGATTAACTGTCAGCTTCTGCCATAGTCGTCAAAACGAGTCCACAACTTTCCCGTGATGGGAATTTCACTGAGAAATCACTACTGTCAAAGTTCAATCCTTAATTTGAGAGGAAACAAAGTGACGTCATGAGTATCATCTCAATCCTCATTTTACAATCAGACGGGCCAACAATAATGCATACATCATGAGAGTACACACAGTCGGTGTGTTGAATGACAGATGTTCTCATGAAGGTTTTTCAGAGATGGCCTTCTGTACAAGATGCATATTTCTTTGTGTCAAGTATGAACCCTTACTCAAAGATGGAGTCAATATGTGAGGGTGCCTCATAGTGGAGGGAGCTACAATTAAACATACAACTAAATGCTTTGCTCATCCTGAGGCACATTTAAGCCTGTGCTGTCTCTGTTGTTCAATGAGTGACCATGAAATGAGGGGGTTAGGATACTGTTTCTATTGCAAAGACGACACAAACTAATTGGTCTACTCTATATTTCGGGCAACAGTATTTATAAAATAAGCCTATCATATAATTACATAAAGGCAGAACATTAGAAACTTGCATTGACCATTTGGTTGGAGTTATATGTAAGATGCATAAAACACTCAGTTTTGCCATTCCATTTAGTTCACCGTTAGCCCTTACTGCTGCAATATGAGGCACTTGTCTGTTGATGTGGGCAGGACCGTGCACATGGGAAATAAGCCCAGTTTTGTTTTAATATTAATCCGGTATGTGACATTTGACAAATATGTAACTGCAAATAGATTTTTCAGGAACTAACTAAGAACGATGGTCAGCCTTCCACTTCAGACACTTGTTGACCTTAAATCAGACTAAGAGGGTCATTCAATGCACCACCTATAAATACTGATGGTTAATGCAGAGTTCCTAGTTATTATTATAGTTGTAACTGACTTGATGTTTTACTTCCTTTTCCCTTCTCACAGGCTGCATGTACAGTACAAGACTCTACCAGTCTCTTATAAAGTGCTGGACTTGAAAGGGGCCATTTACCAAAAAATGCTGGTTGGCGCCAGAGAGGAAGGAGGAATTAGGAGACAGCTTTAGAAAAGTGTGCCTCTCCTGGGAAAAGCCAGTCATGTGAATGAAGGTGATTCCGATGATACCTGTCAAATAAAAACCCTAAATCATTTAAAGGGGTGGTGGCGGGTAATGTATATCTATTCAAAAGGAACAATTGGCATTTGTAAACTTTACAAAATGCAGGATTTGCACAAAATATGAAAGGAAAAAGAGTACTGTCATGGTTTCTTTGGCAGTACGGCCCTGCTGCGTCTACAGGGACATCAATACAAAGTGGGAGGCTCTGAAACCCCCTGAGGTCCTTGCGAGTTCATAGTGTGGGCTGGTGAAACCTTTTCTCCAGCCTCACCTCCTGTTTTTAAGGCCATTGGTGATAGATGCATTGTTTTTATAGATCAAAGGTTGTGTCACTGATGGCTTAGAGAAGATCAGCGGGGTCAAGCCGGCGGTGGCCGCAGCATCTCCACTAAAGATTGGACCGCAGGTAAAGAAAGCATGGCTCTGCCTAGACTCCCTCCAGCACGGTAGCAGGCATATCCCAGCATCCCCATCATGACACCCTTTAGAACCGTGCACAACACCCAGCTGAGACGTGAGGGTGGTGCAACGCTGAGGAGGAAACGGACAGACACAAAGCTAAAGTCACAATATGTTCCCATCATACAGACAATCTGCAACAAATCAAGTCAAAACAAGAAAAACATACCTCATGATTTCATTTATGTTGAGCTGCTTATCCCAGTTTCTTTCTATACCAGGGACATGACCCATCCCTACAACCCCCACCACCACAGCAGGCACTTCTGCAGAAGAGTGAAAAACATTAAATAAACCGTTAAATAAACAATCTACACATCTACAGCCACATATTATCTTATATTATTATTATCATATGTCATTACTGGATGGTTAATTACGCAACAACTTATAAGAACTTTGATCGAAGATATGCCTCTTCAGCTGACATATCTCAGCTCCATCAAGCAGGGGTATGTACTTTTGACCATAAATGTATAAAAGGCAATAAAATTCAAACAATGTCATGTTCAACACTATTCAGCTATGTATATGTAAACAACAAAATGAAAAAAAACAGTATTAGATTATTTGTAAGTGAATGAAAATATATTCATATATATATATTATATATATATATACACACACACACACACACTCATGTAGTATATTATGTGTATATATGTTGAGCAGGGGACAACAGGATCTTAGAGTTAAAACCTATAAATAAGAAAGATAGGATTATGATAGGTGTAATACGTACTCTGGGCATTAGGGGGAGCCTCCACACAGCGTGTAGCCTGGCGGAGCGTGTGCGTGAGGTAGATGTCTCTTTCAGCCACAATGGTCTGGTGGAGAGCAGGAAACTCGCCGATCATCTCTGACATGGTCTGCTCCAGCAGGTCCTTCTGTTTGCACTTCTCTACGTCCTCTTTACTGAAAACACGACACACAGTCCAACACAGATGTTCATGGTCACGTAAGAGGGAGGAGGTATTTGTGTTTTCTCTTCCCACAGTATTTCAGTTATGACAGCTGTCTACTGCAGAAAGAGGAACAAACAGTAAAATGCATTGGGCTGCATAAGATCTGCATGACGTGGCTCTTTTTTTAAAGTCATGCTGTGGTTTGAATTTATGTTTTTGAAATGTTTTTAGGCCGACCTCTATCACAAGCCCTGATACAACATGTATACAACACTGCACTGTATACAATGCTACCCTTTGGTGCAAAGTGAACACACTGTGGGCAAAGGTGATATCTGAATGAGGCTTTCACAGCACGGTTACATCCTGCAGTCCAGTTTCACAGATATCGGCAGTTTAAAAGATGTGCAGAGGTGAATGTACACTGGAAAATATGTGTAGGTGCACGATCCCTTACACAGATAGTCATGATGCTCACACATTTACTTCATGTTTGCACCTGAAACCACAATTTCCCCAAATTTCACAATTCTGTAATATCCAATGTGTAAACTTTTCATAACCCTTGCTGCTTTTGTCTTACACACACACACACACACACACACACACACACACACACGCCACAGCTTCCACCAAATGAAACCTCTGACGAGAGAATCTCAGTTAGTCTCATTCACATGATGGGCACAGTAAATACTTTGAAAACACTTCCTGACGGTCATTGACCAACCTGTTTGTACAGCATGCAACAGTTTTCCAGCAAAATTTAGCAATGACCAAAGTTTTGATGTATTTTTGTTGTATGGTAGATCGTGAGACAGACTGTCTCACATCCCTGTGTGAAAAGACATAAAGTGACTATGGTGAACTGATTACCTGATTGGGTCTGACAGAAAGCAAAGACCCCATGCCAGACGGGCCTTCTGCCACAGACTGAGAGCAGCGATGGCCCTTTTAAACGTCACAGGGATCGGCCTGTCCCCTAGGTGAAATTTACAGAATGGCACCCGTCCTGCCTGCGTGGAAAGAAAAGCATCCAGAATGAATAAAAGAGATGAAAATTACCACAAAAATAGGAAACTATCCTCCGCCCCCTTTTCACTTGTTGTGTTCGTGGGTGTTGTACCTCCTTGAAGGCTTCCCTAAACTCTCCCCCAGGAGCCATGCCCAGCTGCTCTGTGATGTGAGCTGAGACTTTGAGCAGGAGAATCTGCATCAGGCCAGACATCAGCCCATTCTGACAGACACAGAGGGCAGAAATAAACATTCAACACAACACAGACATGCCCTCAGTGGCTATTCTTCAAATCTGACTTCTTATATAAAGTGAAAGTATATAAACCATTAGTTTTATACACTTTAAAATTACTGTTCAACACCAAGAAGAGAAGTTCTGAACAGACAAAAAGCTCTTCACTGACACTTAATCCTGTTTGTCCATCATACATCAGAGATATTCATTTCTCCATGAACAATGACTGCATGCTGTAATCCTCTTCACTGCCCCCCAATCACAGGGTAAGAGCTGTTTCAAATTCCAAAAAACAATCACACCCTTTGGCAGAATATACAATCCACACATTGTCTCTGTTTAATTGTTACTGTCTCTCTCTATTCCTCATTCTTCTTTTAATTTTATCTTGTCCTACTATTTTCACACCACCATGGCTGTTAATTCCCATCATTCTGAAAGCCTGACCTGTTTGATGGCCTGCTGAACCTTATCCAGGTTGATGTCTTTGGCTTCCCTCAGCAGCGTATTCTCGTCCATCTTCAACATAGACACCCTGTACTGGCACAGCTCCACCACCACCACGTCTGGCTGCACAGCGCGGATCGTCTGTGGCAGAGGGAGAGAGACAGAGCGAGAGAAGAATGCATAAGAGGGTGCGAGAGAGACAAAAGGCAAATGAGCAGCGAACAAAGTTCTGACAAAAAACAAATGAATGTGGAAAAAAGAAAACAAGTTTACGCTTGGCAAAATCATCACTTCAGTGTGCTACTCTACAGCACTTCTCCACATTCACTGAAATACTCCATTATTGTGCTGACAATTCACAGCATATCACATTTTTAAAAGCGTGTAAGTGGCACAGTGTTGTGTACAAATCCTGCTGTAGATTCCCATTGGCTCACCGTGGCCACATCCTTTTTGCTGCTGTCACTGAAGTGGGCAGTGCCCACCAGGTACAGGAGGCTGCCATCAGGGGCAGTGAGACAGGTCACTGTCTCTGGGAGCTCAGGGGAAGACTGGCGGCGCTGGGCTCGCAACTGCCAAAGCAACTCCATTGCTTCACCATCCGCTAAACAGGAACAATAACAGAGACAGTTGGTAACAGGTCAGAAAACACACTAGGAAAACTATAGTGCCTGATGTCTAACTATAGCTACTATGAAATTCTAAATTAAGGTTGCTTTTTCATTTTCCAGCAATTTTTGTTTATTTCTCTTGGACACATTTCCACCTGTTATAGCACTTTATACAAGCTACATCTCTGCTAATAATGAAGAAGTAGAGTTACAGTTAATTAGTATAAAGCCTAGGGACTACATGCACAGCAGTAAAAATATTTAGTAAGAGCAACTTCACTATAGGCTTTATCATAATCCGTGGATCTGGAAAATGTAAAAAGTCTGTGGCTTTTAGTGAAGACAGTAACAACACCATTAGCGCATGCATCTGCAAACAGGAAAAACTGAATTCTTAAGGTCTGATGACAACATGAGAATCTACCATTGCTTCAGGTGGAAGCACATCATACGGAGCAGATCAGTACCTTGCACAGAGCATAAAATTGGTAAGACTTTCATTATTGTGCCATGTAGATTTACTACTTAATTTAAAGGCCAAGGCAGTTTTTAATGTTTATTTTAAATCATCATCAATATTTTGTGTAATAGAGCCTTTAAAAAATACTTACAGAGCCCTGGAGGTAGACAAGGCAGTTCCTCTTCTGAAGGATCCTCTGACTGGCCAACTGATTCATCCTGTCAAACATCAAAATAGCAAACATTGTTATCTTCAACGGAAATCATGTTGACATCAACACAGGATTAAGAGATTATTCCAGGTCTAGCCATCTTGAGTAACACATGCTGATTGCGCATAATTAGGCAACGGCTTGTGGAAAAAATAATCTGGCAATGGTTGAAACACACCGTAAAGAAGTAAGCTGCAGTCTAACATATGTTTCTCCACAGACCACTTCATTCTAAAACAGTCGGGCTGACCCCTGTGTCCCCTTCCCCAGTGTGAGCAGAACATCTGGCTAAACACCAGTCAATAACATCTCCTCTCTCACACAGACACACAAGCATGTGGTTGTCACAAACCTCTGAATTGTTGTCTTGATCCATGTTTGAAGCACTGAGAGCTGCGTGTGACAGAGAGCAGAGGGAGGGGAAGCACAGGTTAGCACTGAGCGGTGAGGCGTTCACTGTCAGCTGCGTTAGCGACAGTGCTGCGTTACTGACTGCTGACGTTGCTTTAGCTGTAATAGCAATGGTCGCAGATTTGTCCAAATGCAGCGAACAGTTAAAACGCTGTAGCGTTAAAGGGAAACTTGAGGATTCAATGAGGTAGCGTCATCTCGGGCGAGGCTCTCGTTACGGTGTAAGGTTAGCTCCACAAGAGGTTTTCACCACTAAAGGGAAAGTCACTCTTCCACGGGCAGGGTTCCAAACTAGCTAACCTTAACCCCAGGTACGGGACTGCTAACACATAGCATTTATCGAGGGCTCACCGGTTTGGCTAGCTACCGGATGATGATGATGACAGCTAGCGTTAACTCAAGCTAACGAAGCGTTATGCTAGCAAGTCTGATAAAAAATAAAAAATCGCCAAATCATTGACGCAGAAACAGAAAGACTTCTCAACAGATTCCATTACTATCAAGTACAACATATTTGGGAATACACACGCCGGTTGTCTTTAAAAACTAAATATAAACAACTTACCGAGCAAGCTAGCCCGTGTGTCAGTGTGCTCTTCGCCAGTACAGCCGTACAGTGCTCGGCTGAAACTGACAGCCGCAATGCATTCTGGTACATGTAGTCATTGACTGTTAAAACGCTCACATGTATTTTTTTTTTAACAATGAAAATGTTTTTAATTAGTTATAACATTTCACACAGTACAACCAAAGTGGCCATTTGTCCACCTTTTCGCTAACATTTAGACGTGTGAGAGTCTGTCTCAATGTGAAAACCTACACAGAAAATCTCTCATTAAGCAGAGCTGTGTTACTACAGATAACATGCTCTCACGCACACTCGTGCTACAAGTCTTAAAGTGCTTTTGGATGCATTTAGTGTGCTTGACTAGTCTGTCATGGGGATTTTGAGCCCACCTGTGGCATGATAATGAGATGGATCTTTTATTGTTTCCACCAGCAGTCAAGTGGAAGCTGAAATATTCTCCCGTCACTAGTATAGAAGTGTGTGTTTACTGAATGCCCCAGAAGGTCAGATGAGTTTAGAATGCATAGGTCTACTCATAGTGTAGGTAGGCCCTTGACGACGGCACTAATGTCTTCTACAGTAGCTGTCATAGTGGTATGTAAGTCAGTGCAGACAGTTCCTTTATTGACGTTCCTGTTATTATGTCATCAGTTGTAACAATGTGTATAGGGAGGTTGTGGTAGGCACCCACCCCCTTTGTCCACCTACTCCCCTTTGTCCACCTACTGGATCCTGTTGAAAAGTGCGAACGTACCTTAAATGCTTGGTTTTATTACAAATAACAGAGCAACTACTCTAACTAATCATTCCTTCATAGCGGATGTTAGCACAATGTGAGACAGTTCTGAACTACTAAAAGAAATTTTGATTTTGTTGGAGACAGCAGATGACAATCCAAAGCTTAGTCATCGTGTAATAAACCTTCCAGTGAGGAGCAATTTTAACATCTTTCACATTTCACATCACAGCACTCCCACAAGAAGCCAGCAGAACACAAAAGTCACATAATTTACCGAGTGAATCCGGCTCCATTCATCATACTGGAGCTGCTAATACAGTCTTCAAGGAGAAAACACCCACATCACTGCCTTTTTCACTAGATCTCTTAGATATCTGCTGCCTAATAGACAAATCGGCGAAATATTGTATTCACACTTCACCTCACAATTCCACTTTTCATTGTAGAGTCTGTTCTTTTGCTGCTCCTCAGTATGCCAATTTACCTATTATTAATGGCGTGCAAATATAGTCGAGTCATGTTTAGATACACATTCCTAATCAATGAGATGGCAATGATAAAGCCATGAAACTTGTGTCATTTCTAAACACCCCACAAACACTGAGTCATATATAGTGTCCATACATGATTAGCGTTCTGTGAAATATGATGCTGAAAGCGCATACATTATTGCCACAAATATATTGTGATCTTTTGCATATTAATTGTGCAGATCTCAACAGCTGTATTGCGTTAGCTACCTTTCTACTTGGCTATTGGGATAAAGGGACTAAGAGTTAAAATATGTGTTTAAAATACATTTTTTGAAGCCATACGACAGTCCTCTTTGCAGATATGGATCTCTAAGGTGTGTGTCTTATTTGGTGGGGGGTGGTGGCTCACTTATCTCTCTCATTGCTGCTCATCCTTTCGTTAGGCCTTTTCTCAATATAGCTGTTTGACCCTGCAATGTAGCACCCTGTTGAATTTTATCACTGCTGGTTTTCATTGGAGGGTGTTTTGCAGTACACAGTCATCCTGAGACATGAATGTGACATCATTTCCTACCATAATACTCTGATCAACATTATCAGATACACAAACTTTTGTCTTATGCCCTCTGAACAAATTTGCCTTCCCATAAGTCACTTTGAGTCCAATGTCATTTTCTCACAGCTTAATTTCTGACCAATCAATCCATCACATGAGTTTGTGAGTTCATTTGAAGTGTAGAGGTGGCTGTTGATAGGAGGTGATTGACATGGTGGCCATGTGCGCAGATTGTAGGAAAGAAATCTTGGTGCGGAGTCCTCTTCCTCTCCTTCCTCAACATTCCCCAGCAGCGATGAGCTCCCCTGGTCTCTCTGTCAATCTGTCTCTACGGTTTTCCTCATCCTCGTCTTCCTCAAAGAGAGTGTGGCGTATACTCAGCAGCTGGTGTGTAGGAGCACGAGTCAGGGGTGGAGGCTGACACTCAGGGTTTTCCGTCTGGGTGAGAGGCTCCCTTGGAGGTGGAGAGGACTTAGGACTGAGAGGATCCTCGCTGGAGGGAGGGTTTGGACTCACGCCATTTACATAAGTAGTGGTGGGCAGGGTCACTGTAGAAAAGGCAGTGTTGGTTGATTCTGGAGAGCATACCTTTGTTTCTGATGAGACGAAAAGGAGAAAGTCAGTATGGGCAGTGTGTGAGAAAACACTCTTTTAAAGGTCAACAGTAATTGTACAGGGACACGCTGAGGATCTCATGGTGTGGCCTAACAAGCTGGAGTTGACATTCAGCTGCAACACTGTTTTATTGTGTTTCATCCCCAAAACAGAATGTACTTATTCATCTCAGTTGGAAAGTTCTCACCTTTTTCCCACTCAGACTGACTGACCACAGAAGTCAGCATTACCAGCATTTACTAAACAAGTTGAACTCACCAGATTTTACCCAAATGGTTGAAACAAAAATATGCCCTGTTTTAGAAACAGCAAGTGTGATCTGACCTTACCTGTCATTGCACCAGACACGTGAACAATAGTGTGCGTGCCTTCCAGGTACACTGTATCCATGTTGTGCTCTGAGGGCAGAGGTTCTGTGGTTGTGGTCTCCACCTTGGGCTTACGGATAGTCAGCATGTATGGGTGGACGTCCAGAGAGAAGTTGCGAGTGTGCTTTTTCTCCATCCCACTTAGGTCTGCGATTGGAAATGAAGTGTGTGACTTACACGACTGCAAGAAGACAGGTCAGCCTTTATAATAATGACTCTTTGTTTTCATCTCAACCAGCTTCTCAAGAAAAATATCAAACACCTGAATGCCCACTAAGCCCATTAGTAACTTTGACTTTGTTTTGTAGTGGTCAGGATGATTGGTGGGTTAATCAGAGCTGAAAACTGTTGCCTGCTGAGTTCAGAAACAATATTAATGAAAGCCGAACCAAAACAATTAGCTGAAAGATGCTGAAAAGGTCCATCTGCAGATTTGACGCCACAAGCAATTCCTTTGACATGTAGTCATTTGATCTATTGCTGGAATATTGATTAGCACTACTTTAATTCAAGATGTCACTGGCTTGCTGGTCATAGTACTGCATACCTTTTGAGGCAGGATGTTGTGTGCTCTTGCTATCCAGAAGCGGTGCTATGAAGCTGTCTGCCACTGTCTTTCGTCTGACTGGTTTGGGCTTTTCAGTCTTGGTGTTATTTTCCAGACGCGTCAGTGTAAGAGGTTCCTTTAACAATGATAGAAAACACAACAGGTCAGTAAATCATAGCTAAAATGGGGTTAAGATAACCACTGGAAACAATTAAGCTGCAATGAAGTGTTTTATGTGTTAGAGTCATAAATGAGGACTGATTCCCAGGCCTCTACACAGAAAGAGGCTCTTAACAAGAGCTGAGAGAGAAGCATCTTGAACAGAAATACAGTCGATGTTGATATGAACTGCAGTGCTCCAGCGACCAAGTATTATTCTGTGCCAAGCAGACAGTAGATTTCCTTCTGCTGTCACTGAGGCTTATTGAGAGATGATGAACTGGAGACACGGTGCTTGTTCTAAGGCAGATGTCTTACCTTGAATGGCTGAGGAAGAGGATTTGAGCTTGGGATCCATTTAATCTTCTTGCGGGGCCGTTTGATGACCAGCGGCTCCCCACCCATCTCTCCCACTCCAATTTCCATGTTGGGATCAAGTGTTTGTATCCCAGAGTCCCTCACAGTGGGTGTAGCATCGTGGTTGGACTGTGCAAGCGCAGCCAGCAGCTGCCTCACCACATTGTCATACATGAGGTCACTCTCATTAGTGATGAAGTCTAGTCGGTTGAGTGACTTGATGTGGTCCCTGTTCTCATTGCAAAACATGGCCAGAATGTTGATATCACAGAACTGTGACTTCTGCCAGCGCCGCCGTGTTTTAATACCAACTTTATGCAGTTTGTCGAACACGAAGTTGGACTTGCGCACCACAAACAAGTGCAGCAAATTAACCAGGATGATGAGGTTCATGGTGCAGAGCAGAGCGATATCTACTGCTGCCATGATGCGCTGCAGCTGCACAGCAGGCAGCTTACAGTTGACCCTGAGCTTCAGCTCTGCATAGCTGCTGATGTCTGGAGGTTCACCCAACGCACAGGTGAACTCATTTTGCCGCTGGCGGGCATAGTAGGCGCTCAGGTAGGAAATGGGGATGGAACTGAGGCAGATTATAGCCAGGTGGCGTGCCAGGTAAAGCTTAGCCAGAAAGTTACTTTGGCCTCGTCTCTCCAAATATTTCTCAAACAGGTTCTGCTCAGGGCTTTTCTCTTTCTCAGCGTTCTCTATGATCTCCCTCCTCTCCCGCTCAGTTATGCCAGGTCCTTTGGATTGGATCTGCTTCTCGATCTTTGGAGCTCGGCCCTCAGCTGCTCGATGATAGCAGTTATCAATCTCTTGAAGCAGGAAATTGAGCTCTGAAGTGAGCCGTGTAGAGGCAAGGAACTCCCAGCCCAAAGCGGGAATGTACATGATTCCAGCAAAGGCCAGCAGAGCATAGGGCAGGAACTTGTGTTCAAATAGTGAAGGCCAAAGGTGAGACTCCACACCAGGTAAAGCATCCCGCAGCTCTGTCCAGCAGTAGCCTCTTGCATACAGTGCCTGGTCTCTGGTGAAGTTGTGTGGCGTGTAACAGTATATGGACTCCTCTGTGAAAAGTACAGATGGACAGAATCAGCGTAAACATCACTTGAACAAGTTGGTTGAACATAAATGAAGTATATTGGATGAAAGAGGAATGCCACAATAGCACATTCTGGGTCTTATTTTCACGATTTCCCTCATCACTCATATTAGCTAGAACATTTGCCCCCAGATTTGTCTCGTACTGTGAAACCTCTGCCAGCCACGCCTTCACATCCTGTGAAGGAGTCACGCAAACGAATAAAAGATCAACAGTTTAACAATTTTCTCTAAACCTCTTATTTGAAAGTGGAGGAGAGTAAATATACCTGCAATATTCATTTTAATCGCCCACTGTACTGTGGAATTGCATGTGCACACATAACTGCAGTCAGTTTTGTGAGTCAGAATTTAACCACTGAGTAACTATGTACAGTGACGCAGCCGTTTAAAGCAGACAGTCTTGGTAATAACTTAAAATGCTAAGTCTTCATTTCACTGACAATTGTGATAATATGGCTAAACTTAGGATTTGGTGAAATATCTGACCGCTATCTCATTTTTATTTGCACCCTATCTCCAAGGAGCCTTTAGAATCATTCATCTGTTCAGCACACAGCACAGTGTGTCTCTAATAATACTGACACAGCTTGTTCAAATGATAAAAGGGTCTGCCCGGCTCGGATGGAGAAAGCGTGAACACTCCTTCCTGTCAAAGTTGTTCCCATCAGTTCTGGGTCTAATAAATACAAAAATAAATGGGTGAGTTGCACCAAATCCCATTTTAATCTTTGAAACTAAGTGCAGTGAAATCCAATATTATAAAAGGATGCAATCTAAGAACTGTGCATTTTTAATAGTGTTTTTACTGGTACTGTAATGTACTGTATGTAATGACAGTACTTTGTTAGAGTCACAGAGGGCAGGATGCTGCCCTTGTGTTGAATCATGTAAAAATGTGTTTGACGGTGCCCTTAATGTGATTATAAAACACCTCAGTGAGGGAATACTGGAGAACTTGTCTGAACACCCACATCTTTTCTGCTGCTTAAGTTAAATGCTCAGTCCCAGATGGTTAATGCTGCTATGCAGAGAGTCTGACTCAGCAATGAACTAAAATCTCTCCCATCCATCGCTGCCACTCTTTCCCTCTAACCAAACACTGTCCTCTAGCCCTTCCTGTAATCCATCCTCCCATCCCTCCAGAATCTCTCCAGACTCTCTCACCTTTGTTTTGCTCTCTCTGTCTGCTCCTCTGATGCACAGGTCAGTGTCTTCTTTTGTGCAGTTGCCTCATCTCACAGACGACACAAAAGCGCTGCATGCTGAACTCTAAATATGCTGCCTGTAGCTCATTTGGATCAAC
The DNA here is from genome assembly GCA_008933995.1 of Datnioides undecimradiatus. Classification (NCBI taxonomy): domain Eukaryota; kingdom Metazoa; phylum Chordata; class Actinopteri; order Lobotiformes; family Datnioididae; genus Datnioides; species Datnioides undecimradiatus. The sequence goes on from WARS01000311.1 coordinate 16,862, forward strand.
TTCCTTAGCCTTAATCACATTTTTTATATGGATCGTTTAGAGACTTGAAGCGGTCACAAAGTGAACCGGATCAAAAGTGATACAAGGAGTAACAGCTGCTGTGGTAACTAAGATTTGGCTGTTAACTGTAGCAATGAACCCCTCTAGTGGCTAAAGTCTCACCTGCAAAGTTCCTTGTGAAGACGAGGGTGACCAGCAGGATGGGGATGATGACCGTCCCTATAGTAACAACACGATCAAAAGGAAGCTCCAGTTTGAGCTGCACCATGAGGCTGGCCAGCGCCCCGCCCTTTTCATCCTGAGAGGAGCCGGGCAGGATCAGCTCCTTCAGTTTCTCGCCGGCGAGTAGAGCTGTAGCCATGTCTAAGTTTTGGTCGAGGATGTTCTGCATCCGGAACGCAGAGGGCGCACACTCTACAACCTCCCTCTGGGCTGGAGAGGAGACCAGACACTCCCTGCTGTAGTTAAATACTCCTCAATTCAGTGTGGCACACTGGCGCACACGTTCACACACACAGATTTGTGTGGCCAACTTCAGCCTCTGTCACCATACATGGGAAAGAAGCGGCTCATACTGTGTGGTGGTATTTTTCAGAGCTTTGAGTTTTCTACACTTTCCCACAGCTCTTCTCTTCCACAGGAGCAGACATATTGTTCAGAACCACTTTTCCCGCTCACACTCTTCTGCATGCATTCCCATGTTTCCCCCCATCTCTATGGTGCCTGGCCTTAGTCCACACACTCTGTGTGGCAGGATGAGGAATGAGCTCAGTTTAGGAGGCGTCCTCACGATCCCCAGGGAGGGTGATGGCTGGCTGAGGAGTTGTTACGTGAGCCTCGGTCCAGAGGAGCTCTGACCAATCCTTTCCTGAAAGACAGATGACAAGATAGAGCACTACAGTATGTGCATTTTTTAATAAAACTGCAGTGATGTACAAGTTGTCATTTTAAGGAGTATATGTCCAGTAGATAATTAATGCAACCATCTTTCAAACAAACTATAGCATGAATTTGAATGCTGAATGAAACGTGAAAGCTCTCTGTTCTATCTCTGTCGTCCTCTACAATGCAGCCGTGTGGCTGAGGATGAACAAATCCCCACTCTGTGACCACTGGAGCGTGTGAACGCAGTTACCTTTGAGAGGGACATTTGCCTTTGATCGAGCAAGGACACTAAAGGGCACATTAATTCTCTGGGGTGTATGCTAAATTGAAATTGACTAAAAAGGCGAATGCTTTACTTGTCTTAAAAAATGAACAGTCTCATCTTTTTGGACTCTGCTCTCCCCTCTGGACTCCTGCAGGTCATTATTTCTGTGGAACAGCATGTTCACACTGGGATGTCAGGTGAACCCAGACACCGGTCAGAGGGATGTCTTGTCACGTGCGCCTGAGTGTGAATGCATGTGTGCATACATGCATCAAACAGCATTCACATGCCTGTACAGTCACTGGATGAATTGGCGCTTGCTGCATGTTCATTTCACTTGAAGGTTATGTGAACGTCCTTCGAGAGGAGTGTGAATACATCACCTCTTCCCATCAGCAACCCTCATCTTTTGCATTTCCTCTCCTCCTCTCACTTTCCTCTCATTATGCAAACACACAGCTCATCTATAAAGCTATAAAGCTCTGGAAAGTATACTTCATAACTCGGGCAGGGGAACCTTGAGACTGCGGTTTCCTGAGTTCAGGGTACAATTAGTGTACTCTGGCTGGCTTTATAGCACTCTCACCCGCACGGTGAGAAAGATCATAGGGAAAAGATTTCTTTGAAATCTTATCAGAGAACATTATTCAAGGATGCATATGTTAATAGGAACATGAGAACATGATGTCCCTTGTGGGATAACACAACACACATAAGAGGTTTTACACTGCACTGACTGACTGTACACTGTCCACATACTGCCTGGTGACAATAAGGGCAACTTTACCCACATCCTCAAACAGTGTCTTAAGGCAGAGGGAAATAAACTTTGCATAATTTAAATTTAAAGGGGCAGCATCACTTTTTCAGCTCTCAGTGAGAGGCTGCACTGCTCTGCTGTCTGTGAGCCACTGGCACAGATCCAGTCCAACAGATAATGCCCTTCAGTTGAGGCGATGCTACCAGTGTTTACAGAGGGAAATCCCACATTGTTTGGCTACTACTAGCATCTCACTTGGCTTTGACCAGTACAGGCAGCTACAATGAGACAGAGCTGAGCTCCAGGAGCTGAAGAAGAGAAGCCATGCTCATTCATTTCAATGAGATGATGGCTGAAGAGTGGAGAACTTTAAAGCTGAGACTTTTCAGACATTCAGAAAACACAGCAGACTATTGACTCATGTGAAGAGCACGCCACATCATACAGTTTTGTTCTAAAAGTCACACCGGAAAACCTCTATCCTCGCTGTTTTCTCACTTTTGACTCATCAGTGAGTCCCTATGGGAACGCTGCAGGAACATTTCATCCGGGTGAGGATATCATTATGTCCTAGTTAGCTCGTGTTGAGCTAGGATCCCCCTCACTGCTGTCTCCTGCCGGGTCTGTGAGCCCGGGACACAAACCAGGACAGACCTCACTTCCACCACAGCCATTGCATTGCAGCGAACTGCAGCTGTCTGCAGATGACGAGCCGTTTCAGCACCTGAGCGGCGGATAGCTCCCAGCCAGAGACGAGCTGCTAAACATCAAGTGTAGCGATAGAGTGTGTGAGTGTATGTGTGTGTGCTGCTGCTCTGTCTGAGTGTGTGTGTGTGTGTGTGTGTATGTGTGTGTGTGGGTGAGGAGAGTCTCTAAGATGCTCAATACCTGCATCAGCTGTCTACCTGTCCGCACTGGAGAAGACTGGCAGCGTAAAAAGCCACACTCCCGCGCCATGTGCATGCACAAAGGGGGGGAAATAACAAAAATCCACTCACCGTGTCTCGCTGCATCTCCCGGCACGGGAAGAGTTAATCTGCAGTGCGGGCGAGCAGCTACAGCATGTATCGGAGCACACCGGTTTGTTCCGCCTTTCCCTCCCCCCCAACACCGCCACACAGCTCCCCTCCCATCCAACCCCGCTCCTCTCCTCTCCCCTCCCTGCCCTGCCTCTTCCTCAGAAACAAGGGATGGATGAGATAACGCTTTAAGATTCATTAGTTCATCACATCACCTCGCGGTTACGCGAACGAACGCAGGGTTGCGCCTCAGCTTCACAAGGACAGGTGTTGTGTATGCAGAGATGCTGCAAAATGAATTTGGATATGATAAAATCGATATTCTGCTAATTCTACAGCTGCTACTTGTGGTAGAGGTTTACAATTGAAGTCTTACAGGTCTGGATTCATATGTGAATGCTACAGAATACCATAAATGTTCTGTGGATATCAGACCCACTATGGTATTGGTGACTTGGTTTAACAGTCTACTTGATGACTCCTGACCGGCTCGATCAGTCTACAACCTAACTACAAGGCGCTGTGAGGCTTTCAGTTTCTTATTGATAGGTTTATCCAGCCTGCCCATCATCTGAGATTGTGGGACTGGCCTGAGACACGTGCAAACAACGAATAGGAAACATGTCTGTCATTCAAATTTACTGGGTGTGGCGTGATCGTCTTCCATATCCAGCGTCAGTTCAGGGGATGATGCGGTGAAGAGTAACTCGACTCAAAGTTTGTAGTGAGCCTCCTGCAGCTGATCATGGAGGATCTGTCATTTGATTGCAGGGGCTGAACATTGGTCACACAATGCCTGTGTGAAGATAGGTATCAGATCAAGAGAATGTCCGTTAGGGAAGCTGCTTTATTACGATGTATCTGTTAGGAGCGCACAGATTGCATTTTTAATTTCCCCGCTACATCACAGCTGAACAGGGACAGGTTCACAGGCGCGCGGCAAGTTTGTTTGCAGCCTTTGGCTCTGATGGGATTCTTGGTGAGATGTGAGCGCGCGCTCCCGATGTTCGTCAGCTGGACCGAGCCACAAGTCAGTGTTCCTCAAGCCGGTTTCCGCCGGTTAGGGAAGCCGCACCTCACTACGTCTGCTTTCAAATATAAATACAGCCTCAATCTCTCTCTCTCCCTCTCTCTCTCTCTCTCTCTCCCTCTCTCTCTCTAACAGGACTACCTGCAGGGCGACAGCACCAAAGCCTATGAGAAGTTGGGTTGGAAGCCTAAGGTGACTTTTGAGGTGCGTATCACACACACATACACACACAAACACACAAACACAAACACACACACACCTGAGTGCATGAGAATACACACATGTACAGACACGGAGTGGTTTAATGAAAAACAAAGTCTGACAAATGGAGAACACTGTTGACGGTTTATCAGGAATGTGTGGCAGAGCTAGAGACGGTGGGGGGGGCAGCTGGAGAATACTGTGTGTGTGTGTGTGTGTGTACAGAGGGAGGGTGGGGTGAGCACAGTATGTGGGTGGGAGAAAGAGATGAAGCACGTGATGTTTGCGGTGTCACGTCCTGCTCTCTGCAGCCGGAGTTTTATTAGACTCAACGCAACAAATCAGGATGCACAAAGCTGCTTTGAGTCCGGCGCGCCGGCTAATTGGCAGCAGGTAGGAGCCGCGCCGGCCCGCAGAGCCGCCGCGCCGTACGTCAGCTCCGATATGAGCCGACCGCACGTCACGCCGGAGCGAAAATGAAATAGTTTCCTTTATTGGAAACGTATTTAAGGCAAAACGTCACGCGGAGAGGCTGAATGGAATTTAATAAAAATAACAAAAACAGAAGAAGACGATATTTTTCCAATATGTTTGAAGAAAACGTCAAAGTCGAAGCCGCAGAACACAAAGTGCTCGGTGCCGTGAGCGGCGTTCAGCTGCCGCGGCGCCTCAGGCCAGAGTCTGCCGTGCTGGAAAACAAACAGCTGATTCAGGTTTTAATTGAATCTGTTTTCTGGGAGCTTTAATATGGACTGTGGGATTTAACACAACAATAACAGGATGCATTCATACAGAGCTGAGATTATGGGCTCGTGTTGTGTTTGGGTTTTATTATCTGATCGTAAACATCATGATTTCTAAAGGCCCCAGACTCAAAGATGTCTCAACACCAGCAGCCAAACGGGGATTTACACAGAACACATGTAGGCATAACTAAAAAAACCAAAAACGGCAGCATTTTGAATTGAATCAGAAACTCTGTGGTCAAAAATAAACAAACAAACAAAACAAAACAAAATCTGCAAAATGTCTTTTTTTTTTTTTTTTTTTTTTTTT
>WARS01000034.1:0-382500 GCA_008933995.1 Datnioides undecimradiatus
AACCTGCCACCATGAGACCAAACTGAGGGAGCAGTAAACGAGTGGAGCGATGAAGTGATGAAGACCCTGCTGTTGTTCTCTTGGGCAAGGCACTTCAGAGTTCCCAGGTTCTTCTAGGCGTTATTCAAGTTGTGATGAGGCAGTTTGTGTACTGAAGCTTCTTTTCTTTGTCCGGGATCAGTCATCACATTCCCACTGTGAATCTCTCCCTCCCAACACTCGAGGGCACCTGTCCATTTTGACAAACAGCAGAGCAACGCTTCACTCAAGGGCACTAGAATACTTCACAAATCATCCATGTGGCCGTTTGTGACAAAGGAAAGTGATGGAGGTGGGGGAGGAAATGGGGGTGAAAGGCGATCCAGGAATCCTTCCGCTGGTCTGTCCGCGGAGGATGGGGTGATGACGGGGCGATCCTGTGATCCACGGGGAGGAGAGGGGTGAAGGGAGGTTGGAGACCTATAGGAGAAACACAGAGAGAAACAGACAGAGGAAGTAAGAAAGGGGACAAGGGAAAGAGGAGGACAAGAAGAGGGATGATGATCAGTATCTTGGTAACATTTGTGTGCAGCAGGGCAAAATGTCACTTTTACACTGATGAAGGTGACTTTAATGGGATTTAAACATGTTGAACTGTTCCTTTAAATTTACAACTAGTACATGTCAGTGGATGCGTCATTACATACACCTTGCTAGTATCTCTTTGACACTACGTAGAAGGACCTTAAAATGCAAACATGGTCTTCATGTCAGCACCAGGAGTTTGTAAAGTTATCTCCGCCAGCAGCTACTTCAGAGTAGCTGCTCCCACATCCTGAACAGATACAAATAAACCCATATCTGACTGACCTTTTAAAACACACACACACACACACACACACACACACACACACTTCCTCTCCTGTTCATTTTCTCTCTTCTTTATCTCCTTTCTGCCAGTTTCTCAAAATCTCTCACTCTCTGTCACACACACACACACGAACGCACTTTGGTTGCCACGGTGACAGGTGATTACGCCAAACACCGTTCTCAGCTTCCGCACCCGGCCACGTCAGAACCCTCCTTCCTGTCATTCTCCTCCTAATTAATAAACCACCAGCCAAACATATCTGGCTCTTTAGCCGCTGAAACTGCTTGGTGAGATATCAATGTTCAGGATTCACTTGCAGCCTTGGAAATGGTCAATTCACCTGCTAATCTAAGCAGGCAAACGCAAAAGAGTTCACTGACTGTGTGTGTCTCCGCGCAAAGTGAGTCACTTTCGCTTACACAGGAAAAAAGGACACATTCGTCTCAGTTTCAGTCCCCATGTGGACCGTGCCTCTACGAGAAAACATCCGCGTCGCGTCAACGCCGACAAATAATGAGCGAGCAGATCCTGTCCAAACATTTCTGTCACAACAGTTTCACACTGACGCTCCTTTTCCACAGAGGATATACGACACCATGGAAACTCTTCTTCATAGGAACGGGAGCACGCCGTTAAACAAACGCCACAGGAAGTAGCCTCAATGAGATGTGACTGATAAACCACGTGCAAAAATATATTTAAAGTTACTCACAATTTACTCATGGACATTGCTTATAAATAAACATTTTCAGAGGAAATATTCAGGAAAAGTTGCACAGTCCCTTCCTGTCAGTCCCGTTGTAGAGGCTTTGCAGTGATTTCCAGTCGGGATCAATAAAAAGTTAAGTGGAGGAAGTTTCCCCACGGGCTGTGAGACTTAAATTTACTTTGAAGCACAATTTCTAAAACACTATATAAAACACTCGATAAATCCGTCTCTCTCTCTCTCTCACACATGCAGGGACAGACGCACACTCACGCCCACACATCTGGAAAGTTTTATAAATAGCTCTGGACAGAGGCCGGTGCTAAGCGTGGCGCTGCTGGCACAGTTTAAAGCCACTTGTGCCCAAACAGTCACAACACACACGCTCTCACAATCTGCATGCTGTGTGTGAAGAACTCACACGCACGCTCTTCAAGCTCCACTCCAAAAACTCCATCCTGAGAGTCCCACGAAGTAAAATCCTGCTGCACAAACACACACTGCCGCCTCTCGTCTTCATAAAACTAATCAGAAACGCGTGTACACACACACCCACACACACACACACACACACACACACAGGCACGTGAAGCTGTTGGGAGGTAAGTGTCCTTGATCCAGCGGCAGGATTAAAACAGAGAATGGGGGGATTTACTGTTGACAGAATGCCTTCTCTAATCCGCTGCATCACCACACGGCTTCGATCTGCAGCTGGAGCCGCGTCCACCTCGGCCGGCTGCCTCTCAGCTACATTTCCATCCAGCTGCCCGACAAATCCAAACTCAACTGTGAGTGAAATGCAAATTAGGGTGAAACTCTAATTCGATGCAAAACTTTTGTCTGTGTTGTTTAAAAGTTCTTAGACATTGCTTTGCGTGGTTATTCTGCCTGTCTGTGCTACGTTTTAAACTTACTCGATACGACTGGTTCTTTTTAAAGTGTGAACATACATACATGCAAGTATTGACCAGGTGTTGGAGCCTCTGCAATCTATCCTCCAACGCAACCTATCCTTCACGTCAGCGACTGATGGTGATAACTCGTTGTCATGGTAACGACATTTTGCCCCCCCCGGGGATCGGGCTCATTCTCTGCAGACGTGTGTGCCCAATTCTGTCTGTTCCCTGTGTCCGCACTGTCACCCTGTATGTGCACACTCACTAATCCTGTAATAAACACTTGATCTGGTCTGGCAAACACCTCAAAGCAATTAGATGACTTTGCTAAAAGTAAGTTTTAAGCTGCATTAGCTTGTCCAGGATCAGTAATAAGTGTTTTATTAGAGAACAGGTCTGTCCGCCCAGTGACATAATCTGCCTCCATTACTGCCCACTGCCAATTTAATTTACTTTGAGCTGGACAATCAAGGACACACTTAAAGGTTGAGCTATTAATAACTAACCTGTGACAAAACATCCCCTATATCTAACCACACCCCCTGCCCTGCTCTCTCCTCCCTCTGCTCCGCATCTCACACGTACTCACTGAGCTGACCTTTGACCTTGGTCAGCCTCGGCCTCACGGCCAGGCATTCCACATTAGGCGCGCACATAAAACCCTGCACCGCTCACACCAACTGCTTAACGCTAAACTCCTCGAAATGGCAGCCGGTGCCAGGCTCCACGTTCACCCACCTCCCCCAGTGCACCCTCAAGTTGAACAAGCTGAGAGTCAATGTCAACAAGTTGTCCAATCAGAGCCCAGATCCTGCCCACTCATCACAAAGGTAGCCCCTTTTCTATCTGCTTCACATCCTGTTTAGGCGGTCACGTGACCTGACACATCACATCTAGAAATATCATGTTAATCTTTGGTGTAAATTCATGGTCGGCGTTAAATGGCTTACCGCTAGCTTACTTTGTGTGGCAGCAGCACATTTCCTTCTGATCACGAGCAGCAGACGTCCACCTACACAACGCAACACACTGCTGGTGCTGACAGGACATTTAAAGATAAAACAACAACAGATGAGACGCTTTTTTTGCGGCTGCAATGCAACTAAATCACACTGCGCAGTAAATGAATTCGTAATCTGCGCTGCTTGATTTTAACACAGCATTACTTCAGCTTTTAGGTAGAGCGTGAATCAGCAGTACAATTTAGCTTTGTTTTAGCCTGGAATCAGTTTGGCATGTGGCCTTACACTGGACAAGCGCCTTTCTGTTCCACATTAGTGCGACATAACACAGCGGATAAATATTCCTGATGCAGTTATCCTGCAGCAGCGGCCTTTAAATTGAATCAAGTCACAGCTATCGTAGGATGGACTGAAGACAGGCAGCGTCTAGTTATCAGAGGCAGTCGAACCCATGAAAGGAGCCTGTCGTAACACAATATATCTGCATACTTCTCTCTATTTAACTCTGAAGCTGTGAAAATCTGCCATCTGAGGAAAATGAACGGTGCCACACTCTTCTCCTAGTTTGCATAGAGTTCCCAGCCCCCCCCCCCACCCGCCCGCTTTGAAGACTGTCATGTTGCATTTCCGCCTCAGCAGACTGCAGCTCTGTACAGGCTGAACTCAGTAGCAGGAGGTGGGAGCACTGGCGCCGCGCTATCATCACACACATGCACACGCACGCAGGTAGTGTCGCACACACACGCGCCCCTTGACACAAATACTTTCACAAACACACACAGAGGAGACAGTAAGTGGACCGATGGAGTGTGTAGACGGGATCAGCGAGCTGACTCATCACTGCCCTACTGCCCCTGCACCTCGAAGACTCGAGACAGATTGGAAGCAATAAGGTTGTAGGTGAGCTGCTGCAGTGACCGGGCTAACCCATCCATTCATAAAGGTACACTCCCTGATGCAGTGACCTCGTTCACAGATCCCAAAACATCCCACTGCCTCACAGCTGTCCCAGGCTCAACCAATAAATGATAATTAGCTGATATTGTAAACATTGCATTCATTGTGCTTTAGGGGTTTTTTTGTCCACTTGAGAGCAGCAAACACCACACTGACGTATAATTACCTTGTAAAGTTGTTATAGCTAGTTTACAAGATGTGCTGCACGTGGTTTTATAGCTAAACCAAAATATTCGGCCAAAAAAATCATTTTTGACCCCCAAAAGAGTACATTTCTTGCTATTTGACCATCTTTGTTAAAAAATATCATTCTGCAAGTTTGTCCATGCGGGGCTTCCGTAGCGTGTGGTGTTTAACTGTACTGTGTGAGAAGCAATCTTTCCTCCAGCAGCAGCTTCGAGTCTGCAGGTTATTTATAAATGGTGAGACTTTGTGACTAAATATACACACAACCCTGGTGCAAACAGACGCTGGCACTGGCATCAATACACTGTCGGCCACTGATGGTGGTGCTACACACACACACAGGCTTTATACACCGGAAGTAATGCACATACGCCCAAAACCTGCGTTTGATTTGGTCCTACTTTCATCCTACGCTAAGACAGAGGAATGATGGGTAGGAGTGCATGCACATTTACAAGTGTTTCCTATAAAAACTAAATGTTTGTGGGCAGGACAGGAGGAGCGTTTCATCCCCGATGACTCGAAAACTCTCCACTGAAACCGAAATACTGCTGATATTCTTCTAGGTGGGGCAGTGCCTCGGATATGTGCCTGCACAGACAGGACTACATTACTGAATTATGCAAGCGTCAGAGCTTAAAAGCTGCTCTGGGCAAGATTTGGATGTAAAGTTAAAAAAAAAAAAAGAAATGGCATCAGCCTAATTAAATCACAAAGTGGAGCTACAGAGAAGACTGACCCAGTCCCTGAAGTGATGCCAGGAATTCGTCCTATTTGCCCAAATAACGTTGTGCTGTGGGGTGATACACTCCTCTGCCTGCAGGGAGAGATGCAGCCAGACGTGAGGACGAAATACAAACTGCCCCTTTAACTGCTCCTCCTTACTTAACTTACACAATCTGTGGTTGGGTGTTGTGTGATCTGGACGACAAAGATAAGTTTCAAGTTAAATCAGTGAGTATAAATCAGGTATAGGTTTGTAAAAACAAGCAGACTGAGAGAGGGCCTCACACACACACACACACACACACACACACACACACAGAGTCCTGAAATAGCTGTAGCGTGATTGGAGAACAATGAGGCGGTCCCGTCAGAGGCGACAGCTTCCTGTCCCCAACACACCCGTCACATTCCTCTGTGCCAGTTTGTGTTTTTGTTTCGGTGCATTCTTGTACTTCTAACCCTGTGCAGACCAAAGTGCCCACTCCAACGAGGCAGAGCTCCACCAACTGTGCACCTAAGCTACGGGTCAGGGGTGAAAGCAAAGGCTACACATTTCCATCTGAAGGAAGTGAAGAACAGAGATCTGATGAGAACATTGACACTGCTCTCTCACGCTGGAGTGCTCATGTTAATTATGGAGCTTTAGAAGTGCTGTGGGCAGATTTTGTACCTTTGCACAGAGCCAGGCTAGCTGATTTACTGATTTCCAGTCTTTATGCTAAGCTAAGCTACCCAGCGTCATTTTCAACACGCAGACAGGGGGAAGTATCGATCCTCTCATCCGACTCTTAGCAAGCAAGCGTATTTCCCAAGAGGTCAGACTGCTGCTTTGCCAAATCAAACACAATAATGCACAAAAAGTGCAAAGAATGAACTGAACTGTATTTATCTGCTTGAGCAAAAGCTGCAAGTTGCACATTGTCCAGCTAACCAGCTTACTACCCAGCCAAAACCAACATTACTATAATGAGGAGCATTTCATATTTCATTTCAATACTACTGCCATTCACAACTAGAGGAAAATTCACATTTTTACAACTACGGCAGCCTATACATTACGTTTTTGAGCAGGAATGAAAATAGACCTCTTTCTGTGCAAACTGTAAACTGATTTTGACCAATATGTGCATTCAGACATACTCAGGCGGCTACTTTCTTAAGCAAATGATGTTATTAATAAGTATATTTCAATTAAAGACTCATCATTTTGTAATAACACCAATAATTACCTCAAGTACTTTATCTGCAAATAAATACACTGTTATATTTATACACTGCAGAAAAATCAATCTACATATCAGGAACATGTACACAGATACCAATTTGATACTGGTGTATACATGAGAGTCTAATAGGCCTAATATATTTAGTAAATACTTTATGAATTGTCATTAAGATCTCAGGGGAGCAAAGGGAACAGCAAATTCCTCTCTGTTACAGCCACACTTTGAAATATTGCACTTTTCTTCACGAACCACATTTGACTTACTGATACAGTTTGCATGGTGGTGGCTGGGGGCTGCAGTAGTGAACACAATATGGCTGCAAGTTTGATCCAAGAGCAAATTAGAAAAAGTATTTTGGGACGCTGATGGGTGGGGAGGGGGGATTTTAATTCAAGGAAAAGCACCGGGCAGGATGCATGGATAATGACAGTGGTCTCAAATATCGAGTCAATAGGCCTCGTAGTCGAAAATAGGCTCAATCCACTGGAGGATCTCCGTTCTACTGGAGATGCAATGCCAAGATGCAGCAGGAAGTGTCCTTTAGCAAGACAGTAGAACCCTCCTGATAAAAGATAAATGATATTCCTCCCTTATGAGTCTCATTGAGCATTATCCAAAAGACTTCTCACACAAAGATCCAAACTACAAAGTTATTTTCTTCAGATTCTCTATTTTTAGTGACACACACACATCTGCAGGTGCTCGCCTGACAAAGCCACATCCTCACTGTTAGCCACAGATCACAATGAGCAGCTCACCAATGGCCTGCCAATCAATCTCCTGACAAATACAACCTCAGCCTACACTGCAGTTTATTATATACAGATTACGATCAGGGTCAGATCCTACATGAAGCTATTAGAGAGGAAGTAGGAGATGAGCCTGTCCTGTTATTCTGGGATTGATCTGATTGTGGGAGCACAATACAGCTCTGATCTGATTTACCTACATTCTCCAACAGTGTGTGTGTATGCAGGTTGTAATCGCTGTTGACTTTTCCCCTTTTTCCCCACAAAGCCTCTTTGCATTTTGAAAACAACACGATGAGGATTTTATTTCATTATAACTGTGCTGTGTTGTTGTTGTTGTTGCTCTTAGGCCTTTTTTTATTTGTCACTGTTGCTGCAAGTGAAGCCCCGTCAAAGCATGACTTCATCGGCTCACAATAGAAAGCCCAGTCGGAGGCAGCCCCTCTCCAGAGCTGCAGACACACTGATGAGCATTAATAATATGTGATCTGATGCATTTGCGCGTGTAGAAATCGCCAATTAATGTTTTGATGGTGACAATAAGGCTGCCAGATCCACATCAAAGCGGGTGCATAAAAATAAACTAAAATAATCTGTTATTACATCTTCATGTCAGATGCCTCGCTTACCTTTGCTATAGCGGATTAAACGTTGTTTTCGAGCCCATCAACATGCCAAAAAGATCCACGAAGAAGTCGCTTAATCATGGACGACGGACCTCCAGACGGCCCGGGCACCACCGACCCTTCATCGGCTTCCAAGCGGGATCCGGTGCTCCAGAGCCCGGGCGCAGCGCTGCCGCCTCTCGGTAGTACCAACCACCAGTCAAGAGCAAACCTCTCTTCAAAACGTTTGTTTTCAGGGATGATTCCCGTTTTTAAATCATGGTTGCATCCTCCTTCTCTCCGCGGCGTCGTTCAGTTCACCGTGATGCTGCCAGGCTGGGTAGAAAGACGCGTTCATATCTTATTTATTTGGCTGGACCACTTCACATCCGCCTCCCCGTTTCCGCTGTTTCACACACTTGATTCCCGGTTTTCCGCCGCTCCTCCACGCCGCTCTGAAATAAAACCAAGCGCATTCTCGTCAAAACAATAGATTTCTGTTAAAAACGCGGGTTAGGAACTTTTTCTTAAAGCCTGGCCTTGTTGTTGGAGTCCACACTGACCGAGCTCAGTATCAAAATAACTGATTTAACACCTCCCACCACCGCCCCCCCCTCTTTGTGGATCACTGGTGCCCAGCCTGAGGTTCGGGGACCTTTAAGGGGTCGCTGAAGGGAGGGGGGTCCTTACAAAAATTTCAATCTGTTTTTTTTTTTTTTGTTGTTTTGTTTTTGGTTTTTTTTTTTTTACAGGAATAATTTCAATTAGAGCGCATACAGGGATTAGTCTTATAATCGCAGCTTTCTTATGTGGCCAGTGATGCAGTTTAATAAGGGCATCCGAGGATCAGATCTCATCCACAGGAGGGGTGGGGGTTAATGACGTGAATATGCTCGAGACACTGGCCAGTAACAGGGTTTACGGGAAGGTCGGACCCAACCCAGGGCCACAAGGAGGAGCCCATAAGCTCACACCTTTCTTTGTTTTTTTCCCAGTAAATGTAGTTTTTCAGCTATTTTGCTGAATTAAAACATGCACGCCATTTTCTACACTGCAGAAAGCAAAAACAAGTGGGATATGAAGCAGGGGGCTCTGGATGTTTCAGAATACATCTGAGCAGATCATTTTGAATTTTGGTACTGATTTTTCAGTCACTGACCGGTTTGCTTGCACGAAACAGAGAAGGACTTCTAAAACTCTGCAGTAACTTGTACTTGTTGTCATGATTCAGTGGGCCAACTGTTTTTTTACAATAATATTTGTGATTATTCATTTACTGGAGGACAGTGCCCCCCCAGCAAGGAGCTGCCACTCTTTCCAGCAGTGGGTCCCTCCAGCCCCTGACCCTAGCCTAGATGGAGTGCAGTGGCCCAGGGAGGAAACATGATGGAAGCAGACGGTTGGGATAGGAGAGAGGGAGGGATTTGGCAAATAATCCCGCCGCCTTAATCCCCACAACAAAAGAAAAAGTCTGTCCATCCATCTTTTTGTCACATTACTGTAAAAAAAACCCCAGAACATCACACTTCATGTGACCTTAAAATATATAAACAGATTAGACCGAACACGTTTTGTTATAAAAATAGAACTTTAGTCTTTAAAAATGGGGTGGTAACATCCTCACAGGTTGAAAATGTTAATATTTACATCAGCATCAGGACTGTGCGCACATGTAAAAATAATACAAAATTTATTTCTCCAGGAGAAAATCCATTATCCAATGACTTGGACCTGAGGGAAAATAATATCTGATCATCTGATTGATTTCCATTTCAGTCCTGGATACCTACTGTCTCTTTAAAAGTGATATTGATGCAGCTGAATCTACTGCGATAATTATGACTGATGTCTATATTCATTTGGCAGCAGGGCCTTCAAAGGTGAAAACATATAAATAGCATGAAAACATGAATTCATATAGCCTCATATTCACACATCATAACTGATATAACAGCAGGATCATATGTAAAGACAGTACTCTGTAGCCATGAGCTGTTTTTGTATGGAGGAAAAAAATGACTTCATAAATCAGTAAATAAACCACATTAGTTAATAAATAAAAACTGAAATGAAGACACACATAATTAAATGAATGATATATACATAATACATTTAGGAATAATGATTGCAAATAAAAATACATGTTTATTCATACTCGCATTTACTTATGCATTTCTACATTAATCGCTTTTTATTTTTTGTATGTTGTTTGTATTTATATGCAACATGTTTCTATACTGAATGGAAACACAACAGGTTAGCAGGCTAAAGCTCGCCAGGAATCCAGCTTAGAGTAATTAAGCTTTAACCACCTGTGCTTTACAGCGAAGTGACATGATCATTAACAAACATAAATAATTAAATTAAGTTTGAGCAGTTTTAATAATTTAATGCAAGTTATAGAATTATTGAATGAATGCCATTAAAATAAGCAGAAATACCATAAATGTATTTACTTACATTTACTTATTTGTGTATTCATTTCAGCTTTTATGTCTTAATTCAAACATTGATTAATTCATGTGTGACTTCATCATTTTTAGCCCTCCATATCTACAGAGTCTCAGTCTGACTCTCAAACCTATCAGTATCAAAACAGGCTCAGGGGATGACGAGGCGTTCGTGTGCACTTTCAAACAATGCAGTGGGTGTTGATGAGCTGGCGGGCCATCTCCATGTTCCCGCTGGCCTGGTAGATGAGGGACAGGTTGAAGGCGATCTCCCTCCTCAGATCCACCTGATCGTCTGGGATACCCTGCAGAGAGGACGAGTCGTCAAAGGATGGAGAGCTGGAAGGGCAAATCTGCAATCTCTTCATTAAAACATATATAAAGAGACAGTTCAGTGGTCTGTCTATTGCAAGAAAACAAACCTCTAGTTTCTGTGCAGGCAGTGTAAGGGCCTTCTGATAGTAATGTATAGCCAGATGTGTGAGGCCCATCTGGTGCAGCGCTCGGCCCAGGTTGTACATGCTCTCCTGACACTCTCCACGCAGCTCCACATACCGCCACAAGAAGGAGAAACCCTGAAAACACACTTCTATTTCAGAAGAACGCACTACGTGACATAACTGTGAGGCTAAACGGCAGCGCCAGAAGCTCCAGCAGTGTACCTGCAGCACCAACGTGTGCCGTTTGGCTATATACTTCTGGGATGCCATGTGGAAGAAGGTGAGGCCCACACACAGGCTGTGGAGCGGGTTGCTGGGGTGAGTCTGGAAGGCCTGAACATACTGACCTAAAAGACACAAAGGGTCAGGACAGTGCACATGCAGATTAAAGGGAGTCAATGAAAACTAAAACTGAAAACTTTACTGAAATTAAAAACAGATGGGGAGAAGAACACACACACATACACACACTTGTTCCACATTATTTGGCGAAGGCTTATGAGATGATGTGAAACTAACAATGATACAACAACGATACTAAGCCAAACTCAACCGTGATATACAGATGTTTTGCATAATTTACAATTAAATGTTTGTTAAAGTGTTATGAGAAAATAAAACAAAACAAGTAAAAGAAACATATCTGCAAGAGTTATGGCTGCTATGTTAGCATTAGCCACATTAGCGCCTTTACACCTCTAAACTAAAAACAGTTTTTTGTTCATGCATCTGACAGTGAACTCAAACATCAAGCAGAGTCAATGTTTCACTGCCTTTATCTTGTTGTTTAAATACTTTTTGCACTGACATGCAGCTGCAGGCCTTTGAAGTGTATCATTACACTGTGTTGTCAGAGCAACAAGAAGACGGCGAGCAAATCTGCACACCGTGAAAAGGACGCCGCAACACGGCTGCTTTAATGCCATTTCATACTTCACAAGTTTAAACATGCAGCGCAGTCAGTCTGTGTGCGTTTGGTACCCAGAGCATGTTTGAAGCTCCCTGACACCATGGCGTTGTGTCCGCAGAGGACGCACAAGGCGTGGTTGTCGGGATGTTTTAAGAGCAGACGCAGACAGAAGCGATGGTGACGCTGGTGCTGGGAGGTTATCGTCAGCTGAGGGGGGGGGGCAAAACAGAATTTGGTATTATTGTACTTTCAGTATTGCTTCATTAAAATATATCCACACACTGAGAGATAAGCACACCTGGTTGAAAATATTCCAAAGCTGAGGCAGATCCACATTTTCCATCAGCATCAACCTGTTTAAAGAAAAAAGGACAATTAATGTTTCACCTTTTAACTGACAACAATGAAGTTAACTCCACCTGATGGCGTCTGAACCACAGAAGTCTACCTGATGTAGTTGTAGGCCTTGTAGTAATTATGGTCAAGGATGGCGGCAGACAGGCCGAAGAACTCCATCTGCCTCCTCAGCGGCTTGTTGTCGTAGAAGGAGTAGAACTCCATGGCCGACTCCACCAGCAGCTCGGCCTCCTCGTAGCGCTGCACCTCGCACAGAGTCAGCACGCAGCTCACCAGCAGCTGCCACCAGTCCTCCCTGGACAGGACGTTGGTTTTACCTGGACAAGAAGCACATTATGACCTGCTGTAGTACAATGGATTGACTTTCACCTTTTGTATAGAAACCAGGGATATTATAGGCGTCTGCTGCTGCTGCTGCTAATGTTGCAAAGGAGCATTAACATGTGAAATGCAGCTAAGTCAAAACCTACAATGCATGAACATAAACTTACTATAACCCCAACAACAATATTGTTTTTTAAAGTTTTATTCGGTATAGTTTTTAAAAACACTAGTTTAAAACAGTTTCAACATTCAGTCTGGAGGCCGTTTAGAAACTTTGCATGGATGAAATGTATTTTATCGCAGAAGCTCTGAGATCTCTGTATCTGTTGTATTAAATTCTGTCATGTTGGTCAGTTAAACTGTCTCTGCTTTGGTTCTTTTCTGTCTTTTCATTGTAAGAAATGACCAAATTGAATGATGCACGCTTTTTTACCAGCACGGTTCAGCAGTGGATCCTAACCCCTTCTCTGCTTAATGTTGCACTAACATTATAAAGCTGGAGGGCAGGCAGTTAATCAGATGGTCTAAATGAATATACTGTATATCTTACACACTGCAGTTAACGAGTTAAAGCTTGCTAAGGTTTGAATGTGGTCCTTTAAAGAAGCAACAAACAGCTTTTTCTCCACATATGGCAACTGTTAGTAAGTGCTGACAGGGAACAATATCCGGCCAACTGCTCTGCTCTGTTCCTGCCAACTACAGGCTCTGTTCAACAGCCAGGCCACCAGGTATGAAGACCTAAAGCAGGCAACACACACACACACACACACACACAGACATATATATTTATATCAGTACCAGTGTTATCCAGATAAGCAGCTTCATGGTCAGCAATTTCTGGCACCGTGTCTTTGGCCTTCACCAGCCTCAGGTGATTCTTGCCTGACACGGTTAAAAAACGCACACACACCTTAGCTCGCTGCATGGCCACCTAGGAAACACACACATGTACACAGGACAAACACACACACATTGTGCGACTCATTTGTTAGGCACAGGGAGACGGTGAAAACACAAGTTACCTTCTCACTACAAATTTTTCTGTCTCAAGATTAAGCTTCAACCAACTCAGTGTATGCACGTGTGTTGTTGTGTGTTACCTTAAGTAACATAGAGATCATACTGATCATAGCATCCAGGTAGTCCTGGATTTGTCCCTGAGTCTTCAGCAAGGTGGAGCGATGCAGCAGCAGCTTTAATTCCTACAGACGCACCAGAAAAACAGGATATTCCAGGAAGTGAATGACCATTAGAAACAATATAAAACTGCTAGAACCCAGTACTTAAGGTCTAGATACTTGACACTGATTGTTTACTGCTGAGCCACACATGAACACAAATCATGCCTTGCCTTTTGTGCAGCTGAAGAGTCCTGCGCCAGTGTTTCGCTGTCATACATGGACTCCAGGGCCTTGAGAGCGCACTCCGGCCGGCCCAGCTGCTGCTGCAGGGTGGCCAAGGAGAGCCGGGCCTCCAGGTGCTGCGGCGCCATCTCCACCACTTTAGTGTAGCTGTCTACTGCCACCTCCATGTGGCCCAGCGCCTTCAAACACTCTGCCAGGGAGAAGCGACGAAGGTGTTTTATGTAACAGCGGTTTTGATTTGCCATTCCCAATCCTGTCTTGCACCTTCGCCGCAGTTTCACACAGCAGAGAATTTTTTGGATGCACACTTCTGCAGAGATGCCTCTCCATCTACTAAGAGGATATTTCAGTTTCAACTCTCAAATCTGTCACAGCAGGATTATGGTGAGTATTTGCACTTTCACGGTTTCTTTTGATATGTCAGAACTGTCAGCTTGGAGCTTTTAAAGCCATGAAAGTCAGAACAAAATACGTATATACAAAACACCCAGTTGCCAGATTATAATGTGCACCTAGCTAGAGATAATGCAATTTAAGCCAACCCGTCCTTTAGTAAAGTCTGCCTTCATGATGGTTATAACGTCTCAGGACAGAACAGTGCTGCTGTATGGAAACAGAAGCTGTGAGACGTTACTTCTGAGTCAGTTTAACATTTGCATTCTGTTGGACTCGCCTGCGTGTCGGAGCCAGACGACTGCCAGGTTGTACTTTTCCGATATGACGAGGGCAGACAGCAGAGGCAGGGCAGTCAAGTACACGCCCTCCTCCAGGTAGGCTTCAGCTACGTCCAGGTACAAGTCACCGATCTCCTCTGGACTCTGCTCCATCAGTGACGCCACCAGTCCCTGTAAACGTGTGGGTACAGAGTGACAGACAGATATTTTTTTTAGCCCAAAACTAAAAAGGTCACCACTGGAAGGTCAGATTTTTTTTTTATCTGAGGTCAGATTTTCTCAATTAAAAAAAGTTTGTTATGAACGTTTACCTCCAAGGGTGTGAAGACATGCAGGTGTATGAGGCAGACCATGAGCTTGGCCCTCAGATCCACCGGGACACTATCTGGTACCTGCACATCCCGAATCTCACCTGGAGACGCACACAGAAAGGTAAACACACACACACACACTCAATCAGTGTTACTATGTTCCAAAAATAACAGCTATGATTACCGTCTCTGTGGTGGCTGAGAGGCGTGTGGGAGTTGTGAGAAAATTCACAGCCGAGGTGTGAAGATTGTTAGCAAGCAACATTTTAATAACGCAACAAACCACTGTGGTCTTTTGAAGAACATGTAACTCCAGTTTTACAGACACGGATATTTCTGCAAAGCACTTGATGGCTTGATGTATACATTTTTTAAAAAGACGGATTTGATATGCTTCATGAAACGTTTTGGAATTGGAAGTATGATTCATCCTTTCTTGCATGATGAAGAACAGACAGAAGAAGAAGAAATGAACTTTTATCATCAACAATGAAGAGCAGGGGAGGGTCGTGGCTCCTGCCAGTGAGATCTAATTTGCCTCAACAGACAAAGAGATTTGTTTTCATGGAGAATAATAATTATATGCACCCAGTACAGACGCTGTACAATCCATTTGACTGGGTTAATTGGTGCAGACTCAGTACAAGACAGTTACACAAAGGAATTAGTTCAGTTCCTGAGTGAGGGAGCAGCAGCGTTTCAGTGTCAGTGCTCTCCCAGAAAAATGTCTCCTGGGTTAAATAAAGACAGCTGCTTCTAAAACATCCCTCGGGGCAATAAAAAGGTCAAATTTATTATGCCTCAGAGTGCTCACGCCCTCAGAGGCTGTCCATGAGAATGACAGCGGGCATCAACAAGCTAGCCACTGTTATTTTAACGAGGTTAGTGACCCACCTTGTTGGCCTCAGTCAGATTTCATTACACGGCTTCACACAGACAGATGAGGCTGGTCAAATGGCTCTGTTAACGCGTCCCCGATGTGCTTAAATGCTTTTATTGCTCCTCATTATGTCTTTTTATTATAAACTCAGTAACTGCGGCCATGTCAGGATACTGTAGGAGTGATGATGGGTTTGGATCTGTTGGTTTAATCTCCAACCTGAACTCTGTCTTTAACATGTTAGTCACTCAGTATAGGTTACCATGGTGATCTACTCTGGTTTGAAGAGGTGGTTACTCGGGTGGTAAGTTAAGCCCAAAGTCAGCTCCTTTTTGACCGTCGTATAAAGAAAACACTCTATGATATTCACATTTCTGTGGGTTTCACAGTGTGAAACTACAGAGGTGGGCTGAAAAAGACACCAATACAAAACAAGAATATATTTGAAAATATCAACAACTTACCACGAGTTGAAATCATACAAAAAAAATCAATTTTTATTAACTGACTCACCATTTTCCTCTGCTGCTAGCTCCTCTGCAGTCTTCTGATTTGTGCCTCCGTCACTGCTCTTCTTCTGCTCCTCACCGCTCTTCCCCTGCTCCTCACTGCTCTTCTTCTGCTCCTCACCGCTCTTCCCCTGCTCCTCATTCATCATATCCGCCGTGTTCTCGTCCTGTGTTGATGCCCGGAGGTCCGATCTGGATTCATCCCTGATCAATACGATGCCTGCAAACTGGACCAAGACCTTGAAAAACACAAAAGTTATTTATCTTTATTTATCAACATGAAAAACGCTTTTCACTGCTTTCTCACAAACACACAGAGGTGTACCTGCAGGGCCTTGTTGTACTGGCGGTTGGCGATGTAGAGCTCAGCTGCCATGTTGATGAAGTCATCACTGACCAGGCTGGGGTGTCGCTCCAGAGCATCTTCGATAACACCCAGAGCTGAGGACAAGTCATTACTCTCATAGTAACTCCTACACAGGACACAGATGTAGACAAAGAAACATGAGCTCTGATCGAGGAACGCAAACACTTTTGAGATGCTGTTTATGAAACGCTGTGATAGGCTTTGCAGATAAATGTCTCAGTGTGCGTCCTGTACTTGGCCATGTCCTTGGAGAGCTGCATGAAGTGCTCTCCATCCTCCATCGGCAGCAGCGACAGGATCCTGCGGTAACCATCCATGCAATGTTTGTGCTCGCCCAGGCGCATGTGGAGGCTGGAGCGCTCCCATAGATAGCGCACGTTGGTGGGGTCATACTTAATAGCTGAGGGCGAGAGGTAATGGAGCACGTTAATGAGCTGAGACTAATGATTAACTGTGAATGTGGATTAATCTGCTGATTATGAAATGCTCATAAGAAGTCAAATATATACAAATATAAACTCGCTGGAGGAGCAGAAGGTGTAAAACCAGACCTAAGACCTAAAATGAAACAAAATCTAAAGTTTCTATAGTTTGCATCAGCACTGAATTAAACTGAATAGTATTACATTGTTTAGTTATACTGACCCTTAGTGTAGCAGACAATGGCCTGTCGGATGTTGTCCTGCTCCAGAGACATTTCTGCCAGTCTGATCCACTCATCGCAGTCTGAGGGGTTCAGGTGGGCAGCGATTAGTCCAAACTGCAGCGCCTTGTTCATGTCCTCGTCGTCTTCATAGATCATAGCTAACGTGGAGAACGGCTCGTAGGCCAGAGGAGCTGCAGGAGAAAGAACAGATTTAGATTCCAGGGCTGCAACTAGTCTTGTTCTTTACTCCAAAATGAATTTTTTTCATACCCTGTCTTATGATCTCCATACACATCAAGATAGCATCCTCTTTCTCTCCCCTGGCATAGCGGATGTTAGCTTCTCCCATCAAGCCTCTCAGAGCTCGGGGCAGCTTGCTGCGATGACGCCGTTCCTGGACACACATGTGTTAAAAAGTCAGAAGTCACTTCATGAGCTGGGGAAACACAGCGTCACACTCTTCCCTGCGCCTCACCTTCATCATCTTCTTATTTTCTCGGTTCAGCTCCATCTCCAGCGCAAACACGTCTCCTACCGTCAGATCCTCCTCATCCTCCTCCACCGCTTTCATCTTTCTGCGCCCTCTTCCTCCTTTCCCCCCTCGCCTCCGCCTCTGCACAGTCTCCTGCATCTCCTCGTTCACTTCCACCTTTTCCCTCTCCTCTACTTCCACCTTGTAATCCTCATCATCATCATCATCAACATAGCTCATGCTGTCCTCCTCTTCTTCTGAAGATGGCAGTTCTGGTGTTTCTCCAAGCATGGAGGCGAAGGCCAGCTGGACCCCGGGGCTGACTCCCTCCTCTGTGAGGAAGCAACAATTTTGCCCAGAGTTTTGCCTCTCAGGTTATCAGGCTGATTATTTTCAGTATTTACTTATCTACTGGTATTTATAGTATGATATTTTAATTGATTTTGTATACACATTGTCAGGAAACTTAACAAAAATGCAAAACACAATTTCTCAGATGCAAGTTCATACACTATCGTCATTGATTTTATCAGCTACTTTTCAAATATGCCAAGGAACAGTTCCTATGCACAAATTAGAAGCTGAAAGAAAAGTCTTGTCTTGCGAGTCAGCTTGCACAATACAGGACTCTAAAACTAAAGTAGCTACATGGAAAGGATCCTTCAGTATTCATAATGCACCCTTGACACTAGAGCAGCACCAAATCAACCAAATCACATTTAAAAGCCACACAGTGTGAGGCAGACAGCAGGTTTTACCGATGGTTGGGATTTGAGCCGAGGTGGAGGGCTGAACATCGTCCTCCACATCTTCAGTGGATGCCCCTGACTCCTAAAAGAGGAAAAATGTCCGTTTTAAATGACCAAAACAACACAGACAGACGTGAATCCAAATACAGCTCGACGATAAAATGTAAACAAGTGCGGGATGTAGCACGTGCGCTAGCTAGCTGGCTAACATTGGCTAACTGATTTCAGCTAGAGGTTAGTATCTGAGTCGCTGTTGATATCCAGCTCACAAATTCCAACATAGTGTCTGACCTACCTTGGTTTTCCGCTCATCCCTTCGCTTGTCAAACTCCTCAAACGTTATCCTCCCCTCCAGGTAGTCGATGAGCTCTGCGCTGAAACCCGACATCTCTGTCCGTTCGTCTGTCTGCAGCTGCGGTGAAGACGGCTGACGGGACGAGACGCTACTTCAAAACAAAGTGCGTCACATCAAAGTTTAACAGATATGAGTCTGAACTAAAGAGAAATACACATCCTCAGTCCTCCATGTCTGCACTTCAAGTCAACTCCAAGCACCCAGGCATGTTGAACGACTGTCACGTGACCCGCAACAACTTCCGGGTTGGCCCTATGTAGTTAATACTAGATGATGACAGTGTTTTGGCGCTATCTAGTGGCGAAAGACGAGAAAGACACACAATATTTAATATTACATCATGGAAATAAAGCAAAATGACAATAAATGAATTTAAATGACCAGAAATGTATCAAGCATTCATCTAAAATCTGTCTATGGTTTAATAGGAAGGTCGTTAAGGTTGAGGAGGTGCTGAAATATGAATCAAAAGTGAATAATTACATGAAGTAGTGTAGTTTAAGAGGTATATTTGAGAGACTTGTGCCTTATTTTAGTGTTACTATTCTATATTTTATATTAGGTGACAATTATTGATGAATTAAGCTATATAATATATATATGAATATTCATATTATATATGAATACAAACAATGAGCTTTTAAAATATGATCAAGTGATTTTAATTATACATTTTAACAGTATGGTATTGTATATAGAGTGAAAATATAATAAATTAACTGGATTAGTTAATATTAGATTTTTCTCAATCAAACACATCAGCGCTCATTTTCCTACATTACGTATCTTTATTTTTAAAAATATTTTACATATATTTCACTAATAATACTGACGTATACTACTGAGCATTAATATGAATAATGAACATTTTCCATACAGGGCCTTTATTTGTGTGTGATTACAGTGTGACTGTACTACATTGTGTGTTACTTGGTGTAAGTGTAGACTAACTTTAGTAAATACTAAACAAGGATGCAACAGTTTCATGTCTATTATTTACAGATTTCACCCCTGTCCTGTAAGTACACTTGTTTCTCATTTTAGCTGCATATCAAATGTGCTTTGTGCAGCATGTTTGGCTTCCTCTGTGATTGTTCTTTACCGAAATATCACAAAGTATTTTATGATATGAAGCAGTACCTCAGGCGTTCATAATTTGAAATTTAATATGACTTGTTTGTTTTGTCAGGGGCTGGCTGGAGTTTTGCGTCAATGCATATCTGCTTTTCCATTTCACCCAGATCCAGAACAGTGTGGCAACTGCTGCTGCTCATTCAACAGGCTTCTGCTTGACGTATTCTGCATTATATTCGTTTATGTCCCATGCAAGAAAGAGAGGGAACAGGAGAAGAGAGAGGGATGTAGGGGGAAAGTGTAAGAGGGTGTGCTTTCATCCCTGCAGCTGATGCTCCTCCTGCTTCTTTGGCAGTTTCTGCTCAGTATGTTCTGCACATCAGTGAACTCTGATGCCACTGCAGCATCAACCTCATACTGTTTTAGTATCTTGGATGCTCTGGACCTCCCAGACTGTGGGATGACTACGCCTGAAGCCTAGCACAGGTGAGGACATGTCATAATCCAAACCTGGATTTTACTTAATCCACCAAAAATAACTTGTATGCATGAATTTTCAGGGGTGAAATCGTTTTTATAGAGCTTTGTTATCGTCACTGAGCACTGTATGGGTTGTTTTTTATAATCTCCTTTTTTGATAAAAGGAGAGGAGTTTGATTTTTTACATGCAAGTTCATTGTTGTGTGAAAAACCTGCCCTGGATGTGCACATGGCTCTATTTTGCCATATGCATGGGGTAATAATTCATGCCTCTTTATCAGCATTTCACTGTCCTGCAGAAAGTAGGACAAATATTGCATGACACCCGAGTGTTTATAGAACAGACACAGGTGCCTTCTCTTTACTCTATATTATTGCAGAACTATATTGTCTCATTAACATATTAATATTGAAATCAGGTTGAGCTCACTTTGCATCCCTATAATTTGTGGACAGTCTCTGATCAGTTATGCACACACTCAGAAACTCTGCTCTGTTTCGCTCAGAATTGCATGAAAGTGAAGATGTCCTTATTTGAAATGCAGCTGATTTGCAGGGAGTCTCTTCAGTTCACCATGTCCATCTATTTACACGTTTGCACAGCAACAGGCAGCAGGTTTGAGTCCCTATCAGTGTGTGTAAACAGTGAACACTTGTGTCTGTGTTTGTTGTTTTTGTCCCTTATCGGGAACAATTTTCACCACTCAGTTGTTCAGCACAAAGGCCACAGGCTGAGCTTCATAACAACAGCCTTTCCTCTCGTCTTTCATGCCTCTTCTTCCCGTCAGCTGAATTAAGTCTGGGCTCTTGGTGTGAAGGACAGAAGCTTCTCTCTCAGAAGCAAACGAACAAATGATTTAGCACACCTCTTGTATCAAAAACAAGTCAAAACCAAAGTGGAAAGATGTCTTCTACACAGTCAGTTTTCTCTGTACAGCAGTGTGTTTAATTTTGGGGGTTTTAAAGAACAAGCAACAGTGCACCGTGCCCAAAGCAAGAAGATAAAACTTGGATTTTCAAAGCCACAAAACAGCGCATGTCAAACGTATACTGTGGACAGTAAAACATTCACATGGCGAAAATCATTTTAGTCAGCATCACCCGCAGTGCCTTCAGACTGCAAGAAAATAAAATGAAAACTGTGGGACTACATGTCTTAAAATACTTTTAGTGTTTAGTCTTACATGAAAGAAAAAAGCAGCATGTGCATTCCTGCGATTGTGTTGTGTGATCTCCAGGTTTTCCATGACACTGGAGTCCTGCTCTCATCATGAATGTGACTCCTGGCAGCTGCACGGCTGAGATGCCATATGGTTACCAGCCCCGTTTTAAAGGCATTTACATCGCCACTGAGTTCATCATCGCCGCCCTGGCCATCATAGGCAACTCCCTGGTTTGTCTGGCAGTCACGTACAACAAGAAACTGCGCACAGTCACCAACTATTTCCTGGTGAGCATATTTGTGTGTGCACAGTGTGTTTCATCCCTATCTGAGACATATTCAAGTATATGAAATCTAAAAGACCAAAACTGTGTTTTATGTGTGTGAAGGTGTCTTTGGCGGTGGCGGACATATTGGTGGGATTGGTGGCGATTCCCTGTGCAGTGCTGACAAACCTGGGTCAACCCCGTCACGACCTGCCCCTCTGCCTGGTGCTGCTGAGCATCCTCATAGTGCTCACACAGGTGCGAACATTCACCTGCTGTTGTCACTGAGCGATTACAGGTGGATCTCTGCATGACATGAACTGATTTAGTGGCTGTATTCAGGTTGTTTGACTCATTGGACACCATACCCTCTAATACCTCAATATAATATAACTTCACTGAATGTGTTTCCTACCAGTGTAAAGAATTAAAGAATTAAAAAGTCAAAGTCTGACAATATTAATTGTAAAATAAATATGGCACAGTGTTGTCCATTAGTGGAACAAGCTGGCAACATGTTGTACTTTACTGTAGCTCTGCTGTCATTTCCATATTGTCCTTTCAAACAGTTGATATGGCTCCCTTGTGGAACAAATGGATTACAGTGGCATTAGAGGAACTGTAAGAAGCAGTTTTGTGTCATTTGAAAAAAGCAAATAATTCATTTTGCTAAAGAATAACTGATGTGCTCTCCTGCAGAGCTCCATCCTCAGCATGTTAGCAGTCGCAGTGGAGCGTTACATGGCCATCCTCCTGCCCTTCCAGTACCAGCGAGTCATGAGCCCCAGGAATGCCCTGCTGGCCCTGCTGCTCACCTGGGGCCTTGCAGCCATCACCGGCTCCGTGCCCCTCATGGACCCACAGAAACAACCAGCAAACTCAGAGTAAGAAGCTGAGGCTGGGGTGGGAGGGGGGATAGGTGGATGAAGGCATAAGTTAGGAGCAGAGTGGATGAGTGCAATGAAATGAATGAATGATGGGACGGTTGCAGGAAAATGGATTGTGCTGTATGTGTGGATGCAAAGATGATTGAATGAATTAAGTTTAATCAGTTAAGTCAGTTCAATCAGTTAAAGGGAATGGATGAATCACTGTTAATACTAGAACTGACTAAATCAGTGAGAAATGCAGGTGTGAAAAGAAAGAATAATTAATGAACGATAATAAAATCTCATTCCAGCTACTGTATCTTCACCTGTGTGGTGGACATGTCTTACATGGTCTACTTCAACTTCTTCTGCTGCTTCCTGGTGCCGCTGCTGGCCATGGTCATCATCTACGGCCACATCTTCATCACCGTCCGCTACCAGATCAGGCGCATTGCTGTGGCCAGGGGAGCCGCCGAGGGTGTGACAGCTGCCAGCCGTGAGAGCACAGGAGCAGAGGACACTGGGAGCTCAGCTGCTGGGGCAACCACAGGAAGTGGAGCAGAAGCAGGGGCAGGAAGAGGAACAGAGCATTTGAGAAAGGCTGAAGCAAGAGCTGGGGAGGAGGTAGAGTCTGGCACTGAGATCATCTCAGCTGGCTCCACCTGTGCACCCGCTACTGATCCACATCCAGGAGCGTGCATCAAGGTCAAACCTAACATTCGCCCTCGTCAGGAGCTGCGTAAAGCCACCTCCTTGTTCCTGGTCCTGTTTCTCTTCATGGTGTGCTGGATGCCCATCCACCTCATTAACTGCATCCTGCTGCTCTGCCCGCAGTGTCAGGTGCCCATGTCGTCCACACTACCAGCCATTTTGCTCTCCCACGCCAACTCGGCCCTGAACCCGATCCTGTATGCATACAGGATGAGGTCCTTCAGACACACTCTGATAGGAATGTGGAAAGGAATGTGGTGCATGAGGCCTAGACCCCAGTAGAGCAGCAGCAAACAGCTTTTGTTACAGAAACCAGAAATAACTTTGATCAGTCTGACTTCTCAGTGCTGACGGACCCAAAATACGCTCCATTGAGACTGAATCAGCCAATAGCGGGCCTCTCAGGGTGATGACTCATATCAGTCATTATGACAGCTCCATAAACTCCTTGTCATGATAAAGACAACTCATCATTCATGCTTGTATACGTCAATACATTGAAACAATCAGGAGATGCATCGGTTTGAGAAATTGTTGTTCTCCAAATAAAAAACCCCAACAAGAACTCAGAAGTGGATGTACCAATTATGCATTTTTTATAAGCCTTTATATAAGTAGAGTTTTTTTTAAACTCTATCTGACTCAAAAACATACTGTATTAGATTATGTGAAGTTATTTATACTTATAGAAGAATGTCATTGACACTTAAATAACCTATGAGACATTCGTACATCAGTCAACATCAGGCTTTTAAGTTTCTGTCCAAATGTTTTCTTATATTAAAAAATAAGTTTATTGTTTACATAACATGACACAAAGAACAATAAAGGTTTATATGCACTAATCTGATTACTGCAGGACTCTGTTTTGTGTGGCTCCGCTTTTCAAAATAAAAGTTTTTGTGTATTTATTGTACCAGGAACGTATTTATTCTTTAACTGGCTGACAGAAATATCAACACAACACAGAGGAAAACAAAGAAGTCAAATCAACATAACTGCGTGCTTTATTGATATACAGTAAAGCATTTTATAATACAGTAGTAAGGCATATATTTGGTGGAATCTGATATGTTGTGAAGTATTGACGCGTTATTTGAAAAATGATGTGAGGGTGAAACACAAACGTTAGAAAATGGGAAAAATAAAAAGAATCAAATTCAGTGTCTGGATCAAAACAAAAACCCGTCTGGATCATGCTGAAAGAATTTGATGCTCAAAACACACGAGTGTATGACGCCGCGGCGCTCACTGCGGACGTCTCTGAGTGGTTATACATTAAATAAGGATGGAGTTTATTTAGTCACACATGCTAATATCGTAACACCTCACACAGCACAAAACAAAATAGCTTTTTTAAAAACCAAAGACAAAATGTAACACTCTGCTAGAATAAACGCATCCTCCACACAGAAAACAAATATCTAGTATGTCCCAGGTATGACAGTAGTGCACACGGATTCATTTGTTTTGTGTAAAATGCTAGTTTTTGTACTTGAGCCACATAAATCTCTGACAGAGATGAGAAATGCAGTGAATGCATCCGAACATTCAGATCGGAGTCTCCTACAGTGCAGTAGATCATGTGCGGAGCGACACAGAGGACATCTGATGTGATTCGATCAGCCAGCAATGATCAGTTGATAGTCGACAATCTGAGAGGACTGAGTGGGATTGAGTACAGTAGAGAAATTGCCTCCGGACCGGACTTTGACAATTCACACGAGGTAGAGCTTACGTTACCGGGGTTCCTTAAACTCAAAGATTTCTCTGTTAAACTCGTTCAAAACTGAAGAATAATCTCAGCTAGCAGCCTGTAACACTGTAGTGCTCAGATTCAATTAAAATAACATTCGTCTAGGTTCCTCTTACAGTACAGAAACTTATAGACCAATACAGTGTACTGTGTGTGTGCAACAGGCCCTAAAAGACACTCAGAAAGCATCTTAGTGATAAAAAAGTCAAATAAATCCCCACCTAAGAGGATCAAAATCCACAAGCTGGGCTTTATTAATATAAAAGCTTTAAACTTGTTTCCTTTTCTATGAACACTGCTTTTCAATTTCCCTTTATACTGTTTTATTGTCAGCTTCTGTTTACATTCAGTATTTCTCACCTAATGCTGTGTGTATCCTAATAAATGTTTTATGCATTTACCCCCTAATAATACATTTGTCAAGCCAATTATTCAAAGGGGACCCACTCTTAAAAACATTTCTAGTGGTCAAAAACCCCACGAGGTACCTTTAAATGGGCGCTCCTCACCATTGTACAGATGAAGATCAATTTACTCATCATTAGGCAGGTGTATAATATATTCTGTGACTCTGGTGGAAGCTTTCCTTAGCTCTCGGCTTAAGAATTCAAATTAATGAAAGAAAAACCGTGTTACAAAACTGATGCATGGAATTTAAATTGGCGTTTACCAAGGAGTTAATGAATGATACATTATGCTGCAAAATGGGAAATACAGGATTCAATGTTTTTGAACCACACTAGGGACAAAGTCTCTGTGCTGCGTAAGTGTGTGTGTGTGTGTGTGTGTATATATGTAAAAAATACATATTTATAGGTTTTTAAATAAGGGTGTCAAAAGCAGGAAGCTCTGAGCTGCTATGACACCAAATACTTTTTCCAATCTGCTGTTTTTCAATTGCTTTAATTATGTAGATTATTATAAACACTGAAGCTAAATGATGTTTAATTACGTTTAATTGCTTCCCATCCTGTTCCTTAAGGTTCAACGTGCTGTCTTTTAACTTTTAGAGACTCTGAGTCGGGCCCATTACAGCACGCAGTACACCGTGTTGAAAACAAATACAGGGATAAAAAGAAACTGTTGCCATAGAGACGTTAATAATAGGGATGACGAACAAACTGATGGATGGACAGATGGATGGATGAGTGGATAAATGAAAGAATTCAAAAATAACATGAGGTCTGTCAGCCAAAGCCAAGACAAAAACCACAAACCAAACAAAGAAAAAGCTGTAATGTCATGTGGAAATTAGGCACCACCCCACCCACACACACACACACACACACACAAACTCACACACACACACAAACTCACAGACAACGTACTGTAAAGATCCAGGATGCCTGCATTACCTTGACAGTAGTGTACGCTGTTATAGAAAGACATTTTCCTCTTAGAAAGCACCCTTATGATTACAATCATTCTTTTTTTGATACAAATGTCTGAAATGCTTTAGCTGTTTCCCCAATTACAAAGAGATGGCAAATATTCGACCACACTGAACACACTTATTTGTATCTCATCTCTCTTCACCCCCTCCCGTCCCACCCTCCCTTTCTTTTATACAATTGCATAGAAGTTTAAAAACCAGCCTCTGTTAATAATAAAACAACTTCAGGACGTTTTAAGAAACTACTGAAATCTACAAGTTATAATGGTTTTTTTTTTGTTTTAACGCGTCGTTGCTGGAACCGCAATCCTTCACAAAAATAGACGTTATATATTCTCTTTGTAAACTGTGTTTCCAATCCAGTTGTTTTGACTAGAAAAGCATGCGACAGGTAGGCAGATAGGTAGGGAGGAGAGGAGAGGAGAGGAGAGGAGGGGAGAGGAGAGGAGAGGAGAGGAGAGGAAGTGACCAGCAGTAGACATAAGGTTGCCATGAGTTTTAAGTCTCTGATTTCCAGCTCTGCTCTATTTAACTGTAGTAAACTGCATTTCACCAAAAGCTTTGTGGACTCTCTTGAATCCCTCTCACCCATCCCAACGTGTACTACCAAGAAGCTGATCTTCCACAGATTCTTATCTGGGTGGCTCTAAGTAGCTCCGGCCTCTTTCGATCCCCATTGTCCAAAGTTAAAACAGAGCAGTTGTAATGAAGCCTTTCACTCTCTGTGTGCCTTTCAGGCTCAGAAGGAGCGGGCGTCCCGCTCTCTTACAAAAGAATTAAACACTGTAACTCTGACTGAAGGTGGCGCTTGAGGAAAGATCATGTGTTCACTGCAGTATAATTCATCATGAGGGGTTAGTGCTAAAGCTAGCATTAACTTGCAATGATGATGCTAACATGCCGTCCAGCAGATGTCTGGTTTACCATCTTCGCCAGTGTGTTAGCGCTTGCTAGTTAGCAGAAAACACAAAGTAGGGCTGAGTGATTAGTTGTGCAGGTAATCTGGTATTAAAACTTGATGGGCGCTAGAGAGGAAAAGTCAGGAGAATCCTCGGGTTATTATAGCACATCCTGAAGGCATGGGCGGCTGAACCAGGCTTAATGACAGTTTATGCAACAGTTGTTGAGATATTTCAGCTGGTACTTAAGTGCCAGACTGACCAATGGAGCCACCATGCCCTCATGCTGAGTTTAATGAGTAAAAACACTATGACACACACACACACACACACGCAGGCTTGTATCAGTCTCAGAAGTGCTAACACTCTGCACAACGGGGGCGATCATTCATCAGAGAAGGCTACAAGCACTTCCGTGATGATGAAAACCAGACTGAATGAAAAGTAAGCACTGAAAACGGGAGCTGTGACGAGACGCATCGCAGTCTCCGTCAGCGAATAAAAATGAAAGTCTCCGTCTCTCTCCCTCATTAAGTGACCCCAGAAAAAACACCTCGCCGACAACTTTTATCACATTATTGAACTGTGGCTGAATCTCACTGAGAGCGTCACATTGCACACAGAGATGCGCGATGCACACACACTCTGCGGGCCCAAAGTCTCCTCCCTGCTGTGAACAGAGCGGCAGTGTGACGGAGGACAGAAGGAAAGAAATGAAACACAGGAGGAGAGGGAGGGGGCAGATATTTGCTGTTTCTTCTCCACTGCATCACCCTTGCCACTTCCGCTCGGCCATAATGTCTCTGTGTTGCGTAATTCCAGCGCACTTCTCCATAATGCAGCAACAGCCATTATGCAGCCAGTTATTACAGGTTCCTTTAAAGACGGTGGCTTCATGTGCTGGTTGGAGCCAAAACGGGCACAGACATGTATTTTTGCATGCAGTGAGAACACTCCTCAGAGGTGGAGGGAGGAGATGAGACGAGAAGGTGGGGGGAGAGAGAAAGTTGAGCCACTAACCTCTCATGGGTGTCCCTTCTCCTCTGTGCTGGAGACAGAGGAAAGAAAGAAAGAAAGAAAGAAAGGGAAAGAATAATCAGCCTCGTGTCAGTAACAGAGAGAAAGAAAGATGTGTGAAGGGAGTGAAAGACTTCGGGTTTACAGCTGTTTACCGAGCATTTGATTGGAGGACAAATGAAAAAAAACATAGCAAAACAGATCACGATCCATCGATACAAACTTATGGTTTTACACATATCTGTACTTTACAACACATTATTCCCTGCATCTCCACTCACAACTTATTGTTTTTGGTAAATTATAATTGAACTGTCCTTACTTTTCTTTTTTATTCCATTTGTCTTTGTCCTTATTTTTTGGTTTATTTCTTCTTCATTTTGCTTCATTTCTGTTATTTAATTCTCTTTTCTTTACAATGAACATATAGTAGAACATAGTTTTAATGTTGGAAACATGTAATTCTAACTATTTGGACTTTATAACAGGAAATGCAGCTACAGCATAAGCAATTATTGTGAAGGTGAACTAACTGTTTAACATTAACTTCACTGTAAACTGCAGATCTTTGGCTTTTGGGCGGTGGATCTGACAAAATATGACTTTTAATGGGCAGTTTTCTCAGTCTTCGGACCAAAACAATCTCCAGATGAATCCATTCTTTCCAAATAATCGTGCAGCCTGTGTGACCCATATATTAACTCAATATTTCATCTTTTCAGTTTAATTGGAACATAGTGCAACCATTGTTTTTCTTTTCTGGGCTTTTTGCCCCTGACTGTTTATCATACTGTGCGACATGCTTGACTAAGCGGTTTCATTGTTTCTGAACACACACACACACACACTGCTGTAAAACAATGGGACGTTTATCAGAGCTGAGTGTGCCCTGATGAAGCACAGAGTACGAGTGTGGCGAACATCTGAGCAGAACTCATTAGTTTTTCACGACCAGCCCGAGGTTTCAAACCTGCATCTCTCACATCACATCCCTGCTCTCGTCTCTTCAGGCTACAGTTACCTAGAAATGTTCGCTGAGTATCTTTCTGCTAATTAGCTGAGTTACACTTTTAATGAGATCAAAGCTGCAAACTTTTCCTATTTCACCAAGTTGAACCCTGGAGGAAAGCTTCATAAAAGGTTCATTCAAAAACAATTTTTTATCCTTTCAGGGAAAGAAACAGGATTTCAGAGCTCTTCTTCTGTGGTGGCGACTCCAAATGTCGCCTGACTGAATGGACATGTCTTGTGCAAGACAAGCTGCTGTTGGCGCTGCTGTTTTCATACGTACCCTGACTGTGAGGGAAAGAATTGTTGAGCTGCTCCATCACTTCCTCCAGCCAGATGCACATCTTGGGAAGGGCTGGAGAGCTGGGTAGTCGCCTGCAACAGGAAGGGAGAGTTTTTTGGTTTCCCCCACATGCAGTTAAGCTGCTGTAATGATGCCCAGTCATATTGTTTGTGTGTTTGTGGAAGTGTAGACCACACACACACACCTACACACACACACACACACACACACACGGTCCGGTGTAGAACAATAGCAGCACGGTCTCTACAAGCTGTGAAATCAGACGTCTCTGCTTACATCTCTATTTATATCCACCGTGATTTTAAAAAGGGTGGATGCAATTAAAAAGGATATAAATTGGGAGTGTGTGTGTGTGTGTGTGTGTGTGTGTGTGTGTGTGTGTGTGTGTGTGTGTCTCACCCATTGTATCGTAGTCTGGCTGGCGGCCTGGCAGACAGGGGAGGGAGGTCGGGAGAGGCTGAGAGGAGGTGGAAAGGAGAGGGACAGAGCTGTGCCGTTCACCTTGGAATCCGTCTGAGACACACACACACACACACATTAGATGCGACAAATTGGCAGATCCGTCGCACAGCAATTAGAGAGAGAGTCAAAGGGGGTAAGTGTGTGTGTGGGGAGTGGAAACCGGCCTGTTCTGTGTGTCAGCTGTTACTGGCAGACAGACTGACAGTGTGGAGGAAGCTGCCTCGGTCTGGTGGGAAACTTCACATCAGCTTTGTTTTTATTAATCCAGGACACGAGCCGAGCCCTCTGCTGCCACTCACTCTGGCATATGATGGCTTACTGCACCTTGCTCAAGGGCCATTTGAACCCCAGATGTGGAGCAGCAGGAACAGTTTTATTGTAATTCTGAGCGCCAGCCTGGGTGAGACTCCGGCGGCTTCAGTCAAGAGCTTCTAACCTCCTTGCACTTTCCTTTGTTATGGTGGTGAGCTGATCTGTGTCCCGTATCAGTGCAAAGATGAAAATCTGTTCTGAATAAAGACAGAAATGTGTCAGAGAACTAACACACCTGTCGTCAACAATGGAGCTAAGAAAGCAGAAACTGACTTCAGCTCTTTGACAGATTAGCCCATTATTATTCGAAGCAACACTGAGACTCTGAGCCAGTGTTACCGATCTGGTAAAATACAACTTTCACATTAACACGGCTCTTTCTGCATTACATCTGACTTGATCGCAGGCTGCAGGTGTGCGTTTTTCGTAAATTTAAAACCAAACTGTCCCTGAAAAATACAGCAAGAGCTAACGCGTGTTTTCGTTTGCAGCTTCTACATGAAACTCGCCAGGCTGGTTCACGGAAACAAACTGCTGATGGCACGTGCAGTGCTTCTGTGGACGTTTAAAGGCCAAGTACAACGAACAATGAAGCTCTTCTTCACTGTCTGCATCCAGCACAGTTTGTGTGTGTGTGTGTGTGTGTATGTGTGTGGCCTGTAAGGTGTGTTTTTGGCTGCTCTCAGCAAATGCTTGTGCTGAATCGTATTTCCAGCAGGCTTTTGGTGTAAGCGTTTCACTATGGATATTCTCTGCTGTGAGCTGTGACAGGAGGCCTGCTACGGACAGTGTAGCCTCGGGGCCATAAACCACCTGTCTGCCTCTGGGTATGACATGACATGGATCAAAACCACGACTTGTTTCTAAGTTCAGACAAAAGGCAAATCGATGTGAAATAGGGACATGATGTTAACATGTTTAATAGATCTGAGCAGTGTGTGTGAGTGTGGCTGTGTCAGTGTGTACCTGCTCCAGCAGCTGTCTGAGCCGGTGCAGTTGGGACTCCAGCTGTTTGTTGTGGTCCTCCAGTATCTGCATGCGGGCCTCCAGTCGTCCTTTGTGCTGCCGCAGCAGTTTGGCCTCGGCGATGAGCTCGGCGTCGCGTGCGCTCTGCGGCGACACCGGGAGCATCTCCGGGGGCGACAACAGCAAGGACAGGCCTTCCTGTGTGGGCCTTCTTCAGATGAGTCGTACTCCGACTGTAGCTTCCTGCAGGAAGGTGGCAGCAGAGGATAATGTGCTGCTGCTGTGCATGAGAGATCAGGCACCAACTGCCCAGGAGAGAGAGAAAATCGTGGGTCACCACCAGCAGCACCAGGCAGTAAACATCCATCAGTAATGATCACCTGCCATCTTTTAGACAAGATTCAACAAAATCCCCCGCTGGCGTGAACAAACGGAGGGCCGAGAGGGGGACGTTCATGAAGAGGAACATAACACTTGGTCTGTGTCTGCTTAAGGAGTCAAATATTTGCAGTTCAGCCAGAGTCTGATTCATATTTAAGGACATTTGTATTCTGGGATGGATGAAATACAAGGCAGGCAGGATGACACCAGTACTTGGCTGCCCTTACAGAGTGAGTTTTTACAGGAGGTGAAGATTTGTCTGATTGAATTAAAACATTTTCAGAGTCCTTTCAACCCGGACAGAATGCTCCTAAATCTAACCCCTCACCAAAACTAATGTTATATATATATATAATACTTAAATATTAAATAAAAATCAATGTTCTCGCACCTAAAGCATAAGATAAAGTTTCATCTTTCAATCTTCCTGATTGCAGGCTCAGCCAGAGAAACACTTTCAAGCTTCCTCTCAGGAATCTTGCGGCGTTCCCAAGCTAGATGAGATATTTCCGTATCGCCATATCCCCAGGGTATACACCGGGGTCTCCTACCAGCTGGACGTACTCTAGAGAAACATTCACGGAAGGTGCACAGGAGGCAAAGCTAACGTGGCTTCTGCGGCAAAGAAGCAGCAGTTCACCTCTGAGTTGTGGCCAGATGTTTGAGCCTATTGTTCAGGCTCCTTTCTTGTATCTGAACATAAGTACTTTAAGTCATTTCATTTGGTGCAGTGAGACTGGACAAAGGCTGGTGTGGACTGGTCCCATGTGGGCCAGGATCAGCTGGATAAGCTGAATCCACTGGATAACAATCCAACAAACAGACTTTCGCAGCCGATCCTGTTGAAGTTGGAGCCGAGTTAGGGTTTGGGTAAAGAAATGATGCAGCCAGCAGAAGATAATAATAGACAGATGGTTGTGCTCACTGACCTGTTCTCCTGCTCCAGGTCGTTGAGGACCCTCTCCAGTTCTCCCTTCTCCTCCGTTTCCATGGAGATGAGGATCTGGGCGGGGCTGCGGGGCTGGCTGAGAGGAGAGCCTTGGTTCAGAGACTGGCAGTAGTGCTGGATCAACATGTGCTCGTCATCGCTGCAAACGCGCGCGCACACACACACACACACACACACGCACAACAATTTCACATAGTTGCACAGATGCCAGTGCATGTATCCACGCACACACACAGAAAGAAGGAAATGGAGAAAAAAGAAAACCAGCAAGTGAGTGAAACAGCAGCAGTGGGACAGGACTGCACCACAGAAGAAGAATCTAAACCACAGCAGGGACAGAGAGAGGGCCAGAGCTGTCATCTTTACAACACATTTGTCCTTAACTCTGTTTACAAAGCTGGGGTTTTGTGGAGCGGTTCGATTGGCCACGCTCTGCCAACTCTGACCGATCGCACACGCGGCCCCGCAGTGTTTGGGAGGATTTTAATTAGGCCAGGTATTTAGATGCTGCTGCGTTCACTGCGCTGCTTTCAGCTCAGCCAATCCTCCATTCTGAATACTAACGGAGCTGCAGATATGAGCTGCTTCAAAACAACAAATCCCCTTTAAGATGACTGCTGACTTGAGAGCACAACTCATTACGGGTGGAGCACCGAGCTCTCTGCTCTGGTTTAAAATCGCCTTTAGATGCTTTCTGCTCGTCTGTTTCACTTTGTCAAACAAGCTGCCTGTTGAAAGCTGTTGATGTGTCACACTGGAGCCATTCTTTAGCTGTGCTGTTTTAATTACAGGCTTATCTGTGCAGGTCAAATTCCATGTGCATCTATTACACTCAACAAACTTTCAGCTTTATTGTGCCCGAGGGGAAACAACTTGTCTTGCAGCCAGATTTAGATGTCTAGTGCACATAACAAACTGAATATGAGTGTTTTACATTGGATTGGGTTGGATTTGTGCATCTGTGGGTTAACGTTAGATTTCAAAACTGAAACTATGACAGTTCCTTTGTGGCTTATTCAAAATATGTGATTTATTTATTTTGTATATTTATGGAATTTCAATAAATTAACAAATGTGCTTTGTTTTTTGGTTTAAAATGTATGTTATTCAATCATTAATATTGTTAGAAGAACACAAAACCAGAATGCTTTAGGTCTCTAATGTTAAATATTAAGTTGATGGAGTAACAACTTAATAACGTGCTTACTTAGTTACTTGCTAGATTATGAAATACTATCTGTAAATGGCCGCGATAAGTTATCAGATCCAAAGTAATGTCATAAAATGAATTTAAACCAATCATTATTAACTTATTTATAATATTGCATTTCTATTTTGTATGGTTACTGTGCTGAGGTTGAGGAACACACCACACTGAGTGATTTGGACTCATAAACCGACAGATGTAAACAGAATTTATGAGTTTCTGGAGGCTCTGGCTGTTAAAACGTGCTGTTACAGGAATCTCATCAGCTTTGTTGTGTCCAAATACAGTCGATTTTGCTAAATGAGCAGATGTTGCTTGCTGATTATGAAACGTTTTACTGGAAAGATGGGGGAGCGGAGGAGCAAAGGAGTGAAGCAGTGCAGCATGTAAACCTGCAAACGTTTAGTTTAAACCTTTGACCTGAGAATTTGCACAGCTGAGCAGCAGACAGTGCTGAAACTAACATATAATAACCGATTAATACCGTTTGCCTGACGTTCCCAGCGTCACGATGTCACTCAGAGGTGTTTGGCGAACTTTAATGATTAACGTGGGCAAAATGTTCATTTGGATATTTATGATTTTGATTACATTTCCAGTTTTCCGCCCTCTCTCTGTGCCGCGCAAGACCTCCTGCTTAAAATAATGACATTCCTTTGTTTTACTGTAATAACATGGTTTTAAGGAACAGAATCAGGGAAAGCAAATGCACAGTTCAAGTGATGAGTTTAAACAGATGAATATTGTACCAATTGTTTATGTTTACATGGAGACTAATACTGTCATTACTCGCTGGGATTTTGTTAATGAGCTGCATATGAACTTATAGCCCAGCAATAATCACCCAGAGAAAACACGTCCCTGAATACGAATACAAGATGTGCTGATATCACCTGGTGATATCAGGTATTCAGGGGTATATTTGCATGGAATAGGATGATGCAAACAAGAATAACACCATTATATGAGCTTGAATCCAGAATACTGAGCACATGTAAACATGACATAAATCACAACCAGCCAATGGAAACACAGAGGACAGAAGCCGGTTCACACACAGCGAGCCAATCGGTGAGTGGCGAGGTAGGCGAAACGAAACAGACAAACAAAAAGCGGTTCTCACATGCTCTCATTGGGTGAGATACTGTCATTCAGATAAGAGCCATTACGATTCTCCATTTCTGCTAACCTGCGGAGGGGGAAGAAACAGAGCAGTCAGTCCCAAAACCAAAAGGTGGAGCAGTTGAGCAGATTGTAGAGGGAAAAACGGATATGACTGTGGCTTTGCAGAGCGTTACTCAATGAAAACACCTCATTTGCCCTGCCGTGGCTTACCTAACTTCTAAACTCTATGGAGCCTGGTATTCAAAGAATGAATGGTAGAAGATGTGGCCGTTTTCCAAAAGGGAGGGGGCCTCAGCAGCACTAACTGTGTGCAAACAGCAGCGGGAATAATGGAGAATTTGGTGAAGCACATAATGGTGTTTTTCTGTTGAAACTGCTGGAGTTCCTCTGTGTTTGGCATGTGTTGTTATCATTTTACCCTCAACAGATGACACCCACACACTGTGCGCAGCCCTCTGTAACCCTCAGTCTATTGCCACGCCGCTTTATTTTATAGTGTTTACGGCTGATGCACTGCAGACTCAAGCTGCACCCTCAGTATCCGGCTGCTTTATATTTTATACAAGTTGGCTTGTGTTGCCGTGAAAGCTGCCTTATAAAAGTGGCGGCTGGCAGAGCTCAAACGCTTAATGCTGCGATTTGATTTTCACTCTTATATGACTCACCTGTCTAACTGCCTTTGTAACTGATTTGCTGTCGTCCAGTTTCTGCTGCATTAGTCTCAGACACTGTAATAATGCTGTGTGTGATGTGGGTGGTCTAAAATATTGTGACAACATATGCTTAACACAGGGAGGCTGTGTTAGCAAAGAGATGCAGCTTGAATGGACGCTGGTTTCTTAAAAATACAATACTAGGGAATGGTTTTGTTTCTTTAAAAGGTAGTAATTTCCTTTTTTACAGCTAGGTAGAGCAGATGGTTGCTACAACTCTGTGGTTTTGTTGTTTTGTGTCGTGCTACTGAATCACCACAAATGTAATGGAAAGTAGCTAACCTGGCTGATTTGTCTAGAGTGATGACAAAGCTAGAAATGTTAGCAACAGGTAGGTAAATCACTGCTGGCTGCATATTTAGCTTTAGCTCAGACACGAGAGGTGCATCAGTTTTCATCTGCAGCTTCCATTAAAATACCTCCAGTCATTAGCAGAGTGTATCCAGCACAATATAAGAATATACGTTTTATTGTAATGTGGATGAGCTGATGCTTTAATAAGGGTAATAAACCCTGGTGTTATGTCTGAAGAAACCAGTGTCCGGCCATTAAAACGGGCCTTGTAAACAATCCTCCTGGCTGTGCTCCTCCAACAGATCTATCACGATAAAACAGCCGTGAGTGAAAAGCCAAAGATTTAAATTGCCCCGGCGCTATCTGCACCAGATCAGTTTCCTGGTGGTTGGGGTGTCGGCCCAGAAAGTAAAGAGATTTTCGGGGCTTTATCGGTGCTTAAATAAATAAAATTTAAAAAGGCTGGGTGTTTGGCAGTGAGCGTTTAAGCAGATGGAGTGTGACAGACCGGCCGGGCCGGTGTGTGTTTGTACTCCTAAGCTGCTGCACGTTAAAGAAACAAGAGATAACCTTGCGGTCTGGGGGCCATCAGCTCCCTCAAGGCTTAATTATGTTACTTCTTCGCCCTACCACCTTCCTTTAATCTGCTGGATGCTATCTGAAATCCGCCAGATCTAAACGCGTCGGGGGCTGAGAGCACAGGGCCAAGAGAGAGAGGAGAGGGGAGGAGGGTAGCGTGACTCAGCATGTGCGTCCGTCAGCGTGTGCTTCTGTGTATTTATACGTGTGTGTGTGTGTGTGTGTGTTAGCCCGAGGCAGCAGTGAGTGGTGTCAAACACTCTCTGGCAGGGATCAAAGACTCGGCCTGTGGCTCAGACCTCACGCTGGGATGCCAACAGCGCCCCGACTGACTGATTCAATGACCGATTGATCGACTGCTTGATTGACCCATTGTTTGATTGATTTGACTGCTTCTTGTCCCTCAGCGGTGGGGTTTCTGGGAGCGGTTAGGATCACTGAAAACCGAAGGAACCACCCAAAATGTTTTGGTGAATAAGCTCTGATTGACTCAGTGTGGCGCCACAACAATATTGATGGCCTCCCTCTCCTCCAGGGTCCGGTATTGATGAGGTTTTTGAGCGCACATGCTGGCGCGCCGGATGGTGCAAGCAACATCTCGGATGCATTAGCATATGCATGTACCGGCCTCTCACTGCAGAGCGCTTATTCACCAAAAAGTCAATGCATCACTTTATCATGAGTACAGGTTCATTTTGTACTGTATGCAAAAGGGATATCTTGACATTTTCATCCAGCCTTATACTATTTGTCATTTCCACTATCACCTGACTGAAAAATGCTTTTAGCACATTCAGCATTTGAACGAATGGCGCTGCTGGCTGAAGCTTCAGATGTAAGTGCTGTTTTTCTTTGAGAACGCCTGCAGTGATAACATGTTTGAGGAAAGATAGAGACACTGAAATGCAGTTTGTCAAGGTATCCCATTGTCCATCTCGAAATCATCAACAATCGTGCATCAAGAACTTTCAAAGCACAGTCATATACAGCCGTCACTACCTGGGATGTTCATCTGGAATGGGTCGTTTTAGCTCTTTAAAGGTACAAGAAACTCAGAGTTGTGCATCAGCTGCTGCCGACTGCTCCCTTGTTCTTTCTATTCTTTCATCTTATCTCAACATTTCTCAACTGAAACGTCCTTTTCCTGCTTCGTAATGTGGATTTTAAAACAGTTTGCTCGTGTTGCTGCCATATGGAAATAGGTCCACGCAGGAAGCTCTTCTCCTGCTTTGATGTGTGATTAAACTGCGTTCAGTGGTCGACGCGAGGGATTAACAGGAATCCCACTTTCGATACCGACAGCGCGGGATTTGATTTGTACACCCAGCTGTCAGTTTATTAGGCACACCTGCTCTGGAGTAAGTCCTCCCTTCGTGAAGCTTATAATGTCTAGCTGATTCAACTGTAGGGTCATTTTGGAGGAGGTTGTTTGTGCTGTTGCTGAACTCTATGACATTACACAGACAGTTGTTTGTTATTTAGCCTCCCCACATTGATAGTATCAACTAAAACTGAACATTACGACCTTCACGACTGCAGGATTTATTGCACAGCCGTTGGATCGCAGGTGCACAGCCGAGCGTAGTTCAGCGCCAAAGTTCTCTCATGACAATGCTTAACGCGTTTACTGTGCTAGATCAGGACATAATATAGTTTTAATTGCCCACATTTTCATATTGTGTCGTGTAATTCGCAGTGATCAAGAGCAGAGATCGTGGTAATCTAGTAAGTGATGTGAGAACGGATGTTCTATTATAAAACTTTCAAGCAGCTTTTTCAAAATGACAGAAAGGTGCCAATAAACCTCTCCCTGCTGCTGTCTTTTACTCACATACTCAGCTCACACTTTACTTTAACCAAATTCCCAAATCAGCACTTTTGAATCAGTATATAAACAAGGACTAAATGATTTGTAACACACTGAACATGAAAATATAATACAATTCAGTTTTAATATTATAAAATATATATAGAAGTTGCAAATGCTGATAACTACTTTACATCAACCCTTAATAAGAACATTTTAGTTGCTTATATTTAGAAATGTTTTATGCAGCTCATGCTTTGCACAGTACGGCCTGTATATAACTGCACGTGGAAGTTTCTTGTACCTTTAACTCATTGTCAGTGGAATATAGAGGATGTAGGACAACGCGCAGGAAAAACAGACTGTATATGACATATGCCTGAAAGGCAGGTTCACATCTTCACTGTTAATCAAAGCATTTCATGAGATCGCTCAGACTTCACGACTAAAATAGACTCACTGGGTTGCGAACAACTGCTTCAAGTCCATCTGTCACTTATACATGCCCGAGTTTCTTCTGTAGGTGGGGAAGCTCTCGTGAGGAGAGTGGTCTGATCTGTCGTGAGCTGAAAACAGCTCTAACTTGTGACTAACAGCATAAAGCTCGTCAATTATCAGCTCTTCGAATTATTAAGAGCAGCGAACATGAAAATGTTGACCGAAAGTTCCCCAGAACTGCGTCAGCAAAGAATTAGGGCAACCGATCCCCTGTGAGTTAACGGCTGCATGAACACAGTAGGGGGAAAGAGACAGGCATCCCAATGCAGGAAGTGTGCTGCGCTTTAGCATTTTCTCCAAATTCATTATTCCAAATCACATCAATCAAAATGTTTCTGGTGTCTGGGAGAGCTCTCTGGAGGAGCCATTATCTGCGGCGCTCGCAAGGGCCGAGGGTAGCAGCAGGGAATGCACAAAAAGTGGAGCAGGAGGAAGGTTA
Source organism: Datnioides undecimradiatus (assembly GCA_008933995.1). Taxonomy (NCBI): domain Eukaryota; kingdom Metazoa; phylum Chordata; class Actinopteri; order Lobotiformes; family Datnioididae; genus Datnioides; species Datnioides undecimradiatus. The sequence continues at coordinate 39,346 of WARS01000034.1, forward strand.
CTTCTCTCCACGTCCTGTTCGCAACGCTGTGAGTCTACGCTGTGAGGAGGAGCTGCTGCTGAATGCAGATAGCATGTTACCGGTTGGCGTAGTGCTCGATCCGAGTGTGCGTGTCGTCATGCGAGAGCTGAGGGGACGATCCGGGCCTGCGACAGAGGGAGGAACAGACAGAAAAATAAAGAGAGAGCGATACGTGAATCCAACCAGGAGGGACTCATTAATCCCAACGCACACCCGCACACGTGCACAAGCCGCATGAATCCACAGGAGAGCTATGAGGAGAGCGACAGTACGAGGCACAGATGTGTGGCGGTGTGAAATGCTCTGTAAATAAGCTCCCCCGCTTGTATCCTGCACTCACGGCTCGGAATACATTTGCCTGTACTTCAAAAGCAGCGTCGGATCTGAGGTGTCACACCTCGTCTGCCGAGGGAAAGATCAGTATTTTGACATCATTAACCACGAGTCTCCGAGGACTCTAACAACTTTTCCTGCAGTGTTTTAGTCCTTGAGAAATTAAGGTTCGACTCTTTCAAATCCTGAAAACTTCCCTTTACAAGGGCACCTTGACGTGGGGAAGTCTTATCTGCTGAGAGCCGAAAAGATGAGTTTTCAGTACAAAGTAAAGGATGAATAATGAAAAATGTCTATTTTCACTACAATTTCTGATTTAATGATTCAAAATACAGTACAAGGTTGACTTATGGATCCTAAATCCAGCAAAACTAAAAAAACAATAGAAGAATTTGACGTCTTGGATTAAAAGTGGGTTTTTCTAAGTGACTGACATGACTTTTTACAGACTCACTGATAATTCAGTGTATTCTTGGTGGAAAAGTCTTCAGGTCGAAAATGACCTGTGGCAGAAACCTGACGTGCATAAATGAACTTTAAAACGAGAGACCTGATCTGGACGAGGATAATTACAGCCGATCCAAAATGCGGTCGACCTGAACAGACCCTGATGCAGAGAGAGCGGCAACACCTGCAGCGGCATGATGATTTATCATTTAACAAGCAGCCGCAGAGGAAAAAAGCAGCAATGCAATTATAATAATAATAATGACCTCAGAACAAATGTGAAGTCATAGCAAAAATAAGTGCCTGGTATATTTTAAAAATGCATCTGTAGGTAAAATGTCCTGTTTTCACCTCCTGCACCAACAATGAATACATCTAATTTAATCATTCAATCAGCTAATAATATTTGTGGATAATTCTCCATAAAGCAAGTTTTCACATTTGCAACTGTTTGATTTTCCTGTCGCGATTGTAATCAGAGGTCAGACTGAGCATGCTCAGATCCACTCAGACCTGTGACAGTTAAATGAAGCGCTGCCCGACCCCGTCAGACTGAGCACATGCTATAATGTCACAGTGGAAGATAAGCAGCGCTTATAGGCTGCTGAACACTATACTTTACTGGGGGCTTAGGTAGCAAATTAACCATAACTGCATATTAACCCTGTGCAAGTGGAGCTGTTGCTGCTTAAATAGTATGAATAAGAGGTGGGATCTGTCAGTGGAACAATGGTGATACTTTGTGGATAAGGCACATTGTTAGCATAGCTGTGTACTAAAAAAAGAGGCTAAGTGACATTAGAAAACAAACATATTAGATTGTATCCACAAAACATCAAAAGAAACTCAACTAATTTGTTCCTTAACAATTTATATAACTCGTTCTAATTTTATGGTTTAATAATTAGCGTATCATTCATACACCGTTGACTAAAAAATATAACGGTGCGGTGGTGAAAAGGCAGCGAGACATGAGCGATGTGGTGTTTATCATCCAGCAGAGCAGCAGCAGTGCACTAATATTTAGTAGTGACACACCACTCAGGCTAATATGAGACATTAAAACAGAAGTGGTGAACCGTTTAACACCTAAGTGGTCTGAAATGGGCTTTGTTGTTTAAAAGACTTCCGGGCTCACAGAAACACCTCATCTACTGCTGTGCAAACACAAACTGGTCAAATAAGCTTAATAATTACAGAGGAGTGATTTCAGGTTTTTACTGGCCGGGGGAGTTTTCATGTTTACAGCCAGAATCAGAGCGGTGACGCATCCTGAATCACAGATCTGCCGGGTGATGTGGGGTCAAGCGGCGGCGAGAAACCGTGAGATGTAAACCAACCAGGGCTACAAACAAAATGACACTACACAATGAGTGTGAAATGGGTGGAGGTGAGTGTGTGTCTGGGAGAGACTTTTAGCAAATCGGCTGATAGAAGGTGAATGCACCGTTTGTGTGTGTGTGTGTGTGTGTGTGTGTGTGTGTGTGTGTGTGAGCCAGGTACTCACGCATGGTCTACGGGCCAGAAGTTGATCAGAGTGACAGGACTGCAAGACAAAAAAACGTGAGATGATGACACAGGAAGTGGGAGGACACTGCACAGCAAGGCATGATGGGAGCTGCAGTATGGAGGGCAGCGGGGGGGTGGCGGACGATACAAACACACACGAATCACGAATGAAATGACGCGATACATAGTTACAGTGCACAGACTCTCACACACAGACAAACAACACACTATTGATAAAGAACTGATTATTGATCGACCTGTTTTCATTATTCAAGCAGGCAGGACAGAAAAACCATTTCAGATGTAATAAAACACTCACATGATGTGAGCCGTCAAACCTTAATGTGTGCATGCACTTACAAGTGACTGTATTTCTCTTTTCAACACACAAACACAGTCTGAGAAAGGTGTGTGTGTGTGTGTGTGTGTGTGTGTGTGTGTGTGTTTCAGCTCCCTCACGTTAGATCAAGCTTTCACACCCGTCATTCATCACTGAAAACTGTAAAGCTTTTACACAATCGCGTATTGTTGTGTTTCTTCTCTCCGGCCTTGAATGAATAATAACGAGACATCCATCATTCCTCTTAAAGTGCCGATACCTCCGTCATTACTGACCGTGTATCCTTGTGCCAACAGCTGCATTAGAGGTTCTTTTCCATAACCATCAATATTCCTGATGCATACACTGAAACATCAGCACTGCTGATATTATGAGCAGGTTATGGCTCTTCATAGTGTAGCATTAGCATCCCTTATGATTGGTTTACATGTAGCATTAGCATCCTTTGACGCTGCTTTACAAGTAGCATAACCTCACTCACAGCAGTGTTGTGCTGTTTGCTGACCTCTCTGCTGTCATACAATGACAATACCTCATTCTGATTGGCTGACTCACATTTTAAAGGTGCAGTTCAACATTTTTGGCAAATGTGGTCTTTCACTTTCTTTACTAAGACTACTGCTGGGACTAACTCCCAGCTGTGAGCGGTTGCCAGGCAACCAGCAAAGACTTCAGGAAGTTATGGTGCACAGCCCCAAGAAACAGCCCTGCACGTAACCTTTGGGAAAAGGGTAAAATGTTTTTTGTATCAATCAAACAATCCCATTATAATGTGTTAGGGAATGAGCTTCAGAGGAGCTGGTAGGAGGGATTGTAAGCTTTATACAGAGAAGGGCTAACCATTTTCCACTGTTTCCAGCATTTGTGCTAAGCTAACCAGCTGCTGGCTCTGGCTACATGTTTAATGGACAAACAAGGAAACAAGTATGAATATGAATTTGAGCATTTCCTAAGTTGACAAACAAAGTATGATAAACACTGATTTATAGAGTCTATAATTCACTTATAAAATGTCTTGCTCAGTATCTTGTGTTTAGTTAAAGTGTTTGTTTAATGCAATGTGTTAAAAAGAAAGATTTGATTTTTGGCTCTTTCTAACAGTCGCCATCTTTTCCCAATCCTCAGACAATAAGGCATCAAACACACACACTTGATGTGAATACACAACATAGATGTGTAGGCATCAAACACACGAGGAGCTACAGACCAGTTTTAAAAACACACGTCACTGCACAAACACCATGGCAGGTAGGTCTGTTATCAAACACAGTTCACAGGTGTGTGCGGTCAGAGACGTGTTTGTCCTCTAATTCAGGTCACATTAGTGGGAGTGTCTCTCAGTTTGTAATAAAACCTAGTTTCTCTTCCTGTTTGCCCTTGTGTGTGTGTGTGTGTGTGTGTGTGTGAGAGACAGAGAGAGACTCACGTTTCCATGTTGTCCCCCTCTAGGATGGTCTGGACAGGCAGGTAGCCCATGCGTGGGTGTTTGGCGAAGTAGCGCTTGGTCCTGAACTTGTTCTTCAGCACCTTGGCAAAGTCCCTGACATCCTCCCCTGATGTAGTCTGGAGAGAGACGGGGCACAAAGGTGGCTTTGTTCACTCCATGGGAGTGGGGCACAAACACACACACACACACACACACACACACACACACACACACACACACACACACCTTTCAGTAGACGGTGCTCATTTATTTCTCCCTCTTTTTGCCTTTATTCACACATCTACAGAGTGGAGTTAAAGCCCTCATTGTCAGGCCTGAGTGTGTCATTACAGTTTAGAGAAAGAGGAAACAGATTTATGACTCTCAGCCTTCAGCGTCTTTATTCTCGCCCCGGGACGCTGCCAGAGAATCACAGTTTAACCCTCTATTTACACTTAAAGTGACACACACAGCGTGTGTGTGCAGCTTCAGGTTTGCTGCGACACCAGAGGACAGACAGTGTTTGTTATGTGATTTGGCAAAAAGTTATTTCATGCCCTCTTTTTAAAGTTTCCACTGTGGCCCTGCTGTAAAATCCACTGGCTAGTCCGTGACTCGCTGCTATTATGTCAGAGATTATCTGTGACCCAAAAATGTTATTCCCATCCCGGTGCAGCAGTTCTGCACAGAAGCTGCCAAGAAATACAACTGAAATAAAATAGTGAAGTAAGTTGGTGTCTGCATTTCAGGTGACTCATTTGCAGAATCTATTTTTACACAATCCAAACTTTTAAAGCTGCAGTAATCATTTTTAGCCAACCGGGGGCAGCAGAACAAGCTTTAAACGCAACACTGACATATTATCTGCCCACAAATACGTTTGTAGCAAAATGCTCCTAATTTACATATTCATATGTTACGGAGCAACATTAGCACTCATTTTAGATTCATCTGTTTTCAGCTAGTTAATGTGAGCCAACAGTCACCCTCTTTTAGCTTAGCTTAGCTAAAAGACTGGAAGAGGAGCAAACGGCTAGCCTGGATCACTGGAAATGTATAAAAATCCACCTACCTGCACCCACATATTTTAGTAGTTAACCCGACGCACACCATTTGTTCACTGCTAATTGGCTGCTGGTATAACTAATAAGCATATTTACCAAGCAGCCTATTCATTTATATAACATACTGATTAGTGCAGCTTTAATGGGCTCTGGTTATGTTGCCTTGTGTCCGTTCATGTGACATCATGGCAAAGCACAAGTTCAGACATTTTTAACCAAACAGTGTGTGTGTGTGTGTGTGTGTGTGTGTGTGTGTGTGTGTGTGTGTGTATTGTTTTAATCTGACTTTTGTTGTGCAGATTTGAACTCCTTTAATTATGGTTATTATCTTTCAGGACTTAAGGAAGACCAATATGCAAAGATCACCGCTGGCCAGATAAAAGGCCTATTGGAAGGAAGGTGCAGTGTGTCACGGCTGGGGAACCATCCACACTCTCGTCTCGCTCTGTGGAACATTAATGTACTGAGGCTTTCGGACAGATTGCACAGATCTGAGCGTGCGGCTGCTTTTCACTTCATAACCGGAGGAAGGAAATTATCTGACAGCGAGTCTGACACCTCAAAATTCACATTGTCACCGTTTTCATTTCCATTCCATTTACACATTGCAGCAGGAATATATATCTATATGTATTCATATTCATACCGGAGTGCAGTACTCGACCATGGGGTACTGCATCTTGTGTCCCTTGGCGACACGACCGGAGAAGAAGCAGCTTTGGCAAATGTCATAGTTGAAATGTTTCAGACTGCGATATCTGGGGAGAGAGAATGCAGGAGGGAGGTCAAGAAAGCAGAGGAAGAAGACAAAAGGAGAAAACACAGATAAAGTGGAGGGAAGAGAAAAACAGGGAGCGCGGTGCAGAAACAGAAAAAGGAGAAAATCGATAAAAGAAGGAAATTTACAGCCCTGTTTTCTCCCGGGCAGGAGTAGTTAAAATTCTTTCAGCCCAGTACCTAAATGAGAAATTTATTCTCTGGCCCTGGGACTCTTCATTAAAATTTATCACTGCTCTTGTCATGAAGGGGCCCACCAACAACAGAGCAGACACACCTCCCCTTACGGGTCCCAACCCCTGGTTTAAAAAAACGGAAAGCCTCCTGGACTTCATGAGTATTTTAAGGGGTTGAGGTTACAAATATGACTGCAGTCCTGTCGCTATAATCATATCATCAATCATTCATATGTACAAGTGCGCTGTTTTACTGCGACTGCTGCTGCGCTGGGGTCAGATTAAGGCGACAAATAGTTCACAAGCTTTTTCACAGCAGGAGCTCGACCGCGGCGACAGACAGCAGTCTCAGTGATCAGATGGGTGAAGCTAGTGCGCTCCTGCTGGAACAACAAAACAAACCACAGGCTTTTTAGTCATGTTGGTGATGCAGATGAACGTCATTAAGCCACCAGAGTTCGGCGATGTCGGGGGGGGGGGGTAATACAGCCGCCAACGTTGTGTCAAGACAGGGAAATTACATGCTAACAACATCCTGATGTGGTCCTGAGTCTATAAGTCGTTGTGTAAATACGGTATGATAACAAAACTCTTGCTCTCTCGGTTTAAAACAGTCTACAGCTTCGATGGCAGCTCCGTGTTCTGATTGGCTGGTTTGTGAACATGGGTGCCCTTAGGAAAAAAAAAAATAAAAATTCTTGTTGAGAAAATATGACAACAGAAATGAAACTGGCTTCCTGGTCACATGTCAATTGGCCAGTTATCAATGGCGCTCCTTTAAACAGCTGCTGACGCTTCTCGCTTCAAACAGCTGGTTATAAAACACCTCGCCGGGTGTCGTGATAAATAGGAGGGCTCGGCGTTATACTTCGTTTCATGTGCTCCTGCGTGTGTGCAACACATGAAACGAAGTATAAAGAAAGTCTCTCTTCTCCTTTCCTACTGTTTGAATAAAGGAGAACACTACAGGGACATGGATGTTCGCTCTGCTTTAAAAATGCAGAGCTCTTCTGTATCACCTCCATAACACAAAAGCTCCTCTCCCGGGCAGTCAGCGGAAAAATGGCGACACGTAACGATATCTGAAAGAGCATATACAGCACACGGGCTGCGGATATATGCTATAGACTAAATATTGATGTATTAACACATTATTTCACAAAAGCCCAGAAGCCAGTGATCTCTCTGTGCAGTCGCTTCCATTTGGGCTTAATGAAAATGAAATTAATTTGGTGTTTTATTGCTCTGCTATTTAATGAGATGTAGAATCTACAGCAAAGTGGCTTCGCTTCTGCTCATTTCTGCTGATTAGATATTCAGACGTGTTGCTCAAGAAGGTGAACCACATGTCAAACACTCATCTATGAAGCCCAGACAAAAACAGTGAGTTCTTTAAGGGACTTTTGTACTGTAAGACAAAAAGTGACTGTACCGACCTGAATCCTATGATGGGACACTCCTTGCAGATGTTGCACTTGGCCTGGTGCTTGGCGGTCTCGGCGGCGGCAACGCGGTGCAGAACGGGTAACCACACCATGGACTGCGGCTCCAGGCGCATCCAGTCCAGGAACATGGCGGCTTCCAGCTCTGGTTTGTTGTTGGCCTGAGATGTGGATGAAGGTAGAGCGAGCACGTTTGGGGGAAAAAAAAAAAAAAAAAAGTCACATCACAGAAATATTTTCCCCATCTTATCCTCCAGATGAAATCAGACATCTTTGTTTGAAGAAGTGTGCGTGCGCTTCAGCGAGATTGAAAACGGCTTCATGTTTCACAGAGAGCCAGTAAATATTTCATGCGTCTTGATGTTTTTGGTTGTGGAGCTGTAAAAAAAAACAAAAACAAACGACCTTGGGTGTAACGCTGTGAAGCAGTTCAGTCAAAAATCTGCCGAATGTTAGCGCGACTCTGCTTTAAGGACCTTCACTGCCCTGTCACTAGTGCTTTAAGGATAAATCTGGTGGTATTTTACATTTTTCTTGTAGTGAACCGTTCATAAAGCCGTTCATAAGTGCTGCCTGCGCCTTGGAGCTCATGTTGTTGCCTCAAAACACATCAGTGAGTTACCCCGAGTGAATAGAGCAGCAAATGTGGGTCCATCCGCAGCAGAAAATAGTCCCCTCCTCCTGTTTGGGTAACGTCTGATAAAAACTACAGTGACCAGCTGTTTTAAGAAACTCCTTTTTTTTTATTGTCAATCCAAATCTTTAAATGAAAGAACTGTACAGACGAGAAAAGAAAAAAATAATCAGAGACAGTATATTGGCCTCATCCATCACTTTCCCATCAGCAGGGACTCTGGGGACTCAAGGGTTTTGGAGTTTCCATGGAGTTGACCCCCACGTCTCCCTCCTTCGTTCTCTCTCACACCCACATGACTCCTGTCAGGAAGCAGCTGGAAAGAAGCTAAATCTCCATTTTTAGGGTTAGATGAGATTAAATCGCCTGTGCGTGCGTTAGATTCTCTGCGTTTGTTCGCTGCCAATCAACGCAAAACTGTGGGAGCATAAAAAAAAAAAAGGACGTCGTGTTCGAGCCTCATAATGACTGAAAATGAAAGCAAATGCGTTGTGAAGGCGACGCTGTTTGAAATGATCAGTGATAGACACAGGTGTCTGGAACAGAACGGGTCTGCGATGCTTTGAGGTACAAACAATGAAGGAAGCCGACTATTACAGCCTCGTGTTGACAGCTCACACAGATCAAGTTGTGTATTAGTGGCTCTGTCAATCAGCGTGCGTGTAAAATGTCTTCAGCAAAATCACAAACAAAGCAGGTAGGTAGGCAGGAGGTGACACATGCTGATTGGGATTCCCAGGCGACTGTGATTATCTCCTGAAATCGTGATTTGATGCTTGCTTCGCCTGTCAAGCTCAACACCGCACAGATTCGCCACTCCTGGTCAATTTTAGACCAGTGGGTCCATGATTTCAGATACAACTTGACAGAAATATCTTAGCATTGCTGGCCAGCGACTGTATTTTCGTTGGCAGAGATGACAGCCGTCACTGTAGATTTCATTAGCAGCACTGAGATAAATATGAGACAGTGTTTCGTGAGTCTCCGGCTCACTTTTTATGTTCCCAGCTGACTTTTATTCAAATCAGAAGCATGTACAAATGCACGTTTTCACTTTTTGATAAACCAACGAGCTTGTGAACCGTAACGCTATCTCAGGTATTGACTTTGGTTGGACTCTGGAGTGTAAACGTCCTAAAATACAGTGTGGAGTCACTAACATTAGCTTCAACTCTAGCTTTAAACGTAATGTGACCTCACAAAATAATGCAGTTAGATATCAATATGCTAATTCTAGGTACTAGGCAACATCTGCAGCTGAGGTTAGAGCCAAACTGCACCAGCAACTCATCCTGGTTCCAGTCTATCATGTTTATTATTCAAAACATTAACTGTTCATTGACATACCAGCTAACTGTACAGTAAAGTCAGCAGTAATAGAAATATTAATACAGCCTGGATCTGAATGCTTTTTTTATATATGTGCAGGAATCGTGTTCAGTCTTCATGTCGCTCCTTAAATGCTGGGTATCTCTCTTACTACAGCCCTGCGCACGCCACTTCAACATGTGCAGTAATCCAAAGCTCGACAGGCCTTCCATGCTTAGTTACGGTTGCTAAGCCACGATTGGACAATTGCTGTTTGGAGGAGGGTTTTTAGCAAACGGTCGATTTCCACAATATTCCCTTTTGTCGAGCACCCGACAATGGTTTTACTTTCTGAAGAGAGAGGAGAGGAGCTGAATCCGCTGTCCAAAGTGGGGACTTTAAACATGAAAATGCTGGATCATCTTTTGGAGATCAGGGATAATCCAGTCAGACTGCAATTACTGGAAGCCTCATGTGTATGCTGGATTTGCTGCTTGTTTTGTGGCTCAAGCATTTATGCTGCCTGCTCCCAAACATAAAGAAACACAAAGGGAACGCTGATCTACAGAGCTGGCGACTTTCCTCTCCTCGCTGCTCTCCGCTGTCACACACTTCATCATTTTAACGCCCGTGCACAGGCTGATGCACGGCGCAGGTTGATGCACGCTTCATTCTGGTCTATTGTTTTTGAGATTTTTTTCACTCGTCTGTCCGTAAAAATGTTCATGTTTCCATTCTGGCGACATCTCCACAGCTGTCAGAGATCATTTGTTTGATCCCCTGCAGGCCGTCAGTCACTTACACACACGGGCACACTCACACACACACACACACTCTCTGGCCCTGTTTACTGGCGTCTGTAATGCACTTGTTTTTATTATCCTTGGTTTTATCGATGTTTCGCCCTTTATTTTCAAAGCTCTTAGTGACAATCCAGTTTCTTTCTATAAATAAACCTGGTTCGGCCTGATGTAAACAAACACTTGGACGCTCTGCTGACTTCAGGAAGGCCTGAGGCTTCGGTGCAAATACACATGCAGGCAATTTCAGCGTTTGACAGTCTTGTTGCTATTATAGTGAGTACATTCATTATAACTGTCTAGAACTCAGAAGAAAGTTGAAGCAGAGAGCGAACTCAAAACAAAACACTTAGAAGTGTGTGAGTGTGTGTTACGTACAAACTGGAAGCAGCTGCGGACGGAGGGCTCGATGTTGGAGCCACCAAAGGAGGCGACCTCGCCGAGCTGCCGGGGGATCTGGATGGAGTCGTGGAGAAGGAGGCCCAGGCGACGCTGGTCGCAGAAACCGGTCGCGCTGGCAACCTGTCTGAACAAGACTGGAGGATGGAGAGGGAGGAGACGGACACGGCACAGGACAGGACAAAACAGAGGGGGGGTGTAAGGAGAGATGATGGATGGGGACAGGACGGGAGAAAATAGAGACGCATGAGAAGGACTCTGAGACTCTGGGCTTCAGTTTTATGTTCCTGCAATGAGCAGAACAAGCAGCTTCAGCTGAATATCTTTGTGACCTTCAGATTTGCTTTCCAGCCTGTTACAGTCACTTTTTGGTATTTTAGAGGAAACTGGGTCTTAGATGTAATGAAATAATGCTTTAAGTGTGAAAACAAATTTGGTTTAACACTGCCAACCAACAGATGCATCTAAATTAGTAAAAAAAAAAAATCTATTATGTAGTTAATTTTTACAATCATGTTTAAATAAACATGAGTGAATGTGCAAATCACGGCAGCCACCTGAAGGCAGCACGACACATGTGCTGATAAATGTGCAGCCTCTGATTGTGGAGCCGTGCTGCACCAGAGCGCAGGGCCATTACTATGCACGGCCGTCCGCCGTGTTTACCTTCATTAAATCACATGCAAATGACACCAGGCTGCTAACAAAATAACCACACACACGCTCACGCACACACACACACACACACACACACCTCCACAGATCAGACAGGCCGGTTATAACTTATTCTATATTTTCATATGTTATAACAGAGTTAGGACAGATTTTCTTTAAATGCATAAAGACACAAATGTTGCTGCATATCATCAGTAATGGTATGATGTTCGTGCAATAGTTCTGCTGCTTACATCTGTATTTATCCTCCAGGTGAGCCTTGCAGAGTGAGATGATTCCAGTTTTGAACGACAGAGTTCGGATCTTTCCGGTGCGACCACTAAAACCAACAAAACAACACGTCAGAGCGCGTTCGATCCCACCCACATGGTGAAAACTCATTTGCGTGTGTGCAACATTCTTATTCGTACGTGTCGTAGACGTTGAGCAGCCAGTTGAGGCACATGTCGACGCACAGCGGGACGTTGACCAGGTGCGAGTGGCTCTGCTCCAGCCGCTGGTACAGGCTGGTCAGACAGGTGACCAGCTGGGAGATGTCCAGCAGCTGCTCGTTCTGCTTCAGGCCGTGCTGGTCAAACACCTCGCACGCCATCGGCATGCTCAGCAGGTCCACTGCGGGCACAAAGAGAGGGGAGGGTGGTTAGTTTGAACACACACACACACACACACACACCGTCCTGCCGCTGAGCTCAGACCGTCCTTCAACTGGACCAACTGGGTTCAAACCCTTCATGTTCAAAGTGTCCTTGAGCTGAACGCCGCTGAAGGACGCGAGCGAGGGAGCGACTTCACTCGAGGGATCAATAAACTGTCACATTATTCATCTTTATCATTCACTAAAGGACGGGAAAGAGAGAGGAGAGAGCTGTTAACACTGAGAAACACGGTCAATATGTCAACTGAAGGGAAAGGAAAGGCGGAACAGCGACAAACTGGAAAAAAGTAGCACTGATAGGAATCTGCCATATTCTGTCTTCTAAGTTTGCTTTCTTGTGAATTTTGTGACTCACTAAACTTTTTTTTTTTTTCCCGCACGGCGCCTGTTTCTGTATTTCCTCTTCCAAGAACACAGAACGTGGCGGACAGCAGGAGAGAGAGACGCACAGAGTGGTTATCGATGAATCAGCTTTCAGTTTTAGTTTGAAATGCAAACAGACAGTTGAGCGCCTGTGTATGATGACGCATTTTGTCACGTGGGGTGGACGGAAGAATTCCCATCTTAGCCACGCGTGTTCAGGAGGCTAAACTATACTAAGCTGAAGTGTCCATATTTGCCTGTTCAGCAGCTTCTGTGTCAGATATAACGCTGCTTTCCAGTCATGATCACATGTTAGAGTTTGACGTAAAAATATTAAGTCGGGTTTTCTGTATTTTCCTTTCACGACCTAAGTATTTATGCCTTGTGTTGTAACCCGAAGTAAAAGGCACCTAAATTATCCAGACGACACAAAACTGGAAATATAACAGAATAACTGAAGCAAGAAGAAGTGACTGAGGGAAAGGGGGAAATAAGAGGTAAGTCCATGAACTCCACTGTTGGGATTAATGTGAGGGGTTAAGTAAACAAAAGAGAGCCGTGCTGCGCCGCCTTCTCCGAGGTTAATCACAAACCTGTTCACTTTTTATTTTTAGAAAATCTTCATAACATAAATAGAGCCTTGGTGCTGCACGGCTGCAGCCAGCTATCCGCCTTAAAAACACATCACACACCCAGCGGCTCGTAGGCGGCTCACACTCCAGAGATCCACCGGCGAGAGACGAGAGGGATGAGTAAACACACATATGGACACACACACATATATAGACAGGGAGGGCAGGCCCGGATGGTGGAGAGGAGAAAAGGTGGAGGAGGAAAGGAGGATACACGAAGGAGGAAGTGAAGAGGAGACGATGGAGAAGAGGACCGATGCAGCAAATGAGGTGAATTAAAAAAAGGGGGGGGGGGTGGAGGAAAAGAAAGAACAAAGGAGAAGTGTAGGAGGGCTGGAACACAATGAGAGGAGCACTCATGATGAGAGGAGAGAGTATTTGAAGCAAGAGACAAAAAGTCTATGTGACACATACACAGGAGAGGTATATACACATGTAAAATGTATATGTAAGTATATATATATATATATAGACACACAATGAGAGTACTTACAGCAGAGAGCCTTCTGCAGGCGTCTGAGCTTCATGGCGGTTCTGTAGGCTGAGAACCGAACGTTGTTCAGGTCGGCTAGAGACAGAAACATGAGCGCAGAGTTAGAGATGACGAGGACGGAGGAGCGGGGCTTTAATCCTCGTCTGCTGTGGCTCGACCAAAGCAAACAGCCTCCTGACATCCTCATTTCATCTCAGTAGACAGTACGAGTCTGTGCTGAAGGCGTGTGTGTGTGTGTGTGAGAATGAGCCTCTTACCCAGAGACTGGTAGAGTTCGGCCATCTTGGGATGATCCCAGCATGTCGTCTGGGTCTGGTGGCTGGAGAGGGACAAAAAGAGACCGAGCAGTTCAGAGAGCTTTCCTGAGCTTCTTAGCTGACTGTTATTCTTATGCAGAGCTAACATAAGATGCAACTGTAAGAGCAAATCTACACTCTTCGAGCCTGCACGTATAAGACCCGCTGCCTTCACCCACACTGTAAATTCACAGACGGTCGCTGATGCACCTGGCAGAAATCCCTGTTTGCAGCATATAAACAATATTTATATGCTTTTGAAGGGACTTCCATGACAACTGCCTGTTTGTTTCGCAGTCTAACAGGTGCTGCTCATTCTTTACAGATGCATGCATGTGTAAAGTATGCAGAACGTGGAAAGTGTGTTTTTTTTAAGGCATAGATTTCAAAATAAAGTTGAAATAACTGGCACATTTGAGCACAGGCTTTGGATGGTTACAAACATGTAGAAACAGTTTAATGTGAAAGAGCAGGGTGAATATTAGAGATCAGCATAAGAACTGTGTCCTAATGTCGGTGATTGTGCCTTGGAAAGTCCTTTTGGGTAACACTGAAATGAATCTCAGCCGCTGATGAATTAGATCAGCTTCCCCAAAATCCCACAGTATGACACTAATCCTGTTGTTTGTGTGTTTCTCTCCTCCATCTCATAATCTTCGAAAATAACAACCCACTGTGGCACAAAAAACCCCCACAAAAGCAGCCGTCCTCCCCGCATCACGGCGGTGGCGGCGGCGGCGAAATGTGATAGAGGAGGGAAGAAAGAGAGATGGATGCTTGCTGTGTCATTCTCCCCTCACACATTCCCTCTCCTCGTGACTGCTGCTCGCCACTCACGGGAGACTCGGGCCGCCTGCTCGCTTGTGTGTGTGTGGTGTTGCTGGAGACACGCCGTGTGATTTACGCCTTCGGAGCTGCACTGAGGGATGTGCATTTTCTCGTGTGCCAGAATAATAATGATTAACGATGATATTTAAAGAATTTCGTGTCCGAGGTCCCGAACCCCCCTCGTGTTGCTCGAGCCCCGTATTGAGCATCCGTCTCCTCGCTGGGGGTCACAACTAATTAACCAAGTTGACTTCGTGGCGACCGGTCGCGCTCGCTGAAATAAAACACTTCTGACAACAATTTGACTTTTTGTCGGCGTGAATGAAACAGCCGTGAAGAGCTGAGAAGACGACACCTCCGAGAGAAGGACAAAAATAAATTGGCTTTATCTGAATATGGCTGGATGAACTTGCTGCAGGGGCTCGGGGCAAAAATGAGCAGCTTGGCCCAAATTAACCCCCCCTCACCTCCCATACCCTTCCCACTCTGTATGCATTGTGTACAGTTTTCCTATGCTGGAATATCAAACAGTCCCATGTACAATATCCTAATAATGGCGGTCTTAAAATTAGATCCAATCTTAGGGTCCTAATCCTGTCAGCTGACGATGAAGTTAATGACAAACCAGTTCACAGCAAGACAACGTGAGAAAAGAAACCATTAATAACAGAGACGATGCTCGAAATGCTGACTTTCATGAGTTGCCATGAAAATAAACCCCTTCTTTGTGGATTGTGCAGCGATTTTGCAGCAATATGAATATGCAAATATACTGAGGCTGCTTTATTTAACATTATTTTATTCAAGAATACATTTTGGTGTCAGTATCTTTTACGTAACATTGTAGTTATTATATATCTTCACTTTGGGATCATATATGCTGATACTGCAATAGCGCCGATATGTTTGTAATAGCTGAATATCAGCCGACTACGTAGCGCACTACATTTACTGAGCGCCTCGGCTGAACTCCGAGTGAATGTGTGAAATGTTCCCACAATAACGTGACATTTAACAAATGCGCAAACTATAATTGTGTGGCACCACACCTGCAAACCGGAGATGATAAAGTGTGAGTAAGTGTAATTTGGAGCAGAACATGAGGGAGTGATTTCGGACACAGCTCGAGTCAAAAACAGCTCTCAGTCATTAGCAGGACAACATCAGCCCCCATCACATTACAGATATTTAAACCTCTGCAGTGGAGCCAGAGAGAGTTAAGTGAAAGTAGATGGTGACTCAAGGCTGAGAAGATACAGTGGACATTTTTGGCCCTCACAGGTCAAATCCTGGAAAAACCTGGAAAACCTGGAACTGCTTTCTTGCATTTTTAAAAGGCCTAAATTCAAACCATGTAAAGTTCAGAGTTCTTAAAGCAAAACATTTAAATCCCGTATTTTCAGTATGCTTTGTGTGGTTCCAGATGTGTTGCAATATGGAAATACTGTTTTATGTTAAACGACTGACATCAAGCTCGGCCGCTGCGCCTCCTCATTAATAATTAAGGAGAGGGACAGAAGCTGACACTTCCCTGCTGCCTGCTGCATTTGTCGCTATATTACCTTAAATATGGTGTCAGTATTTGCTGCAGTTGTACCACGGCCAACTCTCTCCATATGTCCTCCCAAACACCTCCCGTCTAATCCCAGCCGAGTGTCGCGATCTGAGCTCCGATCTGCATTTCACGGCATCTTTTAGAAAAAGCACCCGCTCTGAACTGAAACACCATCGAGAAAACAGTCGAGCTCCACTTCTGCGGAACGCCGGCGAAAACTAATTACGTTACTGTAAAGCAGAGGGCTGATTTTCCTGCTCATTAGTTCCACTTAGCTGCTGTTGTAATAATTATTGTGCTAACATGATAAGAAAATCTGGACGGGGCCAGCCGCTTTAACAAAAATACATGTCAGAAATGTGGCGAGCTTCAGTAAATGTGACTGAAGCGGTGTCAGATAGACGCTACTGTAAATGTGCTGGTAATGTGCCAGCTGCCTGTTTACATAAAGCTAATGGAAGCCACATGTCGAACCAGCGAAGCAATTAGGGTTTTTTTTTTGTTCAGGGCACATTAAATATTTGAGAAGTCCTTCGCAGGAGACGGAGAACAGTGGGATCTGAAGGGACGGTTTCTAGGGCCTTCCACTTTATATGTCAGATGGTGAATAAATAGACATTTGGCTCGCCGCAATCCTGGAAATGAGAGTGGCTTCTGATTTAAGAGTACGTGTCAATCAGGGTGTCTGTGACGCGTTCGTCATTAAGTTAAATATAGGACGGTTAAATGGCTATTGAGGGCCAGTTAGGATGAAATATGGGCGGTGGAGATGAGACCCGGAGCTGGAGGAGACACAGAAATCAAGATATTCTTCAGTGTTCAAGCGAAAAACAAGCAGATTCTCATTCCTTCAGTACAGGTGTGTGTGTGTGTGTGTGTGTGTGAGAGATCAGGTGGACGTGCATGTGGATGGTGGGCGTACAAAGTGGGCGACCGCTGAAACACGGTGGGTGTCGTGGATCCGTGGTTGAAAAGGCAAAGACGGTAACTCTGTGGCAAACCAAAAAAAAAAACCAAACAATGATGATAAAAACACGGCGCTGCGTTCCTTCGCAGACAAAGCGCCGCTCTCTGCTCTATAATCCCGGCCTGAAGCCTGTTGGTGCGCAAATGCAGCCCGGCCCCGCTTGTTAAAAGCACACATGTCGAGTTGGTCACGCACAAGCACACCTGCAGTTAACCTTTGTCTGAAAAGCAGACAAATAATAATCCATATGCTGGCTTTTTTCCCCGCACTGCCCTTGTTTTTCTCTGCGCTGCCTCTCTGCCTCTCTCCCACTCCAGATAATGAGGAGAGGGGTCCCATGGTGAAGAGCTACTTAAAAATCCTCTAAGCTTGGAGTCTGTGCAAACAGTAGCTCAGTCACTCAGCTCGTCATCGGCGCGCTGCTCCGAGCCACTCGGACAAATGCTCCTAATAACCGTGCAGCATCAAACGCGCTGCAGCTTTCATCCGGAGCGCCGCGGCCGCCGCTCCGAGACGCCGGCTTCAGACCGAGGAGCGTTGCACTTCAATTCCCACATGTCCTTGAGCAAGGCAGGTAACTTGCAGCTGTTTACGTCAGCCGCTCCGGAGCAAACAGCCGCAACGAGAAGCCCTGCTACTTTTACATAAAACTCAGATGATCTCAGTCCCCCACTCTCAATGCGGGGGTCAAGAACCGATCGATGAGTCACCGAATAATTCATCTTCCTATGAAAGGAGAGGCTGTTTTATTGAGCCCACTGTCCTGCTGGACAAGAAAACAATAGATTCTGTATTTGGTTGCTATGCTTTGTAATGATCTACATTTCGATAACCTCCCACTGTAGGCGGGAGTGGCACAAAGGCAAGATGTCTAAAAGATACTCCTGACTGACTCCCCACGCAGCGGTGGATGTCCTGCTGCTGCTCTTCTAAATGACCTCCCAGGGAACGACACCTGACCCCGAGTAAGGATCACACTGAGTAAATCAACAGCATTCATCCTCAGTCTGCTCCACGCAGACTGATAGTAGAACTGCAATATTACAGACACAGGTTTAACTTCCTTTTGTAATTAGGAAGCCTTCAAAGACACTGACACCACACCTGAGATCTACTTATACTCTCTGTCCTGTCGGCTACTTTATTAGTGAAGAATATGAACCAACAGGGATGAAAACGCTCGGGTCTACAGGCTTGGGATCAGATTGTCGGTTCCAGTTTGCTAAATTACGCTGAATACCTCCTGTAATAACAAATCTCTTGCAGGGCTCACTTTAACCCCCAGTTGATCATTAACATCGTGTTAGCAGTTAATTTCAGCTTATTTGTTCAACGTGGAGCTAAAACAATCAACGGAAACCCGACTCTGTCACGTCAAGAATGAAAGGTTATTGTTATCAAAGGTTGTTTTCATGATCCATTAATCCAGTGTTTTTCCATTACGCACGTTTAAGATGTTTCCCCTCTTCCAACACACCTGATTCAAACGATCAGCTCGCCATCGTCTCCGCAGCGGTCTGCTAACGACATGCTCATTTGAATCAGAATACACTAAAGCCTGAACCTGAACTGGATATGCTGCGAGCTGAAGGTGAACTAGACTGATGCCGGGCTCGGCTTTCGGCTTTCATTGACACCTTTAAGTGATTTCATATGTGACTGTTTAGCTCGGTGAGAAGTTATCCTTGAAGCGAACGCCTTTGGCCCGAGCCCCGCCCTGCGTGTGTGTCCTTGAGCAGGACACTAAAGCCTCCCAGCTCCCGGGGTGTTTCTCTGTGTCTGACCCTGCACTCTGTGGAGGCGAGGCCAGCCAAAAGAGAATTCCCCTAAAGGGATCAATAAAGTATTGCATTACATTTCACCACTGCATCAGCTCCAAACCTCAAACTCCCCCATCTCTGCCACAACACCCACCTGTCCGCAACACCTTATCTGTCTCCACCACCCACTGCAGCTCCAGCCTCCTATAGGAAAGCGGCTATTTGTTTGGAAGAGGAGGATGCTGCATCTGCTTTCTAACATTAGCACGGGGGTACACGCCGAAACACCTGACAACACACACAGTTCCGATATGTCAACAAAATCCAGAGCTGCGGTCCTATTACTTCCCACCAGATGTCCCATTGGGATTAATGAACAACAAAAAAACACAACAGAACAATCATATATCAGCGGTGGCCTGCAGGAATCAAGCATCTCTAGTTTTGACTCTTTTTTACGCTCTTTGAAAGCTGACACCGTCTCCCTAGAAAATGTAGCATGGCCCCAGGACAAGCCAAAGTGTTGATAATGCATCGTAAACTGTCAAAAGATAAAGTACTGCACAGTGAGCGGCTCCGGCGCAGGAGGCAGGGATTCGCTGCCTTGCTCGAGGGCGATCTGATTGAAGCCGACGAAAGGGGGGGAGAACACTCAACATTCATCCGCTGCCACCCCCCCCACCCACAATTTCCTAACATAAAAACCTGTCGAGACAATAACGGTTTAATCTTGTTGAGATGAAACAGCGAAAGAACCCAGACCAAAAACAGAAAACACAGTAAAGTGGAAATAAAGGAAGTGTTGTGTTTGGCAACACGTGTTAGCACGCTATTTTGGTCTGACCAAACTTTTTACAATTCATCCTGAGGGGGCCACGAATACACATGAACCACATTTCACGATAATCCATCAAACAGTTGTTGAGATGTTTCACTCAAAGATAACATATCAACCTCGCTGGTGGAAAAGATAGAACTGTATGAAAGTCAGAGGGGTTCATCCTCTGAGGAGAAATGACCCACAACTGTTGGAGTCAATGGACAAAACCAGGCATCGAGACATTTCTAACCAAATACCTCAGAACAGACTCTACGACAATACTGGAAACTGTGGGTGATTCACCAGAGATTCAAATAAAAAGGTTAGATTATATGATAAATGATCATCAATCATGTGGGTATAATGACTAAGCAGCTTTGTAAGGCTGTAATGCTGCTGTTAAAGCCAGGAGAAGACGGCACTTATCATGTCAGGATACTGCAATACCCACGTTTTAATGTGATCCTGGTCTTATATCACATTTTGGATATATTGCTCAGTTTGCGTATTTGTTGACAATCAAACTTTAATCTGTCTCTGAACTCCACATTCACTGTCTGGTCTTTTTACATCGGGACGAACCTGTGTTTCAGAAAGACCTTCCCGTTGTTCCCGTTCACACTGCGCAGACAGCACCGCTGAAGAGAACATCGCAGTCTGATCAGATCATTCTCAGACGTGTTACACTTGTGCAGCTTAACTTTAAAGTTGAACTGCAGTCATTTTTTTGACAGCAACAACACACACACACGCACGCACACGTGCCGTCACACAATAACACACACCCCCACACACTTGCGAACACACAATGGTACATATTGCAGTTAACAGGCAGCTGAATAGCTTATTGCGGCAGTGACAGATAGGCGTTTTAAATAATGGATCCGCACAGAGACACGAGTGTCACTTCTCGCTGCAGTCAATTATGGGCTCTTGGATGAATGATTAAAGGTGGTTTATGGGCTATGGCGACGTCTTCCTCTGCCTATCATCGAGAGTGAGCCCCGACAGAATGTTTCCTGCACACCAGGCGTCTGAATGAGCTCAGACAATGGCCTTCAGGGATGTAATGCGAACAAGAGAGAAAGCGGGCTAAAAAGCATGAAAGCCATATTCATCAGCTGGATATGAGGGGGAAGCTGTTTGTGAAAGAGGAGCTAAAAGTACCGACAAACCAGGAGGGAACCCACAGAGCGAAAAGACAACTAATTATTTTCCTTGTGATAATTCATCAGAGTGATTAGAGGTCGGATTTTGGAAACATGATCGCTGATGTGTCGTTTCATTTTAAAAACGCCGTCATTCCCTCGAAACAGCTGCTCACTGTGGTTAGTTTTGATTAGTTTAATTAAAAAGTGGCAAATGTTGGGGACTACTTTCAGCGGCGGAGGGTGCTCTGGTGAGTAAATCCAAGCAGCAGGACACTGTTTGTGGGATTGAGTCCAGATAAACTGCAGTGTGTGTTCAGGGTAATGAAGGGACAGTGAGTCGGTGCAACAGCGAGGCTCATTTCTCATTGTTTTAGGACAAAAATGGAGCACAGAGGAAGAAGATACAGCAGGCTTTCACACACACACACACACACACACACACACACACACACACACACAACTGAATAATTCACTGTTGCAGTCTGCACATGGGATTTGTTGACAGTAAGAAAGCATACTGAATCTCTCCAGTCTTTAAGTAGTGCGGCCACTTTAGTAACATCTCAATCCATATATTTCACTTTAATGAGCCAAATAACAATAAATTAGATTACTGAAGCATCAAAGACTGAAACAATCAGTTAATTAATCATTGTTATCTTGTAATCTGTTGACCTCACCGATTCAAAATTGGTTTTATATGTTTTTGGACAGAGTTCGAGGGGTGGTCATCAAATGACTCGTGTCCATCAACAGTCCAAAGCTATGAAACGATAAAAAACCCATAAAACTACAAAACTTTGCTTGTGAAACAGAGAATAGCTGGGAAATTCTTAGATGCAAGAAGCCGAAACTGTAGAATTTAGCATCGAAATGAATAAAAGGTTTAAATGATTATCACATTTCTTAAACCTCGGTTTATCACCTGGACAGACCCGCAGGATTCACAGCATCACACCTAGCCGAGCCGATTCACTCCCCAGTACGATGTGGAGACCTGAAGCACTGACTTTTCAGCAGAGCCTGAGTCACCTTGGAGCCAACTGTTAAAACTTTTGTTAAAACAGTAATTACATATTTATAGATTCTCATTTCAAACATGTCTGGAGGAGTCTTTTTCAATATTTTGAAGCACTGCACTGTCAAGGAGCCAAAAACACGGTGACTTCACTTTGGCCTTCAGCAAACTGCGCGGGCATTTTTCACCTATTTTATAAAGCAAAAATAGACTGGTTAATAACAAACACAATGAGCAGTTACAGCCCCACGTCAGGTGCTCTGCAGCCGAATAACCTCAACCACGAGCCCTGCATTAGCTGAGCTCTATCTGCAGCATGAACGACGGCTTCGTCACAAGTGTCATTTATATATTATCAGCAGCACAGAGAGGGAGGGGGCCTGCCCACCGTAAACCGCATGCAATGTGAAAAACATACACTCCTCGTGCTGCAGTGGCTCAACCTGGGAAAAAACCAGACGGACTGGACCCAAATGGAACCAATTCATCCCTCACACGTTTTACTTTGTGACCTTTGGTGAACGCTTTGCTTTTCACAGCCTGTGCTTGCTGTAATAATCAATGTGAAATTGCATGAAAGGAGGCCTGGAAAAAACCTTGTGATGCTTTTGGCTTCAGGAGCCTGAATCCATCCACCGGTAAATATAAATGATTTTAGATAACACGTGTCATCAACCCTTACCTAAGCAGAGGAATCTGTCGTCTGCATCATGGTCACAGCTCCAGTCTGCATGTCTGTGGACTAAATGCTTCATTTGTTTATACATTTATAAATAAGAGCAGATTCATTGTGATGACCGATCGCTCTCACTGGCTGGAAATGGGATGAACTTTTCCTGCAGTGATGGCAGAAAAGGTCTGGAGAGAAAAGCGGCGCAGCTCTTCTCTTGTTCAGTAGCGGCAGACATCCATATTTTACATTTTGGGGCTTTGAGCTGCAGGATTCTGGAGGGCTAATTATCCCCCGAGGACTGAGGAAGACGGTTATTAAGTTTCATATTCAAACTTCTCAGACAGCTGCAGCTCAAAATGTCGTTCTCAGGACCCGTCCGACTAGAGACATTCACGCCGGAGTCGTTAGTCCTCACACGCCGCTGCAGAAATATCACAATGTCCTCTTGATGCCAGTATAATTTATTACACAAACATGACACCTGCAGCTTGGGTGTGGGAAAGTTTCTTCCATCACTGTCTCCGAATGCAGAAATTCGCCCCCAGAAACCACAGATTAGGCAGAAATAGAGCTTGTGGTTGATAATCATCTACACCGAACACAAAGACACACACAAGCCATAACAGTCAAGCCTGTGCATGTCAGAACCACTATCCCGCAACCGGAGTTGAATGTGTTGAAGTGTGTTCAGGCTTTTTTATCCATCAGCTGTATTTAATCAGTGCACACACACACACACACACACACACACACACACACACACCTGCATTCACAGTGGTGCCAAAAATCTGCACCAGCAAGCCCGCATCCTCTGCTCTCATTTCACCAACTCCTGAAGTGCACACACACACACACACACACACACACACACGCAGGCATACACGCATGGAGATTCGTGTAGTAGTGCAGGACAACCACATCCCACTTAAGAGCTTAAGAAATGACCAGCAGATGATCTGGACCGCGCATGAAAAGCACACATGAACCCAAAACCCCGCTGTTTGCGCTGAAAAATGAGGCCTGGCGTAATTTCCCAGCCGAAAATAGACCAACGCAGCATATCAAAATCGCCGTGCACGGTGCGCACACCTACACACACACACACACACACACACACACACACACACAAATACACACCCGGCTCAAAAAACACACTGATCCAGACACGGGCTGCTTTGCTGGCACGGAGATGATCGTGTTTGCACCTCGGTGTGCGCGTTTGTGACTGTGAAGGAATGCAACACAGTGATACATCGCCGCTTTGCACGGCGGGGCTCCTTTTCTCTTGCAAAAGCTCAGCCAACGCACCACACACACGCATAAATTAACACAAATCCCCATCGGGCCAAATTCAAACACATACGGGCAAATAAGCGCAGGCGACACGGCGCTCCGTTTGCAGCGTGTTTGCTTTAAAGCATTCAATGCACTCCTTTATGTTTCAACATGGCAGCGACTGGCCAGTGAAACCGTGCGGTGAAGGGATTTGGAATTAGGGAAATGTTACGTTTCGGGTATCCGGAGGGGACAGCGGGGCGAGGAGCCTCACTGGCCGCACACCTCGCCTGGTTCCCCGGCAACAACCACGACCAACAGCCGCTGCAAAGAAACTGGCTGGTTGGGTTTAATGGCTACCAGTTAGAACTGCTTTCCTCCCGTTTTATAGAAAAACTGTTTCATCCTCATGCACAGTGCACATGCAAAAAACATGTTTTAAACCCATACTTGTGTATATATTTGCAGTACGCTTTGGCCAGAATATGCATTGGAGCATGCGAGGTGACATTCATTCCATATGCAGTTTAGATACATTTGCACACAAGAAGGGAGAACGTGTATTCCCCGTGTCCAACATGAAATCTGATTGTATCCCTGAGCAGTTTCTGGAACCCCAAGAGCCTTTTTTACGCATATTCTGGACTACAGGTGAAATAATGTGGGTTTTGTGCTGAGTGTGGGGGATAACAGTGCCCCGGCTCACCGCCTCTCTGCTTGCCATGAAACCAAACAGCCAGTGTGTTGTCTGTGTGAACAGGTTTACTGCATTACGACCAGCACAATTACCATCACCATTATTTATCACCACCATAAACGCTCCCCAGCCCAGCACTCACTTCCGAAGCTGCTCCCGCATCGCCGGCCGATCAGCGCGCTCCGCGTCCGGTGAGAAATGAACCGATTCCCGGGCAGAACCGAGGCGATGTCCCGACCCCCTCCGCGGTCCGACCAAGCGTCCTCTACCACCGGAGAGAGGCGTCCGAGATTACCGTGCGTGTGTGTATATGTGTGTGTGTGTGTATCGGTGTGTGTTCCTCTGCAAGCGGCAGCGGTGGGTTGCAGAGGCTGACTGGCCACCGAGACACAAGGGTCAATCTCACCGGAATACAACAAATATTACTTCCGTTTATTATTTCAAAATAAAAGCCTTAGCTAGAAAAACGCATTGTTTACAGATTATGTAAGCGAACATGAATTTAAAAAGCTGTTTACATAACTTTAGCTGCATGGAAAATTGCAACATGTGGTTTAATTAATCTAAAGAATAAACTTTTAGTCTCTAACTACTATTTATTTTATAATTTGATTATTAATCTTTCTATATTGTCATAGTATTAAATTAAATTTGGATTTTAACTATCAGTACAGTTTACACCACGTATTCCTCGCCTCATAGTCGTAAAAATTCAGTTTTTTGATATAGCAGCCCACATAATTCATATAGCTCTGACTCAAGATAATATTCTTCCCGTTTAGTCAAAGTAAATTTCCACTAAAGTTACCAGGCCCAGATTAACAACCCTGTAAGGTGGGTAAATACCCAGACCCTAATGATCCCCCAAAACTTTCCCACTTGTGACACCGTAATTAATTTTTTTATGATCATGCACAGCTAAACTATAATTAAATCAAAATGTCCCCCGTCCCCTTATGTTAGCAAGGGGAAATCCAATACGACTGTTCAAAGCTGGACATAAACTAAAAATGAAATGCTGACACTAAATTCATACCGAACCACCCGAAATGATTGGTACCTTTAATTTGAAATTTAAGATCGGCGCATTTCCGGTCTAAACGCGTCTGCCCCTGTAGAACTTGACGCACCTCAGCTAGACGAGGCGGAGCTCAGGCTCCCTGCCTCTGCCTCCCTTCCCCCCATCCCGCTGTTTCTGAAAGCATAGGAGCCTCGACACCATCCGAGGAGGTTTTTCACCTCCCTGACAGAGAGAGAGAGAGGGAGAGAGAGAGAGAGAGGGAGGGGGAGAGAGAGAGAGAGAGAGGCTCTTTGCTTTTCAAGACAGATTCCCACATTCAAGGCCATGATAGAGTGAGAGAGGCAGAAAGGGGGACAGAGAGGAAGAAGTACAGGAACAGAGGAAAAGACAAAAAGGCAAAGGAGGTGGAGAAGCGGAGAGGAAAGGGGTGCATTTTCGTTTTTACACAGCACACAGGAGAGAAGAGGGGAGAGACAGGAAGAGAGAGGGAGAGGGGGGAGTAAGAGGAGGAGGGGGGTGTCTTTGCTTTGGGAATCAGTGTTCAAGGCTTCAGAAATGTAGGCTATGTTGCACCAGCAAAGAGAAGACAAGAACAGCCTGTAATTTATAGGCAAGTCTCAACTGTTATTTTATCCCACCACAACAGTATGTCTTTATACCTGAGTATGTGTAGGAGTAGGTGTGTGTGTGTGTGTGTGTGTGTGTGTGTGTAGCTGTGAGACAATGAGAGACTGAGACAAGGAAGAGGACCGAAAAGGATGGATCGAGCACATCAAACAATTCCTGATTACTGATTTTAAGCCTTCGGACGTCATTTTGCGGCTGACTATGATTGTGGAGGAGGTTGGGGATTTAAACAGAGGACTCCACCCGCGGGGGAGCTCGCTTGAAATGAGGCAAATCAAACGCACCCTCACAGGATGTGTGTGTGTGTGTGTGTGTGTATGTGTCTGACAGAGGGAGGCAAGGTGGATGTTGCAGGTTTGAGGAAATCATCTCCAGAAGCAGACAAGTGATCGTGCACGAGAAGCAGTTGGTCGGCCATATGTTGTTACGCTGTGCCCTGAATGTGTGTGCGAGTGTGTTTGTATGCATGAGACAGTGTGGGGGTGCTGTTAAGTGTGTGTAGGCTAAAGCCTCCTAAGTGGGTGTATTATATGTTAGCACGCTGGCTGCTGCACTGTGTGAAATCTGCAATGTGTGCGTTGACGCTGTGCGGCCAAAAGTAAGAGGACACCGCTTGTCAACGTTGTATTGTATTATATGGTTCAGTTCAAATAAAGTCTGTAGTGACAGTTTAGACAGCAGCATGCTCCAAACTTTGCAGGATCAGTTTGGGTATCGCTCTTGATTTTACCCACGTTGATGTATAAGGATCCAACATTTCCCATACTGCAACTCAGCTGTGTCTTATGTTACCTACTCCAGGCCAAGTACATGAATGTACATGTACTGTACTTGTACAAATAGCTATTATGCAGGCAGAATGGCAGCTGCCAACACTGCTCTGTTATCACATTTCACAAGATTATTATTACTGATCCATCACTTTATACAATAATGTTGTTAACCACTGGATGTGGTTCTGTTTTATGCAAAGCAGGGCATCCGTTAAATAGTAGAACTGAAATAATTTGCTGATCAACTGATTATGAACTGATTAATTAGAATGAAGAGGATTGTCATATTAATAGACGATGAAAAACAACTGTTAGTTGCAGCAATCATCTAAAGTTTTGGGCATACATTCAGCACAGAATAGATCAGATAAAGTACATCAAAATCATACAAAAACTCAAGTAAATGAAGAGCAGTGGAGGCTGCAGATGTTATATCATATTAATGGTTTTGGGACGACATGCCCAGTAATCATATATTTATTGGGCGTCCATATGCTTTTAGCCACATGATGAATATCTGCGTGCATTAATATATAACTAAACATATTGTGAGTGTGTATGTGTGTGTGCATGTACAGTGTAGGATTTTGGTGTGTGTGTGTGTGTGTGCGTGTGTGTGTGTGTGTGGTCAGCTGGCACTCACAAGGTCTCGGTCCTCTGGTCAGGTCCAGCTTTCTCTCTGCATGTAGAGAGGAGAATCTGTCACTTGTCTTCCCCCTCCCCTCCCTCCTCCTCCACCATGTTCAGTATGTTTGTCTCACTTGCGGTTAATTCCACGTCAAACCAAGAGCAAAAGCTCTTCAGACCAACCACGCAGCTGCATGCAGCCCCTCTCACTCAGCGTCAAACGTGCCAAACTGCTAGTTGCTGATTACCAAGCCGAAGCAGGAAGTAAGCTTGACCAAACACCAATCACACTGCGGGGCTCATTCTGACCAATGAGTTAGGAATGTGATGTGAAGATGTAAGTCTATGTGACTTCTCACAGGGCTAGTTGGCGAACTGCTGTTAGCAAAAGTCAGTGATGAGTGTTTTGAACTGAACAGCAGTGCATTTTCTTGCTAATGAATTCAGCTTTTCATTTATAACAGTGGGGGAGGGTTATCAGCTTGTCATTGGTTTGGTTTATCCACTAGAATTTAACATTAAGGTTCTGCAGGTCTTAATGACACCTGGTAACCAACGTCATTCTGCCAAGTTGTAGTTGCTGAAGAGGTGATCATTCCTCTATTTAAATCATAGAGGGTGTCATTGTACAGCTCCAAAAAACATAAAATATCCATAAAATGCATCCGGTCATGCAGGATGATGTGTAGCCAAATGCATGTGGGTCTGAAAATCAAACATTTTAGCTAATCATCTCTCATGTTTAACTTTGTGAAAATCCTTTGCTTGAACCACCTCACCGACAGCTAGACGAGCACCCTGCGGCGCCGAGGCAGAAGTTGTAAGACTGCGCTTATTACTGTGCGAAAGACACCCCACCTCCAAAACTTCTGTTATGTGCTGATGAGTAGTAAACAATCTCCCAGCATTCACCAGAGCACCGCAGCGCAAACCGGGGACTCAGCTGCTCCCTGGGCATGTTTTGAGACATAATGAAGGAAATAATGTCCACGTTTTTTGACCCACCTTGCAGTCTTTTGGCCACAACAGACTGCAAAAATAAACTTATGACGCATCTTAGTTAGCTGGCCGTTTGGAGATGTATTGTTACGTAAGTCTTAATTTGAGTTTTAGCACATTTTTTTTTACCCATATAAATATAATCATGTTAATGTCAGCAGTATGGGAAAGGCTGAGACTGAACTGACCGTTGTGGGTAACTTAGCATCAAAGTTTTAACTGAGTTGCAGAAACACAGTATATTAAGCGTGATAATGACTTCAGCTCCTTTACATTGTGCTGATCACGTTAAAGGATTTAATGATTTTTAAGACAAAGGCAAAGGAGGGCCAGGAGGTTTGAAAGTGCCTTCTGAGGTCCAGCTACGGAAAATCAGCTCATTCCTTCACAAGGTATACGATGAGATACTGGAAACCACCACAGATGCTTTCCTGCTGCCCTGATCCACCATCATTTAAAAGTAAAGCTGGCCTGCTGACGCATTCAGATTCACTCACTGCTCCTGCTGTCCCAACCCGACACACCTGTATGGATCCACTTCAGTTCTCTAATGCTATCTGTGGCTTAATGCATGGATGGATGGACCGTCAGATGGGTGAAATGTCAATAAAAGAAAGGACAGGCTGAATGGATGAGGACTACACACCATTAGATACTACGGGGTGCACAGTTAGCAGACGTGCCACACTGTTTAAGTCCAACGCTAAGAATTCAAACCCAGAAAGAAACGAAAAGTCACTTCTGCTGTTACGGGATGTTGAGACAGGACATTTGAGAGACTTTTCTATGTATGTGTGCCAACTTTCAGAAAATTAGGTAAGGAATTAAGATTACAGTCATGCTATTTCAAACTAGTAACATAATTGGGTTTTTGAGATAAACAGAATAATGTTATTGTGTTTCTGTTTGTGTTTCACTGATAAAAGTCTCTGTCAAAGTCAAAGTGTCATCCGAATCTTCTCCATCTCATCACAATTAATTCACCACATGATTTCAGCCATCTAGGCTTTACCAGGGTGATGTCATCAAAACAACAGATCCATCATCCAGCATTGAAATGTACAAGAGAAACACAAATGGCCAGATACAGAAAACATCTTGTAAAACCAGCTTTTCAAAATACTCCTTCAGCCTAACCGCTCAGGGGGAGAAAAAGGTTGAAACTCCTTTTTTCAACCACATGTACTTTGTGCTTTTATGTTCCACTGTTCTTCTTCTCCCGCAGAATCCTTTTCCACACGGGTATGTTAACACAAGACTGACAGTTTGAGAACTCAAACAAAGACGAGGGGAAAATAAAAGTGCCACACGGTTTATGAGAGAGACTTTTCCAGTTGCAGAACATTTCATGGAAATGAATCATCCAGTCTCTTTTCCCGAAATATACAGAAAGTGAGGAGGTGTCAAAGAGAGGAGGAGATGTAGAGGTGGTCCTAAAGATGGAGGCATCCTGATTTCTGTATTGGACACTTCACTGAGGGAACGGGCTTTAAGACATTTCTGTCTTTTCACAGGCTCATGTTTGTTTGAAACAATTAAGTTTAGTTAAATGATGGATGCGTTAAGATCGACTGTAGATTGCCTTTGAAATTGGTTTTGTTTATCTTTTAACATCGAGACATGGTGGATATCTGAGTGTGATGTGTTTTGGAAAAGGATCTTTGCTGCTTTGTGTTGAAACAGTGAGATTCAACCAGTTCAGCCCCCACCAATGAGTTGAGATGAAAGATGTCACTGCGAGTTG
Source organism: Datnioides undecimradiatus (assembly GCA_008933995.1). NCBI lineage: Eukaryota > Metazoa > Chordata > Actinopteri > Lobotiformes > Datnioididae > Datnioides > Datnioides undecimradiatus. The sequence continues at coordinate 69,671 of WARS01000034.1, forward strand.
GTTACAGTTTTGTAATTATGGTCATTTATATTTTTGCTGTAAATCCTGCGCAAAATGAGTTGGAAAATATTAAATGTCTTTAAAATAAAGATATTCTACTTTTACAATAACACGTGTTTCTAATTTTTAGCAAATGATGCATTTATCCCCAGAGAGAAATCGATCAAACGCAGACTGTGGAGGGTTTTACCCCCGCATTTTGTGTCATCGCCAGTTTCACAGTCGTATTTTAACGCGCAACGTTCGCATTCCCGTATGCTACCTTCATCTGTCTTAAAGAGGGTCAGGAACCTAAATATCTGCCACTGTAACGCTAACAACCAACAACCAAGCTGAAAACGAGCAACTACAGAGAGGCATATTGGAGAAGAAACAGGGTCAAACTGATCTACGTGCGCAGCATCTCAGAGCCAGGAAACGTTTAATGTAGAGTCCTAGATTGTTATTTTCAACAGAACAGTTTGCTTGCTGGTAGCTTCGAGACATTTCTAGCCTTTAGTGACTTTAGCATCAATGCAAAGCGTACTCCACATTGTTTGTTAAAAGGTTAGTTCACTTGAGTTTTTGTGTGCGCTCTCGTCGACCTGTTATATAAACAGCAGTGAGGGGGATCTGCTGCGCCACAGCTCAGAGGTCGGTACTTACTTTATGTAGTAGGGCACGTTGTTTGGGGAGATGCCCTGCTCGAAGGGGCTCTCCACGGATCCTGCTGAGACAGAGAAACAAGGGTCACAACAACTGTTCAAACTGTCTGCAGGCTGTTTAACTTCTCGCACGCACATTTTACTGCAGGATCAACATCCTTCAGGCCTAACGAAAGCATGCAGCAACTGTGTGTGCGTGCAGCAGTAAACCAAAACATCACGTGTAATGAAAAGTTTTCTTCAAAGTAATATACACGATAATGAAAAACAGCAGAAAAACAAGAAATATTGCTAATTATCTCACTTATTATGCCCACAAGAGTTGGCACACCAACCATTAAAGCAGCCTGCGCTATCTGGGAATTGTCAGCACAGTTGGAAAGCATCTCGGACCAATCAGATGGCTTGGCTGAAACTACCCGCTGTATAAGCGTTATTGTGCCCCACGGGTAAAATTTGCTGCAGTTAAAAACGGAACGATGCATCGCGGGACAACTGCCAGAGCACATGCGGTTTATATCAACACAGCAGCGCGATATGAAAGACGTGTACGTTCGCACCGCTCGCATTATCATCATCATCGCTGTCATCGTTATTATAACCCCATCACCAGCCCTGTCTGTCCTGGTGTATCTATCAGAACGCCATTATCAGGCTGGATGAGACATTTATATGTGAACAAATGTCAAACTGTGCACGGTCTTTGCTTTACCTACAAGGCATGTTTCAATCTATATCCTGTCTCTTGATATCATATTTAATGCACGTTCTAACACCCTACCATCTTACAGAACATGCCACAGCCACATTTAACCACTTCATTTGTATCTGAAGTGTCAATTTTCACTTTCTGTTTCTTTCCTTCCTTTGTTTTTAGTCGTACGCCCCCCTGCCCCCCGTGGTTCTTCAATTTTAATCACCGCCACGAGCGCGTGAGTGATGTTGTGATCTTTTGTTATCTGTGGTCTTTTAATTACTCTGCAGATGAGCTGTAATTAAACTAAAGAGAATTGATGAGGAAAAGCAGTACGCGGGTTGATGAGTGGCTCCAGGTGGACATCCTTAAATGACAAAAAACATCCTTATAGTCTTACGAGCTCATACATCATTAATCCGCAATGTTTAGTGCGCTCTGAGTCACTGGCACATGCGTGGTGAGTGAGTCACAGTGATAGCAACACTAAGAAACAGCGAGAGTTGGGTTTTCTTGCAGTTTTGTCTATTAAAGCTGCGACTGTTGGATAAAATTATATCTGTGCTTCTTAGAAAATGGAGGTCTAACTGCACAATCCTAAGCAACAGTATGCATCGTTTGCTTATCAAAGTTGCACTATATTAATATTAATATAGTAACTGAGCTTTCATCCGAACCCATTTTGCAAATGGTCAGAATGAGTTTCTACAATCAAGCTTTCATTGAACACAGTTACTGTGTGTATCAGAGTACCCATAGGAAACAAGAAATAACAAAATGAGCTCATCAGCAGTGGCTTTGTTCAACAGTGGCTGGAGAGATCGTCGTGTACACATCTCTTTCATCAGTGCAACAATCAATGAGGCACTTTCATCCATCCACCTTCATCAATATGTGGCTGAGGTACGGATGAGAGCCTCTGTCATACTGGGTTAAGCGCTGGGTCATATTGGAATTCAGTGATAAAACCAGAAAAACAAGTTGCATAAACAGATCGATATGCCGTCATGGGCTCAATGAGCAGCCAAATGAGTGACGCTCTTTATACGCTCGCTGCCTCTCATCGCTTATTCAGCTATTCAGTGACCTGGTGACAGTCGAGCGCCGTGTCACTCTTCCTGTCTCGCTAACACGTCACTTATTGAGCGCCACTGAGCGAGAGGCTGTCAGGAGGCGGGTGCCTCGTTTTGTCTAACACACTCTGTCTTATCTCTTTCACACACACACACGAGTATCTTGTCAGCTGTCAACACTCTGATGTATGCAGGTAGGTGTGTGTGATTGTGTGTGTTACCCACCGTGCAGGAGGCCAAAGTCCCGGTGAGCGTCCGTCAGCTGCTTAAGATGTTCTGCGATGGAGATCTGATGGAAAAGATGGAAAGAAACACATTTAGACAGACAGGCAGACAGACAGACAGACAGACAGGCAGACAGATAGATAGATAGATAGATAGATAAGGTTATCCTTTGCTATCTTTATCATTCTTTATTCTCTTCCTCTGTGGACCACAGGGCAGTCAAGTGCATAATGATGAATATTACAGGGTGACAACATGACATGAGAATATGTTTTTCTTAAATTTACCACCTTTAAATCAAACACATGTAGCGAGAAATCCCTGTTTCCTGAGAAAAGAAGAAATATAATCATGGGTAATTTTAAGAAAACTTTAATCCTCAAATAAAATGAATAGCTTCATAATGTGATGATGGGAGTACGCTGGGGAGGATGTTTTAGTGTGTGTCACTGGGAACCTCTATAGCTATGATTTACTCTGGAACAAGAGCAGTGAGTACAGAAGTACAAGGATGTGTGAGCGGAGGGAGAGGAAGTGGAGGGGAGGAGACAAAAAGACAAGCATGGAGGAGATAATTGAATTTGTAGTGGTGGAATTAGAGAGGATGCAGTCTCCTGTGAGTCTCCTTCAGCTCTGAATGAGCTGTCTATCTAGATGGAGTTGAGATAATTGCGCCAAATCAGCACGGCTCTGTAGGTACACACTGAGAGGCGGGGCTAAGCCCACCGGGGTACACACACACTCACACACACACACACACACACACACACACACACACACACACACACACACACACACACACACACTTGTCTCCTGGCTCACAGATTGCCATCTAAACCGCAAACTCTTTGCTTGTCTTCGATCCAAATCTAAACACCTGTTTTGCAGGATGTTGCTGTTGACATTACAATATCAGCTAACTCATATAAGCACCAGTGCAGGGCTGGCATGAAAATCCTTTATGTAACTTTGATGATTTTCATGTTTGAAGTACAAAACATTCTTGGATAGACTAAACAACTCATTGATGTCCAAGTAATGAAAGTCAGCTCCGGCACACTGTCAAAACTTATGTCTAAGTTATTACATAATCATGTTTCTGTAATGCTTCTCATATAATATCAAGCCTGCAAACACAAAATATAAAAAGATCCATCAGTGTCACTTGAACCACAAACAAGAACAAAATAGCAGTGCAGTGTTTTGTCAGGCTGTGGATAAAAGCATTTATAAATGTTGTCTGCTCTGTAATGAAATCACACTGGGCTCTATTTGCATCAGCAGTGGTGAATTATCAGGCCTCCTAATAACAACTGAAGGGCAATGACAGACAATAATCCATTCAGTTTAATGATGAGAACCAAGAAATGCAATTTGTCAGTTCTTAAAAACAACAAAATACCCCAAATCACTATCGACATCTATGGCTCTTTCTAACATTTTCATATTTAGCAAATATTTAGGAAGCTCCTCAGACTCTGCTGCGCCCATGAAGCTTTTCTCATCTCATGAATAATTCCCATAAAAAACCAGCTGACACTTGCAGACATGATTTCAGACCAGTACCAACCCTGGCCAGCTAGCTGCACCCTGAAAGTCCCCAGAGGAGCCGCTGTGTGTCTATAATCGCTGATGCTTCCTGACACAATGTTCAATGATCTAATGTTCCCAGGCAACACATGCAGCTTGGGCCCGGCATGCAGAGCTTTGGCAGACGCTGATTAGTGACAGATTTTTGTTCCAGGAAGTAAAAAAAAAAGCGAATCATTGGAAGCTTAAAGGCGTCTCAACTTTCTTTGATAGAAGTCTTGAAGCTGAGGGACTGAGATGGGTTATTATCCAGTCTGAGTGGACAGATTGGCTGATTAACCATCCAGCCTTTCATCCACAACCCAAATGAGAAGGCCAACTGATGACGCATTGTCAGGGGAGTGTGTGTGTGTGCGTGTGTGTGCGCGTCATGGTATGAGATGAAGAACAGATGAAGATGAAGATATGGCAGCGATGACCAGTCCTTTTTCTTTTTTGGCTTCCATGTGACATGAAACCAAATGATGAAATTACCTTCGAGTCCACCTCACCCAATCCATTTCTGCCTGAGCTGCTTTTCCCCGTATCCACGGTAACCTAATCAGAATTGTACAAACGAGAGGAGTGGGATTGTTGAGGAAGAATTTGTCGCAATTACTCAGAGTGCACTGTGTCCCGGCGCCGGCCAATCAGCTTCGACCTTTCAGACACGAAAGAACACTGTGAACCAACTAAAGTGACCTGAATGTGCAGGTAACACACACACACACACACACACACACACACACACACACACACACACACACACAGCCATTTGCAGACAACAAATACAACAAACGCACAAGCACTCACCTAAAATTTAAGCCACATTAACTAAACCAGAAAACATGAAAGCACGAACACACACACATTAGCAGGCAGTGCTCGCACACACACACACACACACACAGATTTCCATCCACCACCCTGCCATTAAAAGTGATGCCAAAATTCCTGGGCAAACACTCGGCTCCCGATGATCCACCTGCAATGGAAACTGACTTTTCTGAAGCTGCCAGTTAAATCCTTTCTTCTGTCCAAATGACACACCGAATTCTCTTCTTACCATTCTGCGACAGCTCATGCGCGTCAGCGTCAACAGAAAGAAAAATCCGTTCCTGAGTTGAAATGAGACCAGAGTGTCACGCGGTCTGTGACCTGGGCCCTCGTTACAAAATAAAAAATGAAAAACAATTCATCAAACTCAGACTTTAAATTTAGGAAAGCTCAAGAACTGTGTTCGGCTCCACTGTGGCATTTTGTTCTTGGGACCGCGCATCACTTTCTTCAATTAAGCAGTTTATTGGAGAGAGGGGAAAAAGACACGCGCTCCGACTGTGAACTCTAAGTGGAATTAGAGTTCACGCGGTTCATTCATAAAACCTATCTGTGCCATCATCTGCTGTCTCATAAATGTCTAAATGCCGTTCCTCTTTTGTGGAGCACTTTATATTCTGACAGAGGAGGTAAAATAAAAGTAAACGGTGCATCACACAGCATTTGACAGGACGTTACATCACTTTTGCTTTATTTCTCCTTTTTGAATTCATATAACAGCAATAAAGCCGTTTCCAAGCAGCAGTTTGGTTTTCTTTCTGTTGTCATTTCACCTAATTTCCTATTATTTCATCACCTTTCATATATCTTACTGCTGTATATCCTTACTGTTGTTAATGTAACATGCTGGTTGCTACTGGAGATAATGATTTTGGAGAATATGAACAATATGGGGGATTCCAGTAAATGCTTGCCTCTGATTGGCTGTTACTGCTTTTTGCATACATGTGATTAATCACATTTTTTTTTACATTATGTTGATCTACATTGCATCATGAGTTGATAAAGCCTTTAACTAAAGTCTTTGTACCTATACTTGACTTCCAAACGGTCTTTTTATTCTGTTACTGGTTAAGCGCAGTTTATTTAAGTTTGACGTTTACAGGTCAAAGATTTTGTTTCTCAGATGAGCATAAATCACATCTCTACACTGATGTTCTCACCTTCACTACAACACAAAGGTGTGTGTGTGTGAGTGCATGTGTGTGTAAGCATCTGGTCAGGTGCTAACTTCAGAGAGAGCGGCCGTCTGGTCCCGTCACTGTGGTGTCACCGCAGTGCCCATCTCCGCCCGGGACTCCTTGGCATTAGTTGCGTCTCTCTGGCAGCTGATTGGCTCTATCTGTCACCCCCGGTAACAATCACTGTCTGACTTCCAGCATGGCTGCCACTGGGTTTATTGAGACTGATTGAGGCACACCCTGTGCTGCCTCTGATCACCAACACATGGTGTGAGTGTGAGCGTGTGTGTGTATGTGTGTCTGCTCTTTGTCTTTACAGCTTGCTTTACCACAAGATATCACACACACATATGCTCAAGGATACACAGGGACACACACATTTCCAATGCATGTGAGTGAACCTGAAAAGATTATGCTGACATGTTGTGTCGTTAGCAACACAGAAAAACTCTATAATCACTATAATCTGATAATTCCACCTTAATTACACTGATACTTAATGTAGCAGCTCAGAGTGAGCAGTCACCTGCAATGAGAGAATATCTAAAACAGTCACTCAGACCTTTACACATGCATCTGGCCTATGTTCATGCGCATCTGTGTTTGCATACAATATATTCACAGCTCGGCAGAAGATTTCCAGTGTTTCCGTGCCTGGAGAGGGGTGTCGTGCTTGCACAAGTGTGTACCTGGAGAAGCCTCCAGCGCGTGTTCAGATCATCAATGCGTTCCAGGTTGCTCTGCGACAGCTGGATGTCGTGCGGGCCGAAAGTGGACGCCAACTGGTTCATGTGAGTTACGTCATCCTTAATCGGAGCAATCTCTTCCTGGAACTCCTGCGGTACACACATACATACACAGGTTGTTTGTTGTGCTGCATTGTTTACAGTTGCGAGAGGACAGATGGGAAACACAGACAGGTTGTTAGCAGCCCTCGAATCGCTCTTGTTTCTCACCTCCACTGCTCCAACAGTGAGAAACAGATGCATCCATCATGTAAACTCCTCTTTTTTCTGCTTATTTAATGCCTGCTGATGTATGGAAAACACTGACAGTCTTACAGTAAGTAGGATAAATGCTCCTTGATGGGCCTTCGCCGTGGCAACCAGCGTAACATTAACACTTGATGGATGCAACTGTATGTCTGCCACTTCAGCTGTGATGCATGCAGATTAAGGAGGAGGTAATGCACATCTATGTCTGTGACATGTGGCTATAAAAGGTGCTGCTGGAGCATTTTTACACCTATAATTCAATAGCAATTTATTTTTTTAGACCTTGCTTCGTTTACTACGAACAAATCAGACTGTCAGTGAGAAGATCAGCAGCCTGTATTCAAATTTACATCAAATCAACTTAAAGGTTAGAGTTTCTTGAGCAGCTTCAGCCAATTTATGCTCATTAATATGCGCATCATCAATTGTAAATGTCACCTTGCAGCCATTTCATGTTAAACATACTGTATATGCAAAAATGAAAAAATAAACATGCAATGTTATTGAGATCAAGTTTACAAGTGTTCTCAACCATAATCTCACTGGCTTAGAGTGAACATATGAAGGCATACAAATGACTTTCATTATTAAACATCACTTCATATGACCTTGACTCTGTCGATGTTCTCTGGGAGCGAGTCGATCAGCAGGTCACCGACAGGTTCCCACGCCTCCTTCACCATCTCGGCCTGCCTCAGCTGGCCGTCCAGCAGGTCCTCCGCCTCTTGGAGCTCCATCAGCCGATCCAGAGCCAGCTCCAGCCTCTTCTGCCAGTCGGCCGAGTCGGAGTTGAGCCGGTCCCACCTGGTTATCACGTCATCTGCCTCCTTGCGCAGGACTCGCCCCACATTCTGGGCGCGCTCCTCTGGGCTGATATCTGAGGGTTATGGAAAGAGAAAAAAAACATCTAGTGACCATAAAAACACAATCCTGATTACTGATTTGGACCAGTAATGAGGTGTCTCCATATCATGGGGTTAATAGTGTCATCATCATCCTGTTCATTACTTCCATTCCTACCTTTACCATTACTTACATTACCTTTTATATTATTAATGGATCACATGACTAGTGTGTGAAGCAGGGTCTCCACCTCAGTTTTCCTCATCATCTTTGAGGTCATCATAAACATCTGTTTACAACTAAGCCCCACCCACTTCACAGGCTGAAATGTGAAATATTCAAATCTGCTGTAACGGTGGCAGAAAACAGCGCGCACTTGTCGAAGTCCACCACTCCCAGCAAAAGGCTGAGTGAGAAAATAGGCTTTCAGGACCTTTAAATAAATTTCCACACATAATCCTTCCTCAACTAAGCCCCTTATGATTAATCTGTTTTCTAATAAAACTTAAGAATCTATTCATTCGCAGTAAAACAGATTTGTGGGGATAAATTTAGATGAAATGAATAACTTTAATTACACCTAAAACCTGTGTTTGAGCCACGAGTATCATTACTTAAAAGAAGGAGAGGTATCTTTGCTGTGTGGCTGCTGCGGTGGATGGACATTCTTGTAAAACTCCTGAAGAGAGACACTCAAATTGTCCTTTCTGTGCCTCTGCAGCTTCTTTCAATCTCTTGTCATAGCTTTAGTTTGATGTGTTTGAAAGTCCTGGAGTTATTGTCCACTGAATGTCTTCACCTGAGCACAGGTCTGCCTCTGTTCCGGTGTAATTTAAGACATGGCCATTTGGAGTTTAAAAGCGTGGTGCTGCGTTTAAAGCACACAAAGGCACAAGCAGTAGCTGTGACAATGAAGACCAGCTCCCGAGGGACCATCTCTCTTATATGTCAAACCACTCAGGCTGTTTGTGGGGAGACGGCTTCTCTTTTCGGGAAGCCAGCTGAATTTAAACCGAGCAAAATGTCACACACTCAAAAGCAGTGTGTCAATTCTGCTTTTTAGACAACCCCAACCGCTGCCGATTGGAAGGTTTAATCGCCGAGACAGAATGACTCTCTAAGAGGAAGTAAGTGCTCGTTTCCCCTCGGTGCAGCAGTGATTAGCAGCTGGAGTTCACCCTTTCTTTCTCTGCTCTCCGAGTGTGTTTGAGTTGGCAGTTGAATGGGTTTAATGGGCCACAGTTAAAGTTCATCTGTTTTCTATGAGCCTGGTAACCGGGCTGCTTCCATGGTGCAGAAGGTGCTGCAGGAGAGTGTGTGTGTGTGTGTGTGTGCAAGCGTGCATGTTTGGCTGTTACCAGGCTGTTGCTAAGGTCCAGAGTTCACTGCATGAGTCAGAGACGAGAGGGAAAGGAGCTTTAGGTCCGAGCAGGAGACAGGTCGGTTAAATTCAGATTTTCCTTTTATGTGGGACTTCAAGTGTTAGGGCTGGATCACGGCGCTGCTGCGGCAGAATATCTCACTAATTAACGAGCTCTGTATTTACATTCCAGCTTTTACATTTAAATGCCAAGTGCAAGGTGTATTCACATGGAAATGGATCTTTGTTATAATAACCTAACTTAAACTACAAAAGAGCTTATGCTGCTTACATTCTTAATCCATCCTACAAGAAAAAGATCAAAGCAAGTGCTGAAGGGGGAACAATGTTAACCTTCATAAGGAAAATGCAGAGGAGCCAGCGTGAAGGCTAGTCTGAAATGAATCAGTTACCTCTCTGCTCAGGTGACGGTGTTTCTCGTGGCAGCTCGGACAGAAAGATCCCCACGTCGTCCAGAGCCTTGGTCACAACTGGCTCTTTAGCTCTCAAGTCCCTCCTGAAGCCCTGTGACAACACACACACACACTTTCTGTCTTCAGCATTGTGTTCAGCTGCTGCTGCAATAAAGAAAATCGTTGTACTCTTTGTTGTAGCCTTTCTTTCTTTGCTGCTTCCAATTATAACGAAACGTTTTCATATTATATTCCTGTATTTTCTTGTTTTTATCTTGATACAAATTCCATTATTATGGCCTCATAAATAATCTAAAAATCAGAGTATTATGCCAAACGACATTCAGGATGTTGTAAAGAATCAAAATATGTCATGAAAACACTCCTTTCAGGTTATAAAATAAGATGTTTATATGTTTTTTTAATGAGAAAAAGATCCAGTTGATGCCTGAAGAGATATTGGAGCTTGAAATGATGAGAATCAACATCAACTGTGACTGGTTTGCAGCTGGATTGGACATTCATCTAAGTGCGGTACATTACAACACTCTGCCTCATGTCTGAATTAATATTCTTCTTCTTCTTCTTATTATTATTATATTATGGCAGTGTCTCTTTAGGCAATGACTTATTTATTAACATAAGTACGCTTCTCATTATAACCAACTAATCATGCTTTCACAATGAAGGTTTCTGCAAAAACGGAATAATTTGCTCTCTAGCAGTAACAGGAATATGTTATAACACGAAACAGCAGTCTGAGTTTTAATGTGCTCATACTGCAGCGGCTTGACCAATCAACACCTGCATATGTCTGGCATTCACACCATTCCGTGCCTTTTGCTTTGTTTAGCTGGTGAACTCTGTCACCGGCAGGTCACGTTCGCTCTGAAACATGAGATAAGGTGAGATGATTTACCGAAGTATTATGTTTTTGCCATTTGCATTCATGAGCTTGTGTCCCTGGGGCATTTCAATATTGGCTCCCAAGATAAAAAAAAAAGAAAAAAAAGCTTAAGAGCCCCCGCTGTCGAGATGCATCAAACAGCCTCAGGAGTGAACATGTCTCTTGTAAGATGTAATAAATCAAGTGCTTTACATAATTATAATAAGAGACATGTTGAAACGGAAAGTGGGCATGTATTCTGTGTATGGATATATTAATGTACAAACACTGTTAGCTTCCAACGTATCTGAGGGGCCCCTCGTACTAAAACATGTCTACATTCACAGCAAAATGCTTTGACTAAAAGCCTTTTCCTAATGCATATCTGCAAGAACTCGCCATTTTGCAGAATCATTGCAGTTTTATACATGAAATGACCAAATCAGCGGAGCCAATCATCTCGCTTTTTTGCATAAAATGGTGCATAAAATGGGTTTTTCATTTAACCTGTGTCGAATATTTCCATTTACGCCGAGCCTTTGATTTGCATAATGTTAGTCAGAGAGACACGATGTCTGCCTCAAACATGAATGGCTGCTTTCTGCAGTGAGACCACAAAACTTTTTTATGATGAAAGCATCAAACAGGCTGATTTTATTGGTTGCTTATTGCGCTGGCATTGAGCTGAAGGTTTATAAGAGTCCTCTTTTATTGTGACTTTGAGCTCCACTTTCAGCAAGAACAAATACTAAAATATTGCAGCTATTTTCTGTGGTAATCAGCAGCTTATTATCAGGGACTGTATGAAAATTATGGGGTGAAGAGGGGGCTTTAGCTTAAATCCCTCCTCAGCTGTTGTCCATATGTTTTCGAGCCTTCCTTGACTCCCGTTAGGTCAAAGAATTTAAGGTGGTGCGCTTGAATTTAAATTGAAAACAAATTCCTTGTTTCTCCTAGCAACCAGGAGTCAATTATGATAATATAACATAATATAAAGTAACAGTGCAGACGTGATATAGAGGAGATTCAAAATGTTAATTTGTGAGCTTTAGAGGTGGTGTCTTGTGTGCCCATGTGACCAACCCAGGCTGGTGTTGTGAGCTAAGCTAATTCGAGCCCCGACTTCACAAACTCCTCCGCATGTTGAAGATTTTTTTTTTTTTTTTTTTTTTGACAAAAATGCTGCAGAGACATGCAGCGTGTCTGTCTGCATCCCACATGGTGTGTGTGTGCATCCTCCTACCCGGTGTGTGTCCAGTTGTGTCTGCACGGCCGGGACGTCGCCCCCTACAGGTGGCTCCTGCTCCAGCTGTTGACTTTTAACCCTCAGCCAGTTCAGCAGCTCCTGCAGCGACATGTGGAGCCTCTTCCACGGCGCCATCTCTGACTCCAGATGGGCCCTTGAGACACAAACAGTTTTGCTTTATGTGAACGTCCATGGTTTTCCAGGGCAAAGACTCAGCTGCTGCTTTCCTTTGCAGGAACCCCGTCTTCTCACCTCATACTCAGGGTCTTGTTGCGCAGGTCGTTCCAGCGCTGGGTCATGTTGTCCAGACGTCTTTGGAGCAGAGCGGCATCCTCCGAGTCCCCCAGCGAGGTCACAATCCTCTGCCCGTTCTCATCCAGGGAGTGATACAGTTCTGTGTGGTTGTCAATCTCTGCCTGGAGGTCCTAGTAAGACACACACACACACAGACCCATGCACACGCCGCAGGAGTCAGTGGAAAAAGCAGGAGCAGTAAATTCTGTTGGAGCACACACTTCATTTTCTTGGTAATAGCAGCCATCTTTCAGGAATTCACTTTTTTCACTGCTCGAGTGCTCAGTAATGGGATCAGGATCTGAGAGAGTGATTTACTCTCTAAAAGCAGCAACCACCAGGATTGAGCCGTAATGCAGGGCTTAATGCATTGTGGATGGAACCTTTTGTAGCACTGAAATGTCAAGATGTGGTATTCAGCCTGGAATCAGCTGGTAACTTGGACAGCGGTGGTCGCACCTGTACAAGCCATTACTGAAAATGTTCCTTGATAAGTTGCTACGAGGGAGCCAAGTACTTAAAAAAACAGCCTTGGTAAAGTGAAACAGGAAGACAGTCACTCCCTGCGTGGGGATGCTGCAAAAGAATACAAAGGTTCAGCGAGTTAACGGTAAGAGGTGTGACGTCAATCACTGATGCATCAGATAGCAAAGTAAATGCCAGTGTCTTTACTATGGATGGTAGTACCTCTCCACAGTCACACACTGAGAGTTAAATATTGACTTCTGTGCATCAACTGCTGCAACTTAAGGAATAATTTGAATATACACATAACCTTTTGACATACGCATCTATGTATCGATTTAGCATATTTATATTTTTATAAGATTTTGAATGCAGGACTTATAAAAAAAGTACTTTAACATAACTGCACTGATACTTTATAATAACCCGCTGGTTGACCTGTACCTCACAGTGCAAACTGTGTGTCTGCACCAGATAGTGAAAGATACATTTGTTTTTTAATGCACTTTTCCACTTGCACAACCTCACAGGCCTATTTTCATCTTAAAAAAACAAAAGGTTATCCCTCAATAGCACCAAAACAAGTACCGAAGCACTGACTGCTGTTCTTCAGCCAACCATGTCAGAATGGCAGGTGTCACTTTACTTTAACGCTTTATTTCAGCTCTGGTGCACCCGATAAACTGGGAGCTGACATTAAAACAGGCTTCAGTTCAGTGTTCTGCCTTAACTCCTCCTGCCATCTAATGTGTGTGTAACTTTACTCTGTCATGCAAAACACAACTTGTTGTATAATCGCAGATTCCTTTAAGTTTTACACTTTATAATTCATCTGTAAAATGTCCTTGAAGAAGAAAAACATCCCGTGGAAAGAATGTTACTGGAAGTTTTAAGATAAATTAGATTGCATGAAATTTTAATGATACCTGAGGGGGGAAAATGGGTCATTGCACCAAAGAATAGGACACAGACAAGAATAGAACAAATAGAAAGCGCTGAAGACAGTGAAGGTGGAGTGCAGTATTAGACTGACTAATGTATTAAAGGTAGTTCTGGAAAGTTTTTCCTGTGATCTAAATGTTCTCTGATCCCTTTGAACACGTTGAGTCAATCCCAGCGCTGCACCTTCATATAAACTTTGATGTCTTCAGTTTAAATTGACGCGTTCACTTTTTATTCACGCCTTATTTTTAGCTCCTTTCTTTTTTTTTTTTTTTGTCAAAATACTTCAATGCTTGTCCTTCAGTTGACCTCAAACGCTTTCATGACAAATGAAACTGCCTTACTTATAGACTATGGTTTGTGTGAAAAGCACTTTTGTTCCCAATGTGAAGTTCTTGTTGGAGAACCGAAGCCTGAAAACAGCACAATGACCCTGTTTGTGGTGGATTTATACCAAAATGAAGAAGAAACCCCACATCAAACATGATCACACCATCTTGTGTTAGTATTTCAAATGCCAAAACTCTTTTTTTGCAATCGACACACCCTTTCTAAAATAAAATGCCTTCATTTAGGATAACTATGCTTATTTTGCAAAAGAGCGGTGCTTGATTTGCTTTCCCAACCTGAACATGGTAGACCTTCCTGCGCAGCATCCTCAAAACTTTACTCTGGAATCCCAAAACTAGACGTCAAGAAGGAGAAGAAGAAGAAGCATCATCTTGTGGCTCTATTCCCTCAAGATTAGCTCCCAATATGGCTGCATGAGTATGCTCTCTGTTTAAATGTGTGTGTGTGTGACAAAGAGAGGGATTCGGAGATGAGGAGGAAGGGAGGGAGAGTCATAGAGAGATGGAGGGAGAGTTAGCTACCCATGAAAAGGGAGACTGAGTTGGAGAGTGTGAGTCAGAGTGAGTTCGAAAGACAGAGGGGGTGAGAGAGAGAGAGAGAGGAGGAGGGAGGCAGAGAGAACTTGAAAGGGTGCATAAAACGATGAGTGCGCTCATTTTCCAATTAAACCTTATCTGCGTGCAGTGTTGGAGCCCGTGAGTGTGTGTGTGTGTGTGTGTGTGTGTGTGTGTGCGCGCTCTCTGGATGCTACACCGCGTTGCCGTCTGCCATTATAATTGGACACAGAAGACTATCACAGCTCTGCATACAGTGCTGCCGTTGTACTGAGAGAGCTCTGTGTGTGTGTGTGTGTGTGTGTGTGTGTATAAAGAAAGTGCATGCATTTGCAACAGTGTGCATCTGAAAATTCATTTCCCAAATTCTGCATGTGTGTTTCCCATATACTGTGTGTGCGTGTGTGTGTGTGTGTGTGTGTGTGTGTGTGTGTGCACGCCGTTCCACCAGAAAGTGTGTGTGGGTGCAGGGTGAGGGCTGAGGGTCAGAATATGTTCTCTCGCAGAACAGAGCGGTCCCTTCAACACCCACAATTCAGTGTGTGTGTGTGTGTGTGTGTGTGGGGAGGATTTTTGCATTTGTCTGCCGGGCACCGACCGGCCAATGAAATCTGTCCATGTTGCCATGTCAGCATTCCTGTCATACCAGCCGGGGCAGAGAGTCGATGAAGAGTTTCTCAAAGTTTGGGTAAAAAGCTGCAGATGTACTGGATGTCTGACAGGAACATGTCACAAAGTAATGCAGTGATTCATATTTTTGAGTTTCTCTCATGCTGTCAGGACAACATGGAAACATCTCTTTCTGCAGGTGATGCCTCGTCTTCTTCTGCTCTAAAGAAATCCTTATTCACGCAGGCACAAACTTAAAATGAGTCCTTTGCTTTGCTCCGTTAAAGATCCACATTAGATCAGATCAGAACTGCCACAGCTGGGTGGCAGCAGCTATACAAGAGCTGTAAAACCAGCAGTTGTGAAAATAAAAATGCAAGAATAATGGTCATCTACACACATGCAGAGCGGGAAATAGGCTTCTTACACAGGTCAGCTGAAAACAGGAGGGGTCGTTTGGTGAAACTTCAGTTAGATCTTTGCTCTCGGGTTCTGCCTTTTATTCTTCTATCAGGTGGTTTCCCACTAAATCACCATATCTGCCCAATCACTTCTGTCCCCTCAAGCCAATCAGTCCACAGATGCTGTTCCTCACATAACATTGAAATTCTGTCCCAGTCCCGAGTTTCCATCACTAACAGAGTCAATCAACATGGTTGTACACTTTCAATCGATCCCTCCTAATTAAAAGTGAAGTTTTAACCCTCGCAGGGAGAAACTGTACACGATGGAGCAGCCACGGTGAGCTGCAGGTGACGGTTTGTGAGAACCATCTCCATGTTAGAGGCACGTGGAGGTTCGGCTTTGTGAGAGATCATTTGCATGGAGATGGCATGGAGTGGTGTCTTTTCAATCATTTCCTACCAAGATATATGACCAATAATCAGGATTGGTACTGTAAAAAGCCAGTGTGAGGAGAAATATGACTGTTAAAGGTCACCAGACTGCCAAACCCTTCTGTTTGGGCTTGTTAATCTACTCAGTTCATCAGTCTCCACTAGAGGGTCAATAATTCCAGACAAGAAATACATCACCACAGTGCCACAATACAGCTGTTGCACTGACTTCAGTATTCAGTATGTGTTGATTGTGTTTGCTTCAACTAAACACAAAGATTCAGAGCTGCATTAAAATGCTGTAATAACAATAACCAGGTTACATATACAGTATATATACGTGCACAGGTGTCCTACCTTCCACTGTGCCAGCAGGTTCCTGGCTACAGGCTGCTCCTGCAGTCTCTCCTTGTTGGTGGCGTCTATCAGCACGTTGCACGTCGTCTCAGCCTCCGACAGCCAGTTGAGGAACTTCTCCAGGTCGAGGTAGAACTGCTGAAGCAGCTTCGTGGCTGATTCCAGAGCCACCTCCCTGTCTGAGACACTGGAGTGGAGAGACATGTGAGGAGACTCGTCACCAAAGAAGCTGGCTAATACCTCTGTCCTAAAGTTATTTACAATAGCCATTGTTCATGCACAATACTGTATGTGCGTGGTTACCGCTTGCTGATGTGTGTCCACGTGGCCATCATGTCATTGTTGACCTGGGTGACCTTGTGCGTGTCATCGTTGGCGTACAGGGTCAGCAGTTTGTCAGCGAGTGCATTGGTTCCATCCACCTGGCCCTGCCACTGCTGCAGCTCCTTCAAAAAGAGCTAAAGAGGGAGGAGAGTGAAGGAGGATGAAAAGGTGGAAACTGACAAACTGAAACAATGGTCAAATATGATGAGTCACTTCATGTCTAAATGCCTTTTGAGTCATTCCCAGTAGAAGTAATCACATTTTTGAGCCATCTGTTCATAAATGTCACATGGAAGGTGGAAAAACAGTGCATCTAAATTATGAGTAATTAGAAACATGGTTACGCAGGAAACTGAAATCTGAGAGTGACGTTCATGCAGTCAGTGAGGTGACATTGCGTGCCAACCTTCAGTTCGGCGTTTTGTTTTTTCACCGCTTCAACCGTGTACGTGATCTCCTGCCACGACTCCAGCCACTCGCTGGCCTGCTTGATGAGATGATCCACTCTCTTCTTGGCGTCCAGCCAGTCGGTAGAGTCCTGCAGCATGTTGTGGAGCTGCTTCGTCCTGTCGGAGAGTTTGGTCTGAGAGTCTTCCCAGTGAGTCTGAAGCCTGTCAACTGCAACGAGGAAGACGAGATTAAACAAAGCATTAAAACGTATAGAAACTGACACGAAAGGTCCTGGTTAAATGAGGAACTAGTTCATTTGTTTAGACCATTTGAAGCGGTGAATGAATCTACATCAGGTGGTCTCATGAGGATTTCCGGCAGCAGGACGGCGTGTGTGAGGAATAGAGTCCAAGTAAACGACAGTGGGTGTTTGTGATAATGAAGGAAAGCGTCTCCCAGTGCAGCATTGTGGCTCACTGATGTGTTTTTAATAGTTTTTGGACAACAACTGAGCTGTAAGGCACTGAAAAAGAAGATTTACCAGGCTGTGGATACTGACAATGCTTGTTAAAAAGGAAGCATCCATTTTTGGTTTGGCTCTGCGTATTTGATTTGCTGACGAGAAGAACGAATATAAAATATCACCAAAATGATCCGCTCCCGTTTCAAATATTGAACGGAAACGTAAACAAGCTGTGACAAAAGAAAATGTGTCTGAAATGTAGCATCAGGGAAAAGCAGGTGTAATAACCGCAGCACAGACACACACAGAGGGAGAGAGAGAGAGAGACTGGCCAGGCTGAAACAATACGGGTGAAAGAGAGCGACGACATCCTTATAGTTTAGATTAAAAATTAAAAAGGTGCATTAGGCTAAAAAGGTCCTTTAAAGTAGCTCAGCATCATAAAACAAGACTAAAGAACAGCAGCAGTTAGTTTTTCGCTCAATCGTACCTGTTTCCCTCAGTTTTCTCCTGCTTGGATGGGTACTTATGACTTTTTAATGGCTCGAAGCAGCCTGGGCCTTAATGCAGTGTGTTGAAGCGTTTTCTCTTTGACCAATATTTCAGTATCAGCCTCTTTGCATTCTGGACTTGTGAAAACAAGCATCATGCATTATTTAGTTATTTATCTGCAGCCTTCGTCTCTGCGCCTAATGCGGGTTAAATCTTTTCATGCTAGTCTACACGGCAGATCTTTGGCTGTGCCGCATGTAGGGTATGCATATTTTCCCTTTACTAGGCCAAGAGTGGCCAGCCTGAATACATCAGGATGCGACATATGTAAATAATATGCAGGTGAGGGGCTGGTGCACCGCACGAATTCGATTTATACTTGATTAAGTTGTTTCGCTAACATGTGGATTGATTTGTCCCCTTGTGTCACTGCTTTTTATTAATGAGGCCAGTAAATCTACGTGTGTGTGTGTGTGTGCGTGTGTGTCGTACTGCGCTCTGTGATGGCGTTGCGGGTATCCTGGTTGCTGGTTTTATTCTTCAGGTTCTGGGCCGCTGTGACCTGTCTCTCTAAGAGGGGACGCCGCTGGTCCAGCTCTTGCAGCGATGCCTGAAAACAAACAAATATTTATCAACTACTTGTTAATTAATGCATTAATTAGTGCACTTTAGTGGGTACTTTTAAACTTTAATTAAAACATAACTCTGGAAGTGTTGGCCTCCATGTGCATTTATCAGGCAACTTATCCTAATTATGTATCAGGATGATAAATCTGTTGGCCAACTTTAACTACACCAACACTCTCCCGGCCCTGCTTTCACATGGCCCACTGAACCACGACAGTTCCCCGTGTTTGCTGTGCTGTAAATCAACAGCGATGACGACCTTGAGCCGGCTGATGTTGTCGTTGATGTCGTCCAAGTCAGCCACCACCACACGCTTGTTCTGCACCATGTTATCCAGCATGGTCAGCCAGTCGGTGAGCTCGGCCCAGGACTTGTTGAACTGAGCCAGCGCCGCAGATTCAGGCTGGGAGCTTCCTGTCAGACTTTCATCTGTGACACAAACACACACACACGCGCGATGTACAAATCATTTCTCTATGCCCAGTTATGGATTTGAATTGATACCTGTGCACTCTATGTCTCTACCTATGTCTCAAAAATCACAAAACACTATTATTTCCTGCACTCAAAGCTCTTACTGGCTTTTTTGGCGACTAGCAGAGCAGCCATCCTCTCCTTATGCTGCCGGACGAGCTCCAGGATCACAGTCCAGTCTTCTTTCAGCTTGACATACTTCACCTGTCAAGACACAAAAACACACAAACACACAGCCAGTGTAAACTGAATGCAATCAAAGGCTTTTATTTTGCTGGGGCAAGTTAAGATGAGGGAAAGCTCAGCAGAACCTTTTCAAGTCAAATCTGGTTTGATGTCTTTGATCTTCAAAAGATGTAATGTTCTCTGACATACATTAATGAAGTACATAATATGGATTTAATGAAAGATTTGAAGCAGAACTAGTGGTGAGATGAAAGAGAAAAGCGTTATATTTATTTTATTCCCTGGAGGAATGCAGCAAGGTGAGCATATTTAACACTGAAAACCGTTGTTCTTGATAATCAAAAAGACAGTCGATGAAAAAAAAAACAATGCAGACTCAACAGGACGTGAAAAAGCATCTAACAAGCCACAAGAATAGATAAAGTGATGTAGTGTTTGATTTCCTCACCTTGTCTGGTTGGCTGGGAGGACCGTCCTTGTACAGTTGATCAGCTCGCTCCAAAACAAACTCAACTTCTGGCTGCCTGACTTGCACTTCCTCAGTGAGCTGGAGAAAGAGATGAAGACACTGTATGGACATACTGAAAAGGACCAGCGTGTTTCATTTTGGCTGCATTTTGAAATTCAGTCTTTAAATAGCTCCTAAAACTCCTAATGTGAGTGAGTCCTACTCTGGGTGGCGGCTCCTCTTGGCTGTGCTCTAGCTTGGCTCTGGTGCTAGACGCCCAGGCTGACAGGTCGTCCAGCTGACCCTGAAGCTTCTCCAGCTCCCTCAGCAGACCCTCGATTTCCAGCTGGCGTTCAGGCAGAGCTTTGGACACCTAAACAAAGACAGGCTGGGATTTATTCAGGTAAACAACGCTCTGACCAATTTATAACAGCACAGGGGAGCCAAAGTCAGGGTGTCTGTGCTGCTACAATTTAGATTTACAACTGACTATAACTCACACCAATTCACCCCAATACACAAAATAAATGCTTGATGTTATTTACATGTGATATTGATTGAATGTTAAAACACAAGAATAACAACAACAGTCCCATACAGTGTATTGTGTAATATAATCAGTGTGTATGTACATAAATATTGGTTATAGCAGCTTTAACTAACGTTTGTTTCTTTTTACAGTGTGGTATGACTGTTGTTACTTAAGTACCTTCTTCCACTGGTGGATAAATCTGTTTATCAAGCATTTTTGAGCATTTAAGCTCCTTTCTCCACACACAGCTGGAGGAAGAAGAACACACTTTGTCTGCATGTATAAACTAAGCCCTCAGTACCCGGAGACCCTTCGACTGCTCATTACCTTTATCTGTACAAAACATCATGATGTGCGTGGTGTGATTTCATAGCCTGGTGCAGCTTTGTTCTGATGAGTGAAGATGAATGCCTGTTTACAAAACGCTGGCGTGCTGTTAGCGGTAGTATTCACAGTGGTAGCTGCTGACCTGGGCCCAGCGAGTGTTGATGATCCTGATGTCTTTCTGTCTGTCAGCAGGAAGTGTTATCTGTTTGTGTCTGGAGTTCAGATCCTCCATCGCTGCCTTCTTGGCAGGAAGCTCCTCCACATGTGCCTGACACACACAAACAACGCAAAAAAGCACACACACACACACACACACACACACACACACACACACACACACACAAGTCATACAAGGTTGAATTTAATAAGAAATCATTGCAGCAGCTCAATGTAGGACACGGGCTCTTTCAATTAAATTATGTACACACACACTCACACACACACACACACACACACAAACAGATACACACTAACAAAGTGTTTTCAAGGTTGAATTTCAGCATGAAATATTATAGCATCTCATTGGAAACCATAATACCCTCTAAATTAAATTAAACAAACCCACACACACACACACACACACACATAACCACATGCAATTGTTTTTTCAAAGCTCAGTATAATAATAAAGAACTCATTTACAGTATGGCAGCTGCTAAATTAAATTACATTGATCAACACACACCCACATAAGTACGTAAACACACACAGAGCTCAGTGTCTCATTGCGGCTGCTATGTCGTGTCTTAATGGTACCTGGACTTTCCCCAGAGTGTCTCTAACGTGCTGCGGCTCTGCAGGCTGCAGAGGGATGGCCAGGACGCCCTCTGCTTTGTCCAACCAGCCCAGCATGGAGCCCATGTCCTCCTGCAGCCCCGCGGCCGCTGTACGCGCCTCTGCAGACCTGCAGGAGCAAAATGCAGAAGTGTGAGTCGTGTTGTGAAGCTGGAAATGCCCTCATGGTACAAAAACCTCATTCTCAATCACAAGGCACATAACAGGGAGTTAAACAACAACATTTTAAATTCAGCATGGATTCAAAAGTCAAAGAAATCCTTGAAAAGTGTTTGTTCTGTGTCTCGGCCTCCTCATCCCTTCATTACTGTGCTGACTGTTTTGCAGCTGCAAAAAACAAACAGTTCAACCTCAAGGATACATGCAATATGTTTTGGTGAGAAAAGCTGCTGATGGTTTTCAATAAAACTCCACAGTGCACCTTTCATTTTCATTAAATCGATATATTTGATGCAGTGTGATATGACTCTGGCCTTTTTAAAATGAAACATGTTCATAAATACAGGGTTTGGACTCAGCCTTTGCAGCTGCATTGCCCACCACTTCATTACATATTTGTGATTTCAGTGATGTTCAGATTGTAACTCTGACACATGAGGACGCTGGAGACATTTTTATCCAAAGACAAATTAAAAAGACAAACGCTCCATAAAAATGTACTTTCAGGGACATTTGAAAGTAAGACAAACGTGGATTATCCATGACCTGCAGCCACGCACACACACACACACACACACACGCACACACACACACACACCTCCTCTTGCGCTCGTTGAGCTGCTGGCAGACGTTTGCCCAGCGAGTGTTGAGTAATTTGAGCTGTGTTCTGAGCTGCGAGGCATCATCTGGTGTGCTCAACTGGCTGATGTCCTCTCCCGCAGAGTTTACTCTGCCCAACACCACTTCCTGGATAGGAATGGCCTCCGTCAGGTCCTGCACACACACAAACAAACATCGGTTACAGAATGAAACAAAAATCCCCTAAAATGCCCTAAATGAATATTTAATTTACCCCTGAGCGCCTTATTCTAAATTAAAGTCTTAAGCGCAGTTGCAGAAATTACTTCATTTGTGCTCTTTCGAAAATATGAATCCTCTTGATTAAGTAATAAAGTACAGTTTAAGGCACGACTTTCCCCTTAAATTACACATCAACTTGAAGTATTTGACAAATCCATTAATCAGTTTAAGGTCCTAAAAAGTTGGGGAGTTTGGTTTCTATTAGGGGTTTTAAATATTTCCTGGTGCAGTTTCATGATGATTAATGTTCAAGTTTTTTGTTTCTGCATAGATTAACAGGTTTCTAAACTTTACTTCTTGAAAGCTACCTCTATATTAGTACCACAGGGCTGAGTGATGGCTTTTATGTTATTTTAAGTTTTTTTGCTGCTGAAAAAAAGCTTAAACTGTAGATTACCACTAAAATATGTTAATGTCTTACAATTTAAAAACTGTATAACCCTGAGGAATTGGAAAGCAAACTATCACATATCAATCTTCTCACTATATCAGGCCTGGCATGAGCAGGACAATGATTGTTTTTATGTGAAATGACCATTTAAGGTTAGGATAAGTCTCCACCAAGCCAATGTAAGTCCATCTACTGTTCCCACAAGTGTATCAATAACAATCCATTCAATATGTCTGAGGGTCTGTGTGTGTGTGTGTGTGTGTGTACACAGGGGATAAGTATTGGGTGTGGTTCAGGTGGCAGCTTGTGATTTGAGGTACCAGATGGTCCTCTGTCTCGAAACAAACGCTCTCTCTTCCTATCACACACACACACACACACACACACACACACACACACACACACACACACTCACAGATTGGCGCTTGAGTGGCACTTGGACACTGTATCCCTGTCTGTGCAGGTGGACATTGAGAGCTGATCACAGCAGCCCAAAGTGGACTGGGCATGTTTGATGCAAAACACACACACACACACACACACACACACACACACACACACACACACAAGGGCACTTCATAAGCAATGCTGAGTGCTTCAGTTTAACCACAGAAACTGAAAAGTCAACTCAGTGAGACATGGGTGAAAACAAGCCTTTATAGGTTCTTGTGTGTGAAAACGATTCCTCATACATTATTAATCTAAATCTCGGTGATGTTAGAGCCCACTGTTCTACGCTCGCATTAAATTGCTTCTTATAATCCGTCAATTTCAGTTTTTGGGGTTGATGTAACATTGAAATGTCAAAATTGATGACATAATATTGTTACATAAGGCCTAAAAAAGGAAAGTGTTCTCTGTTTGCATCGAGGCTGACTGCACTGTCAGACACTCACTGCCTTTTCCTCCTGACAACTGCCATCTGTGTGCCAGCGTGTGTGAGAGAGCGAGAGTGTGTGTGTGTGTGTGTGTTATTGACTACACACAGAAATTTTATGTCATGACCAGGATGTCACATTGTGTTCAGAAACGTATTTTTTAGCTCGTCATTTTATGTGCTGTTATGTCATGACATTGTTAATCATGTGTCCTCTAAGGTGCAGAGTAAAGACTGACATTTGCTCCATTACAGGTACTTATGCAACTTTTCTGAATAGATTGTAACGGTTGCAGCTGTTCTAAAATGTTCACTTACACATTGACAAAGTAACTGCAATACTTTCATTTCAGACTCCAGCCATGGAAGTGAACACACCTGTGTTTGTTGTACAATCAACAGCTAATCAGCCTCAATAACCTAATTATTATTACTGATAAATCGGGATCACGTGAACTTGCTTGCATGTATATAACGTGTACCACTGCTAATTTACAAATGTTAGCATCCTAACAAACTAAACCAAAACCTGCTAAAAGACCATCTGCATGCTCGCATCCGTATCGCGAGCGAGTTATGTACGGTGACGATAACATTTAGCTCACGCTGATGCTATTTCACAGATGACTGCAGACTCACATGATTAATGATTCTAATTACTTTCTGTTGACTGATCAACTGACTATAAAAGACATAATGAATATTAAAACGTTTTAATTTTCTGACATCATCGTTCCATGCACGCTCACAAAAATATGATTTGCATATTTGCCAAACCCACAGTAAAGGACACCAGACCACATTGGTGTACTTAATATTTCAGAATTGAAGAGATGAAGCCTGGGGAAAACACATTTAACAAATTATTAAACGCAAACTGATGTTGACGAAGTGATTTTCTTTGCAACAAATAGACCAGAAAATAATTATGATGACACATTCTGATGTCATGTATGCCAGATCATGTCATCACATCGCATCTTGTTTGGCTATGCCATCCATCACACTGTGACTGGGAATTTGTGTTTTTATGTAAAATGCAGCATCAGTTTGGGCAGAAAACGGCGAAAAAAAGAAAGATGAAAGTGCTGACGAGAGGACGTTTGGACTCATTTGGCTTGCTCAAGGGCACTTCAGCCGCGTCAGTGGACACTGGAGACGAAGGATGACTCACCCGCAACTGGAATACACTCAGCAGCTTTCTGGGTACAATCAGCAGTGTGTGTGAAAACCTGCCTTTACATTTGTGCAGAAATGCTTGTGTGTGTCTGTGTGTGTGTGTGTGTGTGTGTGTGTGTGTGTGTGTTACCCTGAGGTGCTGTCTGTGTGCTGCTGGCTCAGTCTCGGCCAGTTTCAAAGTGCTCTCGGCGTCATTCAGCCACTCCTCCAGCGCCTTCTGATCCGAGACAAGTTTCTGCCACTTGGAGTTGCAATCCTGCCAACGCCTTGATGTACCCACACACACACACACACACACACACACACACACACACACACACACATACACACACACACACACACATTTTCAGTGAAATGTGAGCACAAAATCTGGAATATGTTGGGAAATCAACAAAAAGTTGATATTCATATAATCCTATACACACTGTATGGATATATACACATGTATAAATGTGTACATGTGTGCATAGCTTACTTCAGCCTGTCCTGGTAGAGCTTGTTCAGTTTGTCCCAGTTGGTACTGAGGAGGGTGGCCGTCTCCTGGATCCTCTGACCCTCTACTGGGCGAGCCCCAGACACCATCTCCTCCCTGCGGGCCAACGCCCCCTCCACCGGGCCTCGCAGCTTGTCGATGCTCCCCTTCACCTCCTGTGTGCGTGAGGGACATTGTATCATGCAACGTTTGTAGTTTTTCCATCTTAACTCTTAAGTTTTAACTGTAAAAACTTGCAATGCAAATCTACAATGGTTATTTTACTATAGATACAGTGCTGGACTACTTTTTGTTACAATGACATACTTTTTGCCATGTTAGCAATAAAACTTTCATTTCATTTGAATAATTGTCTCATTAAAATGATAACAATCTTATATTTTTGTAATGATGACAGAAATATACTTATGTAATATCTTTAGAGGAGATATTCTATCAACAAAACATAAAAAATAAGTTATCGTTTGATTAAAGAATTTCTGCTGCTTTGATCTGACTGTGATATTATTTCCAGAGAAACATTGTCTGTGTCTCTCAGACTGAAACACTAAAGCAGTGCTGACCTTCAGGCAGTGCTCTTGCTGAGGCAGGTTATAATACGCTGCAGGCCAGTATTCAGGAGAGTTCAGCTTGAAGTCCGTCTCTGACACTGAACGCAGCAACGCCTGCAGCTCTGTCAGGTACTCCTGGACACCCACACACACAGACACACACACACACACACACACATATATACACAGGAAGGCGGAAGCACCAACGCATTCGTGTTCACAGGCACACAAAGCAGAGAGGTAGATCAGAAAAAGACAAAATATTATGACTTTATGCAAGAGGATTCATGTTTTCTATCATGCTTGTTAAATTCTCTAACCAGGCAACATATAAGGGAGAAACTACTCATGAAGGAACAGATCTGGGACCGCACTTATTAAAGAAGTCCACTAGACGTCAAGTCTGTTTAAAAAATATAGGAGAAAATGCAAATCAGATTTATAGAGGACATACATTTTCTATGAACCACAGTATATGCATAGTTTTTTTTAAAAAGCCGTATAAATTACTTATTGCAGATGAACTCCAGATGACGAAACTTTGATAAATGAAGCCCCAGATCCTTTCAAGGCTGTCAGAAACCATGTGATCTCTCCCCGTGTCTAGAAAACTCCTCTTCAAACACATTATGAATCCCTATTGTATATCATCATCACACTCGAGCTTGTGTCAACTCACTTTTAATTTATTTCAGCCTTTGATTATGAGTCAAGTCTTGGAACGGCAGTTGAAATGAATTTTACATTTCCCCTGACCACGACACACAATACTCTGACTGAGCATGGCTAATGAAGCTGCCTCTACTACTGAAAGTCCTCGCCACCGTGCAGAGATACTGGGATATTAACACTCGGCTCTGCTCATTTCACCTCACCGTTGTGCTCCTGTCACCTGGGCAATCGCTTCTACCGTTAAATGACACTTTTTAATTAACCCGAAATAATGAAAAAAACACACATTAGCATTATTAGCGGCCTTACAGAAAGTTAATGATTGCTGCTGGCCCCGAGTTACCGCGTCAGCTCTGGGTTTGCCTGGCGTGACAGTAATAATGTCTCTAACAGGAGCGGGATGGAGTGCAGAAGCTGATTCACTCACTAGCTAATGGACTGAATATCATTTCGGGGATTAAACTGCTCAATCTGGTGGCCCTCTGCTTCTTTGGCGGCAAAGAAACATACATTTGCAGCCTCTGAGGCATTAAAAGGGCACTTGTGCACTTTAGAGTGGAACTGTCATAAAGTTTGGGGACTCAAGTGGCAGAAAAGTCAAAATTAAAGCAGCATGATCTGACATGTTGTTACTTCTGGTTCCTAGTGAGTGTCACACTTCAAAAACCTACATTTCCCATGATGCAAATCAATACCATCTTCTTCTTAAACAATCTTAAACATCTGGTGGATGGCCCCATCCTTCAAAAAAAATCAAAATAAAAATCTGAACTTCGTTAAATGGCGGCGTGTCCCTTTAAGTGCATTTTTTCTGCAGTCATTAAAGAAAGTCTTCAACATCTGACACATGTAGGCGTGCTATGAAGTGAAATGGAAGGTCAGAGTTGTGAATGTCCCAGTTTCTCTGCTCGCTATCACCATGTGCCTGCTGCAGACAGAGCTCTGTCATACTGGGTTTGAGTAGGTGAAGCAATGAAATATACAGATAAACTCTCCAAAAGAACCATGTCTCTGACTAAACATGTTCACTTGGTGCAAATTTAGATTTTACATCTGTCATACGTCTTCTATAAATGTCGTGCAGTGCTACATCCATGAATAACATAATAAAACTGCGTTTCATCTCAAGCTGCCACATCATTGAAACGTTAATGTGTCAATAATAATTATCCAATAACACACACACAGATAATACGTCTGTGCATGTACTAAAGTACGGACCTGTAACAGGGTGGTATTGTTATTTTGGTGAAAGTGAAACTGTGCAACTGCTATAACCCAGTGTGACAGACTCACTTTACTATCTCACATTTGGTTAATCACAGTAAGTTATATAATATCTGCTCTTAGTGCACACTCAGACACATAGACCCACCTGCTTACACATTTGAATTTTGGGGGATTTCGAGCCTCTTTGTCATTGTGTGCATGTCTTTGTGACCTAAATGTGTCCCACTGAGCGCCGACAGTGAGAGTAGAGCAGATTTAAGTGGGGAAACATGTGGGCAGCCTTAAAAAATGAACAGCCTGTTACTATGTGGATATTTGATTTAAGGGCCAGGTTAGTCTTACTTTCAACAGGATGTTTGGCTCAAGCCGTTATTCTGGTCTTGTTTAGATGTCTTTGTCTAGACTGACGGATCTTTAACTCCTGCCAGTAAACACAGAAACCTTTCCAGCATCTTAAAACTGAATCAGAGTAGGCGTGCAGGTTTTGGTGTTTTCAAGTTGCCTGGTGTTGTCACGTCGGGAAATAATAGAAAATAGCTTGTGTCTCCCACTCTCATGATCTGCTCTACTCTCCTTCTGGACGACTTGCACTGAATACACATCTGTACTGTACTTGTCTGTATCAGACAGGAGGACAGAGAACGGGCAGCATCCTAACACACACTCTGAGCAATTGCAATCTGATTTTACTTTATGCTGCATGTCTAGTGTGCTGCAATGATTCACTGCACTCAAGCACTGAGAGGAGATGAAAATGAGTAAGGGCTCTATTTTGGTGCTGGCGTGCAGCTAGGTGTGGCGAGCAGCGTAGCGAGGCGGTATTTTCCTGGGGTGCACTCGGGTGATTCCTTTGTTTGAGGCAGTTTGTTATTTTGGGGACTGTTGCTAAATAGTTTTCTTACTTAGCTGGAATTAAAGCGTAACAGTACAGGCTAAAATTAACAAAAAAATGTGTTTTGGTTCTCGTTCTTTACTTTAACTCTCAGTTTCTCTCAGCCAATCACGCTCCAGTATAACTTGACTTGTCTGATTAAACCCTTTATCCCAGTGAACCAGACGAACCCTGCCACAAAATAACTAAGAGTGTGCTTGTTACTGTGCTGAGTGCACTTGACTGTAATCTGTGCTGCTCTGCTAATGAAAATCAAGCCCTAACTGTTCAAATTACAGGGACGTCTTTAAATATATGCAATATATTTTCAGGATTCCCCTCAAACTGTCACTTAATAACAATATATTTATTCATATTTTGCAGAATTTGATTATTTGGCTGTAATTGCAAGGACAACATAGTATCATCATAAGCACATCTTACTGGCACTACTGCTGTAATCTCTGCTTCTATCCCTCTACTCAGAGGTCAGAGGTCATCATCCACAACACCCCTGGAGCTGGTTCGGAGTGAGAGATTTGCTCAAGGACACTTTTCATAAAGCACAGGATAGGAGGTGAAGTTTATATTTGATGTGTAACTTTTTGTGCTGCCATTTAAAGTTGAACCAGGCCTGATTACAGAGTACACACACCAGCTTGGAGAGTACGGGAAATGAAGTGCACCAATTACTGCTCAAGAGTTCTCGAGCAATGCACTGAAGTGTCTAAACAGCTTGAGTGGAGCAGCTCGGCGGCCTGGGCAGCTCCCGGGTTAACTGTACCACTCTGGTTCAGTCAAAATGAAAATGCCACTAAATAAAAATGTGCTTCAGAGTCTCAGCGCGTCTGGAGAACTGCAGCACTGGGAGTCCGAGATCTGGCAGTTCAGATGTGTATTCGTCCAGCCGTTGATACCATGTAGTGTCAGTGCATGTGGTCGATTCATGTGATTGGTTGACAGGGTACATACATCTTCAGAGACTGGCAGGTCAGGGAACTGCCGGGGTGCAATATAATTGGTTGGTGGCAGGGTAGGGTTGGCATGCGGTGACACAGAGCAAGAGACAGAGCAACCAATGAGATTCAGACATGTGAGCGCGCTTCACATGTACACAGAAGACATGAAAATGAGAATGCGGCAAAGAAAAACAAAAAAAGCAACCCAGACTGTATTTTCTGCTGAGGGAACAACCTAATCCTGATTTAGATTTAATGCTGCTTTTTAAACCGAGCTAAGAACCAGCTGACATTACAAAGAGTTACTCAATATTTGTACTTTTCATAAGATGTGTTTTTACTTGAATGAAATCAGGCTATTGAAACCAAGTTGTATTCTTGTGGAGTTATAGTTAATATTACCATACAGCATAAGTCTGGTCATATTCTATTTTTCTCTTAATGTCAAGTAATCCCATGTGCAGAGCCTAACCAACAATGGATCTGTGTGTGTATAAAGGCTTCTTCCTCCTCTGAGCCGTAGAGCTCCATTATTGTCCAAAACCCACCACTGTTCACATGCTCCTTCACTACCACGAACACACACACACACACCATAGCTTATGTTCTCACTCCCACACACTCCGTCCTGCTCCCTGACCATCTTTTAGGGAATATCTAATTATATATCTATGTGACATTGTTAAAGACTTAGATTAACATTAAGAACCAATGGGCTTGAGGCTGAGAGGTAGTGAGAAGGGTCTTTTTATGGGATTTGTTGACAATAAGACTCCAGATGTTCATCTCTACATAAGATATTTTAGATGAATATAGAAAACTGTTTTCTTCAACTCACTGGATCTCTGTGTGTTACTTGCCAATGGTTAGAAGAGACTATTAATACCACTTTGTCTGCTAACAATGTGCTAATTAGCACCATCCAAAGATCTGCATCATCTCTTGCATCATAATAAGCACCACAGTTAGCCAATTATTCTGCTGGAGTCAGGGCAGATTCCCCCTGATTCCAGGCTTTATGCAAAGTTAAGCTGAACGTCTTAACATAAGAGCAGTGTCAATCCTCTCATCTAACTCTTGGCAAGAAAGTGAATGAGTGCTTTTCCCAAAATGCCTCGACAGACGTGTTAGTATCACTGTTAGACTTTAGTCAGACCAGCAAATTAGAATATCTCTTGTTGACTGATGGCACCAGATTTGTTTTTTGTTTAATCATGAGACATAAATTGCATTATGAGTAAAATCTGCACCATTTATATGGATTTAGGATTCTATGAATAACAGTAAACAGGAAGGTCAAGCCTACTGTAGATTGCATATCAGTTCTTATTAGAAGCTTAAGCTAATTTCATGCTAATAGTTAGTATAAAACAACTGTTATACCCACTTAGAGAGACTCACACACTGTTGTTTAGAGCTTAGTAGACGTATTAGTATAGTATTCTCTGTTAGTACTGTAGGTATGGAAGTCGTGCCTACTGAAACTCACACATTGTCTTTTGAAGGGTATGAACTTGCCCTCCACCTCAACCCAGCGCTTGTTGAGCTGGAGTTGGCGGGGCTCCACTAGATTGGCGGCTCCAGCTTCTGAGAGCTGATTGGCTAAGCCCTGCACCTCCTTAAGCTCCTCCTTCTTCTTGTCGAACTCTGAGCCAATTTCCTATTGGACAAAATCAACCAGGAGGTCACTTGCTATTGGTTGACCCCGGGGATGAGGGAGGGGGGAGTAAGCACAGAGAGGCATGTAGATGTACTTGAATAATACACATTCACACGCTCACACACGGCGACAATTAATACATAATAATAAAATAACAAAACACATTCATTGACTCACTAGCATACACTCCAACAAAGACACAACACATTAATAAAAGGGATAAAATATCATGTTTGTCAGTGTCAAACATACAGAAGGAATTCATTGTATGTTGATATTATATGTGTATCTATTCAAACAGTGAAATAAGAAAGTGGTGCTATAGGTAGGAGGCACACACTGCCTTGAGACTTTATTTATGTAGAGAAGGAGTACAATCACTGGCCCTCTGTGCACGTACAGAGGAGTGAGTGCAGTGTGCGCAGTGCAGAGTGTGAAAAAGAAGCGGAGACAGAGAGACAGAGAGATGAGCAGACAGACAGACAGGCAGACAGACAGACAGACAGTGAGGAATCTCAGTTGCGGCAATGACAGGTGAGTCTGAGGCGAGCGAGTCAGACGTCCGCTTAGCGAAATGTCATAGTGATCATCTGAAAGTGAAAGACACACAGACAGAGTCAGGGCGGGGGCAGGAAAACAGGTGGAGCCCAGGGTTTCTCCGTCAAACCTTTTCCACATCAGCACATTCAGAACGGACTTCAGCGGCTCGACCTGTGTGTCGCATCAACATCAACGTGTCACTGTCATGCTAATGTGCATACCTTGGAAAATACATTGCACTAAACAAGTCTGGCAGCATCGCTCTGTTCATTAATGTGTTGGTAACTGATTATATTAAGATCTATAATACGGTATTTCACAGCTGTAATCGTATTTAATTATATATTATCACATGAAATGACAACGTGTTAATCCTGTTTATAATGTGTGTAAAACATGTTGAGCTTAAAGGAAACACATTTAACTCAACGTCTCACTAGATTCCTTCCAGAGCTTTCAACCACCTTCATCAGCTGATGGAGTGATGCTTGTTTGTCACAGGGAGTGAATGATTACTGAATAAAACATTCAGAAATACAATAAACAAATATTGTTAATATGGAAAGCGTAAACTGTATTTTTGGGTTACAAAACATTTATTTTTGTTAATATACTGATTACAAGTATAACAAAGCTAATAAGGCTAAGCTATAAATAAAGCTGTAGTCTTTCTTTGGCCTGTTTTTCACAGTTTTTAGTTGTAGGGATGAAACTCTGGTACATACAGTAAAATATAGTGTGCATGTCAGTTGGCTGTTGTAAGCTATAACAAATAATAATTACACTACTGTTTCAACAATAATTTGGGGACGATTTATTGATGCTAAAATGCGACACACAACGCACTTTAATTAGCCTCTTTCCAACTCCGGGCCTGCCACAGAAAAATCTAAGATAAAAGCTGCAGCCTTCTGCTGGGCACAGCAATTGATCTGCAATTACATCTTTAAATAGATATGAGCATGATTTCCCGGAACACTTGTTCAGAAAATCTTCTTCAGAAGTGAATAAAATTGCAAAAGCCTTGACACCAACCCTTTGTCCAAAAGCAGGAGAAGAGGAGAGGAGCGAAACAAAGGAAACAAAGAGTTTTTCTTTTTTTTTTTTTTTACACATGTAAGGAGAAAATGGTGAGAGAGAAAAGATTAAAGACACAGAGAGCGTGAGGCAGAGAGAGTGAGATGAAGAGCTGATGGTGAGGAGGAAAACAGGCTGGGTGTCAGGCTTTATGATTATTTCTGAACATGGGAGAAAAATAAAGAAAAAGGCAAAGACATTATTGTTTATGTGAATGTGCATATGTGCCTGCATGTGTTTCTGTATGTGTATGTGTCTGTGTGCGTGCACGAATGTGTGTGTTGTCACCTTGACCCTCTCTCCTTCAGGCGGGTCGGGCAGTTGGTCCACGCTGCGCTGAATGTCATCCAGCCAGGCCAGCAGGTCATGTGACTTCCTCCTGTACTGGTACCACTGGGGAGCGATGGCCAACGCCTTCCTGTTCCTCAGCACTCGCAGGTCCTGCGCACACACACACAGAGGAACATCTTGGACATTGAGGTGACATGTCATGAAATGTGCCTGCTTTAACTCTGAGACGCACTACAGAGATCCAAAGAGCCTCGGGCTGCTGCCACTGAGACCCGGATCCAGATAAGCCGCAGAAAATGGATTCAATTTAAGGAAGGCCTGATGCTGATGTCCCCCATCATGCACCCCGTCAGTCTGCACGCTCAAGGCTGTCCTGCTGTGAAACCAGCGAGCGTTTGAGAGCTCTCTCGTTGACTCTTTGACTTTTTTTTAATGTAAGTCTTCAACTCCGCAGACTTCATTTCACTTTAAGCACAAGTTCCACTTCTGTTTCCTGGCGGATGAACACATCGACGCCGCAGCTGGGTGGCTTAGCTTAGCATAAAAGCTGGAATCGGGGGAAACAGCTAGCCTGAATATGTGCATATGTGACAAATTCATTTTACAACACATATCAAGCTCAGTAACTTATATGTAATGACAAATAACAGGTCTGCTCTGCAGGTCAGGACCCTGCTATGGTCTTGTTGTACAGATCATCACAGCAGCTCAGGTGTGTGTTGATCTGGGCAGCAGGACCTGGTCTGGATTTCCTCCCTGATCGTTGGGATGAACAAGCGCCCAGTGTGTAATCCGGCCTTAAGTAGGAAAAGAGTTATTGCTCTTTGTGCGTGTGTTACCTTGACGGTGTTGTACTTGCTGTTGAGCTGGTTGTGTTTCACTCTGATCTGCTCTCTCTTGTCCTGATCCGGGACTCTCTTCTGTAGATTCTCTCCTTTCAACAGCAACTCCTTCACTGCACCTTCTTCACAGTCCTGCACACACACATCCACTGTTTAGAGGTGCACCCATAATAGTTAAATAAGTTGTTATTTTGTCTGTGTGTGTGTGTGTGTGTGTGGGTGAGTGACCTTGTCCTCCTGGAAGTCCTCCTCCTTCAGGTTCTCGCCCTGTTTGACTTCCTCCTCCAGGAGCTCCAGCCAGATCTGTGCTTCACTGTGGTACTGCTCCAGTTCTTTGGCTGACGCCGCCGTCTGCCACACACACACACACACACACACACACACACACGCACGCACACAGCAAAGACGCACAGGCACACAAAGAAAGGAAGATCATTAGTGGCCAAGAGGAAGTAAATTTAGTCTGAGAGGTTGAAGCAGATTTAGCGTGAGCATGAGGTAAATTCAGTGTGAGAGTTTGAAGTCTGTTAAGTGAGGGTTTAAAGCACATTTAGTGCGAGAGCTTGAAGTCTATTTAGTGAGACTTTGAAGTAAATTTAGGGAGAGTTTGGAGTAAATTTAGCGAGTTCGGAGCGTGTTTGGAGAGAGCTTGAAGTTAATTTATTGGGATAGTTGGATTATAGTATTTAGCAAAAAGATGAAAGAGAGAGAGGCCATTTAAAGCTGCAGCTGCTCAAGTCAAAATAACAAACAACAACTGGCAGATTAATTAAATCTTACCAGACTTGTGCGGGTGTTATTGCTGTTTCAGAATAATAGTATTCAGAGGGTATAATCGTCCTTGTTCCCTACCAGTCCGGAGGCGATGCGCTGAGCGATGGTGTCAAATCTCTGGTTGAGCTGCTCCACTCTGGGCCCCACCTGAGCCTGGCAGTTCTCCCCCCTGGTGGACATGAGCTCCTGGGCCAGAGCCCTCACCTCCTCCATCTTACCCCTGGTCAGCTCCAGCTCCGCACGCAACACCTGCAGGAAGTAAACGCAGACGCAGTCAGTCAGAGAAGCCCCAATTGCTTTTTTGAAAGACAGCTATGGTTTGAAGTTGGACGTCTTGTTTCATCAGATATTCCATCCCCGGTACTGGTGTTTGTTTATCTAAACTCTGAGCAGCTCAAGGCTACTTTGCATACTGTGTGAACTTTGCTGTTGAAATTGCAATAAAGCTAAATTTATTCCATGCAACTGTTTTACTTTGAAAACTTCTTTCATAACTTAGAGGATTTTTAATTATCTACAATACTTCTAATTCATCAGGGAAATAGTTCCAGGCATTACAAAGTCACACGGAAATTAAAATGTCCAATAATCAAAAAGTTGCATTCAATTTGTTTATGTTCAATTATTATTTCTTAATTTAAAATAAATAAAGCAAACAAATAAATGAAATAAACATCCAGATGTTATCTGGAACTCCATGTTCTTCACAAAGAGGAATATGTGTTTAGGAACAGTGAATATAAACCCAGAGTTAAATAGTACTGTTGAGTGAGCACTTACTGCCTCTCATAGGGCACTAACAGAACATTAATGTGTACGAGTGAGTCATCACTCTGCCTCGTAGCTAACAGCAGGAGAACTATCTGGATTTTAAATTGTATTTTCCAGAGGGTTAAAGGAGGAAAACAGACAGAGCACATGAGACCCAGACTAAACGTAAAGAGAAACATTACCACCTTCAGCACGGCGTCGTTGGGCCCCTGGCTGTCCATCTCGTCCATCCTCTTCTCTGCTCCGTCGATCCATCCGTTCACTTCCTCAATCTCTCCATCTAACTTCTGCATCTGCCGCTGGTAGTCCTGAGTGAGGAGGGAGAGCGAGAGAGAGAGAGAAGGTATTCGTTCCTGCAGGCTGCAGCCACTGACACTTCTCAAGAGCTATTTTTAGAGAGTTTGATGTATTTTTAGGCCTGATAAGACAGATAAATGAGCGTGGTGGAGTGTTTTTAATTCTATTTCTTTCTCTGACCAGCAGCAGGTTGAGCCACTCTTCTGCTCTGGATGTGACAGCGATCCAGTTGCACTGCAGCAGGCTGACTTTGTCGTCCACGAGGCCCCCGTGGCCCCGCAGCACCGCCTTGAGGGCCTCGGCGAGGTCCACTACGGCCTGCAGCTGTGGCTGACGCTTCTCTTTCTCCCCGTGGACGGACTGACAGGACGAAGAAGAGGGAGAAACATTGTGATAGCAGATATAAACCCTGACGGTCAATTATATCATTCCTGAACACAGGCACTGCATTTCTTCACGACTGTGTGTTCTTTAAAGCAATTATAATCAATACTCATGATTACTAAGATTTGAGAGGTACAGTTTCTGTGAGCTCTGGATGTGCAGGATGTGTAAAGATGTGTAAGAGTAGGGTTAGTGTTTGCTAACACACTAACCATTACAGTTTCATCAGATGATCATGTCTGTGGTGCAAGATGTGCAGTGTTAAAGCTCTCAGTATACTGAAGTTAGCTGCCTGTTTTCCCTCAGTCCTTAGTGCCGGTGTTATGCTTCGTCCTCTCAACTCTTCCCCACCCCTAATAACATGCACAGGTCTCCGGCTGGACGTGAAGTTGTGTTTTTCCTTGTGTGTCATACCTGTGCCCATGCCACCTCAGCCTCTAGGTCGCTGGGCATCCCGTCCACAGCAGAGCGCCTGGTCAGCTCAGCATCAGTGGCTGCGAGCCACTCGGTCAGCCCGTTCAGCTCCTTACGCAGCTTCCTGGACAACTTCAGACTTTTCTCCAGCTCCAGTTTACTCTCAGTTACCTACGCATATAAAAATAACAAGTCTGTGTCTAAATCTGGCTCGAGCGATCCTGTGTGTATAGCTCTGTGTGTGTGTGTGCTGACCTGTGATCCCAGCTGGTTGTAGAGCAGTTTGAGGGCCGTCACCCTGTCGTCCAGCTCTTTGGGCTGCTCAGTCTGCTGCTTCTGGACGATCTGCCTGCCTGTTTTTATCACCGTCTCCACCTCCCCTTTCACTTCACTCAGCACTTTGTACAACTTCTGTTGGACACAAACAGACAGCAGGGGCTTAACAGTGGATCAGTCCATCCAGTTATGCACCCCTCTGACAATGTGACGTGATTACCCACCATGCACTGCTCCAGCTGTGACTGCACCACGTCCTGCTCCACGCTGCCGATCTCCAGCAACCCCACCTGGCTTTTGACCCCTGTCAGCACGCGCTCACACTCGGCCAGCCGAGCGTCAAAGTTGGCCGGCTTCTGGAAGAGCCTGAACTTTGTCCACACGTCTGTCAGCATTTTCTTTACAAAACACAAAAGCAATAAGGGATGCCACATCCTGTATGTTGTCAACTTATGCAGCAAGTTAGTTAAAACTGTTCCAATCTGAATTTCAGTGTTTGTTTTTTTCGTCTATGACCTGCATGGCTCCAGTTTGCAACCCAGCAAAGCTCAGTTCAACTATGATATGCAACTATCTCTAGACTATCCCTGGAAAATAAATAATCACATAAATAAATTTAAAAACCAAGAAAACAACTCAACGTTAAGTGCAGGTTGCAGAAACAGGAGCACCCTCCCTGTTTTCACTGTATCCACCTGCTCAGATCGACTCGCTGGCACAGGATCAGACTCGCGCCTCTCCCGAGTACTTTACACACAGCTGGCACAACGCAGACGCCTTCATTAATTATTGAAATCTTCTGACAAGACACCAGGATTTAATGGTGATGGTTTAACTGACCTTGTACGCTTTCCTGCTCGCCAACTAGCAAATCTTCAATCTGTACGGACTTATTTTACCTCCCTGTGGTTTAAATACGTTTGCAGTGGGAGCTGTTTGTATGTATCAGCCTTTAAAAACATAAATGAGGAGGCAGAGAAGGTGCAGAATCACTGATTTTAGACATATTAATTAGCCTATAATTATAATTTGCACATTTTTAACCAGCAGCTGTGGCGTAAATATACATCAGCTGCCTGTAAACCATCAGTATCGCTCTCTGCAGCTGGAAACAGACTCATTTTTGAAACCCCACAGGAGACCTATAAAATAAGCGTGATCATCACTCTGTGTATATGTTTGTACACGTGCAGGTGTTACTGTATACCTGGGTAAGGTCTATCTGTCCCATGATCCTCTGGGACGGCTCTTTGTCCTGGTTCTTCTTCCTCATGTCCTCCAGGGTTGCCTCATGGCCGCTCAGCTCTGACTGGATTTTCTGTGTAATACAATATAAAGTATTAATCAACTACATCAAATCTGTGTGGAAAGTGAAACTAAAGCCAAAAAAGTTTAAATCGCTTGGCGGTGTATCTACGTCTGCCGACCACAAGAGGGCAGGAGGCATCAAGGAGAGAGGAGATGGTGCTCAAAGGCTTTAATAACCTGTCACCCTCTCTCTCACACACACGCACATACGCAATCATGCACTGCACACACACTTGGTCTCTGTCACCTCTCCCTCTTTTTAAATACCAAGTGCCCTGTAATCACATATGCTCATCCACACCACTCTAATCCAATCATTCTCTCATCCCTGCGTGTGTGTGTGTGTGCGTGCAGGAGAGAAATGTCATCCCCTGCACTGGTGGTCTACAGCACACGTGGAGGTAATCTCTCCATCCCTCACACACACACACACACACACACACACACACACACACACACACAGAGTCACGTTTCCATCACTCATTCTGTCATTGCAGGCTTTTATTTCATGATCCCTCATCTGATTTGTCTTGAAGGTGTGTCAGAGAGACAAAGAAAAAGGGACGGGGAGATATGAAGCCGACAAAAAGACAGAGGCAGAGTGTGTGTGTGTGTGTGTGTGTGTGTGTGTGTGTGTGTGCGTTTGCTGGCTGTGTCCAAAGCTCCTCCAGGCTTAATTAGGACCACTGAGAGAAAAAGAGCATTTGCCATTTTCTCTTGGGCTCCTGTGCACGCACACCCACAAACACACACAAGACGTGTATTTCCATCGAGAGTGAGAGTGTTTCCGCTCTCCTGTCCGTCTCTCTCTACCTGTCAGCACAGCTGCCTCTGTTAATGATGGACTCTAACAAGGCCAAAGGCTTGACGGCGTTTCATGAGTCAACTGAAACCTGCAATTACTGACGGTAAAGCCGGCGACTTTATTTTCAAATGACAATACTTTTTTTTAATTTTAACACGAAGTACATCTGAGCGCAGCGTGGCACAGTCTAATTCCTGAAGCAACAGGTGGGTCTGGTTGCAGCTCTACAGTCAGACACTCCAGTCAGAATCAGCTGGATCCACGTCATGCATTGATGCAAACAGGAGATTCCTGCAGGTTCGAGTAATCTCAGTCGATCACACTGTTAAGTCAGAGTTTTCTCTAGGTTTTGTCAGCTTTAGAGACACCTTTCCAGCGTTGGATGTGGGGCGTAGTGTCACCGACAATTTCCAAAACAGACAATTTGACATTCACACTCATTTCACGTAGCGGCTGGGCAGCTGCGTGGAGGTGAGGAAGCAGCCAGCGTTTCAACGCCTCTGTTTCTTTCATTCTTTTCACACCATTTCAGTTGAGTGCGACACTTTGAAAGTCTTCCAGGTGACACTGTCTGAGAAGGTGTGTAATTATCCCCATATTTAAATGATTATCACATCTCCCTTTCTCGCTGCCTTAAAGTGTGACAGTTTAGAACAAATATGAACACTTTTGATTTTCTGACACTTAATGTGAGTCATTACTTTTGTCTTATAACCAGGCCGTCACGGTGCGTTACAACTCGCTGTCGCGCTGACGGCTACCTGAGCCTCCTGCGGTATCTGCTGGGCGTCGATGTGGTCAGCCAGGTACGCAGTGAGGTGGCGGTCGGTGTTGGCCAGCGAATCCTGGATTTGCCTCAGCGTCTTGTCATTCTCCTGGGCCCACTGGACGCTCTTCTCCAGCTCCTTTCGCCTGAGCGCCGCCTGAAGGAACAGGAAACACATCGCACCTTGTCAAAAAACACAGACACGCACACATAAGGTGGACTACAAATACAGGAAACCGCTCACGGGAAATGCACCACTAGATGCTGACATGTATTCCAGCATTCAGTTTTCTAACTCATGTAGATAAAAGCAATTTTCCATAAACAACAGCTTGAATAGTCTCCTAGAAAATCAGGATAAGGTACCCATGAGATTCAGATAAGATGCATCTTTAAAAGAATCCCCAGAGGGACCCTGGAATATTTCATTCACATAGTTAAGGCTGTTATCTTGTTTACTGTTGTCTTTTCAGCAGTCAGTGTATAAAAAGACTGAATAACATCTTTACAATTGGGCGCACATACAGTGTGCACACAGTGTACTACACTTCAGAGGCTGAAATGTAAACCGAGTTTGATTCTAGTAAAAGCCAGGAGTTTTTATGCAGGTGATGTGGTGTCATTTTAAATTTAGCAAACCTTTCAGCCATTTTCCTAAAGGAAATCAGGTGATGTTCAGTATTAATCGAAATAAATGTTGGCAGACAAGTACTGTGTGTGTAACAAAGCCTTATCTCATTCCTCTGTGCGCTGGAGCTCCATCATTGTCCAAAAACACATCAATGACCCACACAGTGGCACTGGCTGACACTCTCCTTCATTCCCACGAAAACACACACACACACACACACACACACACACACACACACACACAGACTAGCCTGTTTTGATTCAGTCCCACACACACACCGTCCTGCTGCCCCAAATACCCACTAGAGCATCAAATGTGGATTAATCCACCGCTTAAAATAGTCCCCAACAAATTCACAAGTTGGAGTGAAATTTGATACAAAATACAGTGAAATTAACACTTTTTTAAAAAAAGAAATGCAAGTTTTTAGTTTAGTTTAGTTTAGTTTAGTTAGGAACAGGCTGAGAGCCACAGACAGGTCCAAACACAAAGCTCCATCTGGTTTGGAGCAGTTTGGAGCAAGGAAATTTCACAACACAGCTAATAAACTGCAACAGCTTTTCCATTTTGGACTTCCTGGTCCTCGGGTTAGCAGAGCCTAGCTGGGTGGCTGCTGGTCACATGGCTGGTGACATTTCCAGGTGAGCAACCGAGACAAGAGAATCCACTCGCTTGTCCATTTTCTAACCTGTGAAGCCTAAACACACACACACACACACCCTACATATGCCCACAAACAAGCACATATACAACACAGAACTACATGAACACAAGCACCCCACCCACACACACTTCTCCTGCATGTACCCTGTTGAAGGACTGACTCCGAGGTTTCTCTCTCATGCCGTCTCCGTGTGACCGACCACATCAAGGCCACCGTCAGAACAGCACCTATAAGCAGTGATCCTCTGATGCCTGTTGAAGCGGCGAAGCGTCAGGCGCCTGGCAACAACTGAAGTGCTTCCTTTGTTTCCTTCCCTCCTGGTGACGGCCCACAAGATTAACTAATAAGCGGACCTGTTACATCACAAACCTGTGTGAGCTCATGTGCGCTGGAGGGTAACAGAGAGCGAGAGTGTAGATGTGGTTACAGGTGAGCATGCTAATCTCATACAGAAGGATAATGACTCTAAGTATAGCCCTGAGCCTCCCTAACACTTGTGTCTCACACACACACACACACACACACACACTCCTACTGTTACCAGTGCATGTATCACAGGGGTTTTTGTGCACACCCGCTCTCATGTCTTCGTTGATAATGTATGAAATGAGAACTTGAGTCGGATTAAATATTTAGACAAACATTGATAACAACCTTCCCTGTGGCGATGTACTCCATTTCCCTGGCAATTGTCGGCTCATGAATACATATTCTCATTAAACACCCAGTTTTCCCTTATTACTTATTTCTCTCACACACACAGACACGCGGTCCCGAATGCGATGATTGTGAACAAGGGAGATAGAAGATCGCTGTTTGCTTAACAGCCTTGTGCTGGAAACGCCGTTGGCAAAGCGCGAGCGGCGTTCTCTGCACTTCCTCTTATTGGTTTTCAGCCGTTACAAGACGCTGAAATTAAAATGGCAAACACGCCTCTTTGATCTGAAGAAGTGCAGGCAGAGATGAGAAACAACATTTTTTATTTTTTGCATGCGCGGGCTTGGCTTTATCTCCACATGAGTTTTAAAGTGGGACATTGATATAATGAGATTATAGACTTATTCCACTGTCTCTGCGTTTGCTGGACCCCTGCGCTCCTTAGAAGTCGGCTCCATCTGATGCCGGGGAAGCGTTGACATTCAGCTATTTGACTCTCGCACTTAAAACTCTTTTCTTTGGATAAGAAGTGGGAATTAGATAACAGTCTAACAGTCAAACATCGATTTGAATGACATCAACACTTTCTGAGTCGCGTTGTTAAAGGCCAAGTGTCAATGCCAGACGGAGTGTGGAGGCTTAATCCTGGTCAGTGTTACTGGTTTAAGTCTAATTATCAACAACGTTTGCAAGTGATGTTAGCTGGTCTGATATGCTGATCTGATGATACTTCATTAAAGGTACCCTGTGGAGGTTTTTTTTGTAAACAAACAAAGTTCATTTAAGGTGAACAAACATGCTGTCGAATCCATTTCCTTCCTCATTAAATACTTGCAAAGTCTTTTTTTCTACGAACTTACGACCTTTGGTGTTTACATCCATTTGTCTTCCTTTTTGCCTTTTGCAGTGCACGGCTTCCTTGACACCATACTGCCACTGACTGTCAGTGAGAGGGACGGCATGGACCCAAGACCAGAACTATGCATCAAGTCACGTGAGGATGCAGGTGCACAAACAAAACGACGACCCACCGTCACAAACAATGCTCCACAGCGCAACTTAGCTCAAAAACTCCACAAGGTGCCTTTCAGATTTCCTATTTCTCACTAAATAATTAGCTTAAAAATAAATCAATAATAAATAATGAGCTTTTGCAGAGTAGTTGCAAATCTTAATTCCTCCTCACTTCTATAAGTCACTTGTTGCACAATCATATTTTAATTAATTAAAGGTATCTGATGTGCCACTTATGATATTCGACATGTATAACATCCAAAAACCACTCACATCTTAGATAAACTTAAAAAACCTAACATCTACTTCTGATCTGAGGTCTGTGGAAGGCTGAAAAATGGCCGTCCCTAAAACTGTCCGCAAAAGGATCGTAGAGATTTGACAGTGTGTTCTTCAAACAGCACTGATCAAGTTAAAGAACAGGAGATTTAAGAAAGGAAAAAGAGGATTCCCTCGATACGCTCCCCCTCAGGTCGGAAAAAGGGAAAACATTAAGGCAATATTTTGGTCTCTGTGTGCTTCTACTCCTCCATCTGTCTTTCCAGAGATACTCACAAACACCCGCGTCCTGTCTCTGAGCTCCTCGTCCCCTTTATGGATGACAAACAAACAGGGCTCAGAGCCGCCCGGCCTCACCTTGCATGCATACATGCTGACATACACACAGAAACAAAGGACGCCAGCCTCTGTAATGCTTTCAAACACACACACACACACACACACACACACAATGACACTTCCTGCCCAAAAAAAATACAGAAAGTCTGAAATAGAAGACTGTGTCGCACACACACTCGCACACACACACTGTCTCTGATGGGTAGACAAACAAAGGGAGGCTTATCAGGCTGCAAGGAGAACATTAATCTGGTTCTATTGTGAGGGAGGATCAACCCAGCGGGCAATGAGTGTGTGTGTCTGCATGTGTGTGTGTCAGAGAGGAGGGGGGGCGGGTGTGTGTGAGACTGTGTCTACTGTAATCTGTCACTGAGGATCACCACAAGAGGCTGAGGATGTATTGCTGCCATTGATGATGGCTGATGATGGCCAGAAGGAAGAGGAGGGATACACTGGGAGACGATGAGGAGGAGGCAGGAGAGGGAAGAAGGGAGGACGGAAGAGTGAACAAGGGAGATGGAACTGATGACGAAAAGGCAGAGGAGGCAGCGGAAGGAGGAAAAGGACGATTTGCAGTGTGAAACAGAGGAAAAGGGTGCAAAGGATGAAGAGAAGAGGAGGGGGAAGAAGAGATAGAGAAGGGAAAACGAACACGGATGAGAATATGGCTGCTTCTAGGATCGGCCTCATTAGCTATTTTCTCCATTAATCAGTTAATTGTTTATTGTTAAGATGTCAGAAAATATTAAAAAATACATTTTTCTAAATCACCAGTTGACGTAATTACATTGATACAAAACGCTAGATTTTCAGTTCACCATTATAGTAGATAGAAACTCCCATGTTTCAGACTGAACCTGTGATATTTTGGGTTTTTTCCTTATAAACGGCTTAAATGATTGTGATGATGATAACTGATTATGAAAGCTGTTGCAAAGCATGACTCTATCTGTTGACTAACTGATTACTGGACTAACTGTTTCAGTCTTAGAAGTGAAGGAGAGGCAGGAAGAGGAAGAAGAGCTGGACGGTGACCTTGACGTTGATGATCCATACCCAACCATCCCAGCTTTGCTGCACTGTATTCATTAGAGTTGGCTCCTTTTTGCTGACACACTAACAAAATTAAACATGTGCAAACTATAACGTTTGAATCTCTGCTCGTGGACGTAATCAGATGATGTCACAGGTGAGATGTTCATGTATTTACAGGAGCACAAAGGATGAGGTGCGCTAAAATGTGAAGCTATGAGCTGCTTTATAAAACAAATTAATCGGTTTCTCCATTTTTAGTCATAATTGTACTTATTTCATTGATTCATTTCCACCAGTGATGAAGGGCCAGCTGCAGGTTAAGTTTTTCTTTTCTTTCGGGAC
The DNA here is from genome assembly GCA_008933995.1 of Datnioides undecimradiatus. Classification (NCBI taxonomy): domain Eukaryota; kingdom Metazoa; phylum Chordata; class Actinopteri; order Lobotiformes; family Datnioididae; genus Datnioides; species Datnioides undecimradiatus. The sequence goes on from WARS01000034.1 coordinate 114,512, forward strand.
AAAGCTTTCAGACACTGCTCAACCTGTCCTTGACTACTCCTGCTTTAAAGTCTATGAAGATAATGAGCAATGCACTTTTTTAATATGTCATGTTTAATGCTGCAGCAGCAGCAGCAGAGAAACAAGTGTGTTTTTAAAATTATCACTCAGATTAACTATCAGCAGGTATATTTGATATCTGTGCATCGCTCTCTAAGTGTAGGTTTCAGGACAAATGCCATTTAACAGACTCCACAGACATTAACTGGTCCACACATGTCTTCATCACATGCAGGGGACCTTGGTTGTGGAATAACTACCACCATGTTGCAGCTCAATCTTCCTCAACACTGAAATTCTAATTCAAGGAACTACTCAAATTCAGAATATTGTGGCCTTCATTCTCCTGTACACCATGCCTATTATGAGCCATCACAACACACATTCACACATACAGCCAGTTACATTTTACTGTCAGTGCTCTGTTGCAGAGACATTTATTCCTTTCGATGTACAAATGAGGTGCAATCCGAGCCGCGGTGCTTCAAGGCCGTGCCTTCACAATGAGTGCCCCAACGCTCAGGTTCAAAGTCCACCTGACACAAGCACCTCGAGGCTGCAGGTGCACGCAGCCAGGCATAAGTGCAAGGGAAATTAGAGGAGGAATCAGAAGAGCATGTTGCACTCACAGGAGAAGCAGGACTTTGAGCCGTCTGTGAGGACAAAGAGTACAGTTACAGAAGAGGAGCTTTCCCTCACAGACATGCTAAAACTAGATGTCATTCATTGTCTGATTGCAGAGCTGGGGAATGAGAAGGCTACTTTGAGTTAGACAGTTAGAGACAAAATGACATAAAATGGCGCTGAGCTAACCAAATGCTACTGCTGCAGATATTTACCTCAGACTCTGACGTGCTTCTGCTTGAATATGCTTTTTCTCTTTTTTCCATCCCGGAGCTATAATTTCACAGCCACTCGGCGCACTGTCTGACATGCCTCTGAAATGATGTTGTTCAGTCTGACACCTAGACTTTATCTGACTCTTCCTGCGCAGAGTAACATGCAATGATTGTTATTATCATATGTGGGTGACTTAATGCGAGCTGTAACCTTGCGCCGGTGCAGAGTAATGAACAGTGGAGTGACGTGTGGCTGACTATGGCTGACTGAGGACCAGACGCATTGTGGACGATTTGCAGAGCTTCTTACTCAGTCAGGTGAAGACCAGAACGATCTGGACCCACGTTTGTAACGCATGAACGCAGCTGGTGATCAATCAAAAGCCCCAGACTTTTTGGTGACTTTGTTGAAGAGAGGGTGGGATATTCTCTGGCAAACAAAGTGGAGAATAAAACCAAAACTACAGATGCTGATGATTATCAATAATTGTGATACAAACTGTTTCTAATTAAACTAATTGTTTATTATAGTCAGGATAATTGTTCCTTTTCTGTGATTTATGTGATTCATTATTATACATGACATGACTGAAATAACGTTGAAATAACTGTGTAATATTTCTCTGTTCTTTTCATTTTGCTATGTTTTGCTCTCTGCCCTGTATTAATGTACACATCCTCCTCAGCATGTGTGTTCACATGCGCTGTGGTGTCCTGACTATGATCATGTTATCCTTATTCCTTTTTGCACATGTAAACACCTCATACTGGTTTTAAAACCCTGTAGTGCTTCAGTAATAACCAGGATGCCGTTACATGTAAACACAGAGCAGAGCAGAGTGGCTGAAATAGCACAGGCTAAGACACCAAACCCTGATATCCTGAATCACGCTCAGGATACAGATCACAGGAAACTCACTGTGCACATTCTGCACGTTCACGTGTTTGTGGTGTGTGACGTACCCTCGCCATCAGTTCATCCCATCGTGTGTTGAAAGCGTCCAGTTTTTGCTGGATCAGTTCATCCAGGACGCCTCCGTCCATCAGGGTCTGGGCCAGCTCCCGGATCTGGTTCCTGTTGTCCTCTGGGTGCCGCAAAAGAGCCTCGAGACTCTGTAAACACACACACACATAAAAGAATTTCAGCAGCCAAACCTCCACAGGCTTTATCTTTGAGTTGGAATCCACCTTGATGATGGTAGTGATGCTTCCACGCCGTCTTTTCTGCACGCAAGCTGATATTGTTTTGTTTAACAGGTGACTCATGATGAGGTAGGAGACGCTTATTGAAAATTATGCAGAATATGAGTGCTGGGTGACGACACGCAGGAGCTAAAAGAGGTCAATTAGCTCTTGTTTGTCTGACCTCGGTGCTTAACAGCTTTTCACATCTTCTGAAATCCCCCAAAAGGTCTGTTTGTGGAGTGTTTAGCATACAGCTGAGTGGGCACATATTTGCATTTGTGCAGTTCTGCACTACCCTAAATGAAAGAATGCATCCTGGTCGTTTAATCTCACCAAATCCCTGGAAGTAACATCTGAAGCAATCTGCGAAAGCACAGTTTAAGCAAATTAACGAGTTAAGTTGAACACGTAAGCCTTTCACTTGATTTCCTCATGAAGGCCAGTAAAAGCCCAATGTCTCTAATTGGAAGATTCAGTGGAAAGTCCGGCGGATTAACTTAATTTTGCTCTGCGTGTGTGAGGCCCGTCTTACATAACATCTGAGGAGTCTACATCCTAAATCTGTCTTTATTTCCTCCAAATGGCTGCGAACGTAATCTCTTTGATATTTGCCTTCATCAGATGAAAATCACCTTTCCCAGAAGTGACTGCCAACACGTCTTTCCTCTGAGTGATCTCTCTCCACTGCCTCCTCTAATTAAAACAAAAAGGACGCCAACGCCCTCTCCATATTTTTCCTCTGGGCTGCATTTTCTATTCTTTGCATTCTGCCCCCGTGCTTCATCATCTGGTGCTGCTTTTTATGAAGATCTGATAGTTTGTTTTGCTGTAAAGCTGATAACATTCAGCGATTATCGTCCGTTTAGGATCTGTCTGGGTGAAAGTGCTGTGACAAATGTTCGCTTCACAGGTTTTGACAAAACGCTGTTGGTTCTCTTGAATAGTTGATCGCTAGAGCCAGAGTTTTGGGTTCCTCTCGGCTGAGCTCGCAGGTGAGGGAAGCCCCAGCTCTTGTACTAATTGGTGAAAAAAGAAAAAGAAATCCCCGCGAAGCCCACATGGATCAAGCTGCCCCCTTGTTCGGATCGGGGAGCAGAGCGCCGTCTCAAACTGGTCATCCTCCTCCTAATGCCGTTTTTCCATACAGCTGGGGATTCTCACGCCAAGCCAATCCGTGATCTGCCGCGACTAATCAAGCTGGGCCGGCGCAGCGTGGAGCGGTAAAAGCACGTCACAGTTGTTGAACACATGCCTCAGCTTCTGCTGTCCGTCCCTGCGGTACAGATCTAAATATGTCCTCATCTTATAGAATAATGGCCCCTCCAGGTTGTCTGTGTTTGATGGCTCTATGGTAGATTAAACATGCTAAAGCGTCTTTTAATGTGCAAGAAAATGTGATAAAGTGAGGCGTTTTGTTTTGTTGCCCCTGCCCCTCTGTGAGCAGTGACTTACGGCCGACAACAAGCAAACAGTCAAATAAAGCTGATAGAAGTAAATAAAGTAAATAAAACAGGAGCCAACGAGTGAAACTAAACTCCGAACAGCAGAGATTCAACTTGTGCAAAGAGCTGAACACAGAGAGACTTTGACAAACACGGCTTTCTCTCTCGTCTCCAGCACAGGCAAACACAAGACACGCAGCTTTGGTCTGCGAGAGGAGGCGTCTCCAGGTCGGCTGCGGTTTGGCTCCGTTACCAAACCGTAGCAGCGCGGGCGGCTCAGTGTGGTATCCCCTGCTGCGAGGATGCAGAGGAAAGGAAACGCATATGATCGGCGCTTGGCGCAGCTAAGCGGGCTAAACGGAGCCTGTGGAGGATCATTCCTGCCTTTTCCTTCATAGCGTGGAGATAAGGAAGCAAAACACAGCACTTGCCTTCTTATCCACCTCACAATCCCCACAGTCCACTTTAAACCCACTTCAGACTAACATAATAACTAGTTTTTCCCTTTTTCTCATTAATATCTTAACATCTCCTCATACTCACATCCAGTGCCTCCTGCAGCTCCTCTGCTCCTCCCTGGAGGTTGTCCGTCTCGTCCAGTTTCTGCTCCAGCTGGTCCAGGAAGGCGTTCTCCTGCTCCAGGTAGGAGAGCAGCTCACACCAGCAGGCCCACACCTCCTGCAAAACACACACACCAAAGCATGAGCATGCACAGGAACAGGCAGGAAGGATGGAGGTAAAGGGGTAGAGATAGAAAGGCGAGGGGAGGTGGCAGCAGACGCCTGTAAATCTCAACTCTCAGCATCGGTGTCGACCACAGCACCAACATCTGTCCAACATCAACATGTCGGAGGAGTTTCTTTCCATCTGAAAACCTGGAACGGTCGCGTCTGTCTGGCCGAAGTGACTGAACTTGCTTCCGAAATGTAAACTGAAGCAAAACCGAGGAGAAAAGAACAACTTCTGAGCAGCTTTCACACAAAGCAAACATCTTAAAAAAATGAATGCACACAGCTGATGCCTGTGAGACAGCTGCTGGTGGCAGCATGTGGTTTATAGCATCAACACGTGGACAGGTGCTTGTTTTAAAAAGCAGCTCTTCAAAATGTCAAAAGTTGCCTTTTCCTGTGTGGAACAGAGAGACGCACGCTGTCGGGTCCTGTCTCACGGCAGGAGGAAGCAGAATCCACTTCCTTAATGAAAAACGTAGGCTGTATAGGTTTCCTCTGCACACACGATAACGTCTAAATGTCAGGCTTCCTTCTCCATCTCAGCGCTGACGTCGGTCAATAAGCTCTACGGGGAGAGCTTTTAATGCCATTAACCTCCATCACATGAAAGCTTTTGGGCTTCACCTTCTTTTTAGGAAAACGTTGTGTTACACACATCTGATCCCGTCATTCTTCGAGTCAGTTTAAAGTGTTTTTTCCTTAGTTGTGCAGAATTCCTTTTGCCCGGTGCTGTATGTTAAATTATTATTTTCTGAGTTTATTAAATATTTGCACTTGTAACACAGCAGCAGATACGCGCATCTCCAAATTAAGAGAGGCATTAAACACATGGCAGAGCAGCAGCTTTATTAATTATTATAATCTCCCGATACTACGGCAGGTTCTACTGATGACTGAGCTTCAGTGCGTTTCTAAACATCAACAAAATATGGCAACACACAGCAGCAATGAAAAGACATTTCATTGTCCTTTAAGCTACTGTGGGGGCGGGTGTTGTTCACGGATCAGTTTCAGTGTTTCCTGCAACATAAAAACACATTTGGGGGATTGTTGTTGTTTTTAAAGAAAGTACTTTCGGTGTTCAGCCAGTTTAAAAGTGCACCGTGCTTGACATTAACCTCTGTGTTGTGCAGATCCACAGTGAGATGACCATTGTTGTCATGGTAACAACAACGCGCAGTTAATTTTGTGAAGTCTGGTTAGGTTTCAGCAATGAAACTACTAAGGTGGTTGTGTTTAAACAAGTCACATGACTTCTGCCTGATATGTGGTATCTGTCTGGGTTTTTCGCCTCCTAACCACAGAGCACACCCTCCGCTGCCTCCTTTCACTGAAGGACAGATCGACTGCATGTGTTTATTCAGCTTGCATCTTCATCTTTTCGCCGCATCATTTCTCAGCAAACCTCCAGCTCCAGCATTAAACATTAAAAAGTCTCGCGTTCATTAAAAACGACTTGTTTTCGATTAAGCTCACAATTTGAAGGTAACAAGCGAACGTGTGAAATGCAAGAAAGGGAGCCTGAAACGCTGCTGCTTAGCTAACCTCAGCTCACCTCGGCTCATCTATAATACACTGAGCTTCAGACCCTCTGAAAACACACGCTCATCTACCCACACAGACATCATGCCCTCCAGAGCTGGCACTGATGTATGTGAGCACCATGGCCTTGGCCCTGACACAACATGGAAGGGTGTTTTCACCTTGGGAACACACACACACTCTTAAAAAGTAGATTTTGTCTTTACCTAAACACGCTAACATCTTCCAATTAGACCGATAAAGTTTGTACCTCCAGAGTTTTACACTTCCCATCCAGCCGGCTGCACAGGCGCTGGTAGTTAGCCGTCAACACGTCCAATTCAGACCGCAAGGCATCGTGGGCTGTTGGTGGTGCCTTGGCGATGAAACTGTTCACGCTGTCAGTCAAGAGCTTGACCTTCAGCTCCTTGGAGTGGACCTCCTCCTGGGCCCTCTGATGGAGAAGCAAAGAGAGAGAGAGAAGTTAGTAAGTGATGTTGGAGACACTGCAAAGAGACCAGAGTCGTCGAGCGTCCTCAACCAGATAACAAGCTCCTGCCTCCAGCTGGGATGTCTCAGACCAGGTGTGAGCATTCACTGCATATGAGGCAGTGCTGGTTTTCCAAAGCCTATGATCATATTTACGTTTATATCAAACACTGACAATTAAAAGGCCACAAAGAGACAAACCTTCCTCTGAACAACAGCTCAATAAGCATAAGACGTAACCAGTCGTTGGTGGAAGAAAGTGGACGCTAAGCATCAAATGTGAGCAGATTCAAACAAGAACAGGTTCCTGTTTCCGTGCCATGTGCACAATAACGCTGATAACAAGCTGGAATTAACAGGCGTGTTGCTTTAGGAAGGATTACATCGAAGGATTACAACAATATTGTCTTGCTGTGGGGATATACAATAAATACAAGCAGACACACTCGTACGCACTTGTTTTCCCACAAAAAAATGCAAAGTTAGCGCGCATCTGTACCCAAGGAGCCACAGTTTGGGGAAATGCAGCAGGTTGAAGTCTAACAGAATAATGATTTCTGGTTCTTCGAGCACAATTCTCATGACTTTTCACCCCAACCCATCTCCTGGAGAGCCTGGTTGCAGAGCATTTAACACAAGTGCAGACACTGAGTACTGTTTTAGAGAGGTTTCTTACTTTTTTTTCCCACTTTTTGGGGCTTTTGCTGTTTGGCAAACTGGAACTATGCCGAGTCGGCGCTGTGTGAAAAGGACCTTAAGTTCAGGTGATTTCGTTTGGGTGCATTAACAAGCCTTTTTTATGTCAATAAAACTCTTAAAAGTCATCTGAAGAGTGAAAGACGAGAGGAGCGATAAAGAGCAAGAGAGGGAAGGAAGAGAGGAGCGCGGAGAGAGAGGAAGAGGGGGGCTTAATGGATGGAGGGATGGATGCACGGACAAATGAATCAATGTATCTTCTGTTGACAAAGCCACCGAGTGTGAAGAGACAGAGAGAGACGGAGTGAACAAGTAAGCCAACGAATCAATGAATGAAGGAGTGTAGCTAATACTTTCCCAAACGTGGGAGGGAGGGAGGGAGCAGCAGACGGAGGGGGGGATTAGGAGAATAAACGAGTGCACAGATTCACCAATGGAGTTTCCTTTAAGCTCAGAGCAGAAAGAAGGAGGTGAGGAGAGGAAGAGAAGGTGAAAGGAGGGAGGGGAGGAGGGGGAGATTAGCAGGAGCAAGCAGAGTGAAATCAATTTTTAATTTTCGACTCGACTCTCAAGTAAACTTTTTCCGGGGAGGCAGGGGGCTGAATGGAAAGGGGGACTACCACTGCCAAGGCTTTTGGGTGTATCACAAAGCAAACAGTGCCATAAATTTACATGACAAATACATCACATTAAAGTTATGAAAGCTAAAAAAAGTTCAGCGGTGAATAGGAGAATCGATTCAGTTTGATACAAAATTGAGGAATGGGGGGGGTGAGAGTCAATGCAGGAGGGGCTGGGGGTGAAAAGAGACACAAAGCTGTGAGCGAGGGTGTGCGGGGGGGTGAGGATAAAGAGAGATGGAGGGAAGCAAAGAAAGAACGAAAGAAAGAGAGGTGTTGTTTTTTAACACTGAAAGGAGAGGCGGGCAGACGGGGGCGTTATCGACCTGGAATTAACCAGGATCCAAAGAGACAGAACAGCTGCAGCAGCTGCACGCCGTCGGTCAGATCTGGGCCTCGGCTGTGAATGCAGAAGACGAGCGAGATCATGATGATCCAGAAAGAGCCCAGATGTGAGGGAGATCCAAACAGGGCTCCACTGAGACTCAACAAACACATAACTCTACATTATTTAGGACTGAACCACAGAAACGTGAGCAGTTTCGATGCAGCTGTCAATGAGCTCAGAGAGAAACAGGACAGAGGCTGACAACATTCAAAACTCCCAGAGAATATTAATGTTAATGTTTTCTTTGAAGCTGCTTCCTACGACTTTTAAAAAAACTGCAGCACCCTCTCCACAACATGTCAAAAAGTATGTTTAATATGAGCTGAAATCAGTATAACGCATCCTTCTGGCGCCCAGTTTCATTTCATCTTTCTATGATTTTTGGTTTTTTGTTTAGCACCTTTGAAACAGAGCTTAGCCCACTTTAATAAAGCTGATTGTTCTGAGAGCAAGTCTGAATTATCATCATGTCAAACAAACAAAGGGCATAAATGCACAAATCTTTACTGATAATCACTCTAAATATTATTACAGACCAGTTACAGAAGGCTATCTATGCCTGTAAGTCTGTGCAAATATTAAAAATACAAAAAATATAAAATGTCTACAGACATAAGTGAGATCAGACCGTGTGAATGTCTCAACAAGTGCACCACGATTTAAACCATAACATGTGGGTTTGCAAGTGCGGTTTTAATAAATAATAAGCATATTGAATCCCGAAATGCTGGCATTTGTAAGAATTAGGACAATTTTAATTAGGAGCCAAATATTCTCTGAACAGCTCAGCTCTTAGTAAAGCTCTGTGTCTGTGTGTCACACATAATCCCCTATGAAAGTTTGGACCAGGAATAACAATATTCAAACTGAATATTAACATTAACGTACGTAGTAAAAGCAGGCACATCAGCGCCAACAGCTGGAGCGGCGTGGTGCAGTCTGAACATGTAGGGGTTCAGTTAAACATGAGTTTCACATCAGGAATTAGCAGCAGTGTTCATCAAATGTAGGTTAAGTGTACACAAAGTTCAACTGTGAGACTGCAAGTGTGTGTTTTCTCAAAGACACTGTCAGTTCTGCCAACTAGGAGGAAGAGACAGAGCAACACCTCCGTGGATCCTTAGTCCTTCACCAAAATACAAACCAAATACCAAGAATTCAAAACACTCTCAGACCAAAAACAACATTCAACATTTATGAGAGGAAAAACTGAGGAAAATATATCACAGAGTGTCAAAGTGTGAACCAGCACAACAAGTAAACCTGGACTGGGCTCTCACTAAGTCAGTGTGGCTCCACAACATGGTCAAGACTGAAAGAGCTCAACGTCTTTTGGATGAATCCTCCGAACATTAATGTTTCTCTCAGGGTGAATCCTAATGACGTCAGTGTTCATCTCACTTTGCCTCTTCTTCAGTTTGGTTCTCACATTAAAAGTCCCTGAGAAGATCAGTTGTCATAAACTTTCATACCTGCAAAACTAATGATGTGCTGTATTTCACACACACACACACACACACACACACACATGCACACACACCTTGAGCTCCTCCACAGCTTTGCGCAGCTCCTCGGGCGTCTTGTATGTGAAGTCTCTCTCCAGGTAGTCTTCCTCGGCCTGGTTGATCCACTCCTGCATCTCCTGCATCTCCTTCCTCAGAGCCATGGTCTTATCAAGGCCACCTTTCAGAGCCGACTTCTTAGCGTAGGCCTAGGCGGAGGAGAGGAAAACACTCAGCGTGACACGGACACGTGAGAGCGGGAAAACACACCCTCTGGACGAAGGTTACACACCTGTTTGCAGACGTTCTCCCATTGGCCGTTGAGTTCGTCCAGTAGTTTCTGGATGTAGATGGCGAACGGCGGCTCGGCCTCTTTCTTCAGGTACAGGCCCACTTCATTGATGCCGTTGACGCTGGGTTGGATGGTGTGGATGTCATTCACCAGTGCCTGGCCAATCAGAGTGCAGGCCAGAGGTTACACAGGTGGAATTATGACCAGACATATTTATAAGCTCATATCAGTTTCCTCTTCACTTCCTTGAGAGATATTTTAAAGTACTGGATATTTTATGAATTCTGAAGGTTATTTTATGAATCCTCTGGAGCATTTGTACCCTGAGACATTTTATTTTTATCTGCTACTATATATAGATCTTTTATCAACCTGTGCCGGTTTGAGTAATTCGACATATGAGAACTGTTTGGTGGCAAGAAACACAAGATATTACGCAACATAATCTGAGAACTGGCCACTGAAAACAATGGTTTAGTCTAAAGTAATGCCAGGATGCGTGGTGTCCTCACCGTGCACTGTTCTAACTGTTTCTCCAGAGCCTCAGAGTCTCCCAGCGCCGGCCATTCCTCGTTCAGGAACACATCCACATCTGCCATCCACTTCTTCAAAGTCTTTACATCATTCTGGTGAAGAGGGAGGGACAAGAACAAGCGTTGAGATCAAGCCAAACTTCTGTATTACTTGGACTCTCAAGCAAAATACCGTAATCCCTTTAATCCGTCTCACCTCAAACTGCATCAGTTTGGCCATGAGCTCCTGGATTCTCTGGCCGTTTTCTGTCAGCGTGGTGCCAAGTCGTCTCCAGCGTGCCATGATGTTGTCCATCTCTGTGCGATACCTGCAGAAGTTTACAGAAGCTTACATGCTTGTTACATAACTCTTTCCTGATGCATAGCTCATCTAGACCGCTTCCTTTAAGTCTATCGTAGTGTCTCCCGATCCTGAACAAGAGCCGCTCGATTGTTACAACAGCCACTGAATTCTGTGGTGGTGAGCTTCTTTTAAACGAGGTGCCGTTTCCTGTTTACTATCACATGTCAGTGACACAACATGCCGCTTTCTAGTACAAGCAGCCTCTTTCCAGAGTCCCTGATTTGCAGAGTCAGTAGCCGAGACTGAGAAGAGACTCAATCCACAACACAAGTATGACACAGAATATATTCAATTTGCTATAACAGTGAAAAACCATCAAGCAGTGAAGCACTGGTCTCTGACAGGATAGTTGGAGACAAACTGGGTGTGTTTTAAGATGATATCAGAGAAAATCTGAGGCCCAACCAGTTTGGAGCTACGCTGCTGCAGAGTGATCTGACCTGGGATCTGCAACAAAATCACATCTTGTTTAATTCTCTCTTTCACTCTGTCTTACTTCTGGCTGATGTCTGGCGGGGCTTTCTGGAAGACTTGCTCCACAGCCGAGGTCAGGTAGTCCACCTCCCCTTGGTGTTCAGCCAGAGCCACCTGGAGGGTCTGGAGTGAGAGAGAGAGAGAGAGAGAGAGAGAGAGAGGTAGACAGATAGAAGAAAAAGAAAGAGAGAGGAGATTCAGTGTGTGTCAGAGTCAGAGTCCGGCATTAGTGTGGATATGATGTGTGTGTTTGATTTGACTCTACCCAGGTGCATTATCTGATTCATGCAGTCACATTAGATTACACCTTTATTACTCGCGCTTCTGTGCAAACCTGCAGTGTTTGTTCAAATAGATACAGTATATATTTCTGTCCACAAATCAGTCCTCACGCCGGCATTTCCTCGACCCATTTATCAACAAGTCTCTGAGGGAACGTTGCAGAAAACACGGTTTATCTGCTAACCATTTATCATGTGTGCTCCCACACCTCATGTAAATGCCATGGAGCTAAAACGCTCTGGGCAAGAAGTCATTTTATCAGCCTGTCCGCTGCATTCGACAGTATTGAGCTGGGTAAGGGTGGGAGAGGGGGGGGGATGACGAGCTTGAGAGGTTACGGGGCTGCCACTGTTAACATTTTGTAATGAAAGCCTTTTCACACTATTTGATTCTGCTTACCCCACTGTGCAGGATGAATTACAAGTGGGTCGATGAGGGAATTCCTGGTCAACTTGGGGTGGAAGAGTTTTGGGGGGAAGAAAGCCTCGTTCACAGCGAGGTGGCTCAGGGGCTTAGTTTAGCTTAGTTCAAGCACAGCCCCTGGACAGGACATCCGTCAGTTACTATGGCTTACCCACAATCCTTCTGCTGCAACACTGAATCCCAAGCAGGGAGGCATTACGGACTCTTTCCACTCAAAGTTTAGAGTTTTTGCTTTCTTCCTCCTTTATCTCAGTGATTTTTTTAAATCCGGCTCCACTGAAGAGCAAAGAATCACATGGACACCTCTGTACCTGATTCAGATAAATCCCCCTTTACTTTGGATGAGTGAGCTGCTGCATTAGGTCCGATCAAAAGGTGAGGAGGCGGTAGAGTATAATGCAAGGTTAATATGAGACATACCATTAGGAAATAAAGATACCACTGCATTATTTAGTCCAAAGTCCAGAGTAAACAACACAAATGTATTGTTTGTCACTGTCTTTAAAAATGATTAAGTCATGTTTGTTGAGCCGTAACACACACTTCGTCCTCCCTGAGAGGTTTTTATGGTGCGGTGACACTACTTCTCCCTGCCTGATAAGACAGTGTTAATCCACACTGCCACAAGAGGTCCTTGTCAGGTAAAAGTACATTGTTTCAGGCTTTTGAATGCATAAACACTGCTTTCAATAGTTCATTAAAATAGCTGTGTTACTGTAATAGTTGATGGAACTGCAGTGACACTAGTTTAAACTTGTAGTCCTGCAGCAGAGAGGAGCATCTTTCCCTCGCACATGATCTTTGGCATAGTACAGACACACCAACCCGACAGCAGCAAAGCGCTTTTCAGGCCGCTCATCAAGTCGCTCACAGAATTAACGTTAATTAGCGACAGCTGACGTGACCTGCTGCCACCGCCGTTTGTCATTTTAACTGGCAAGTGGCGGCCAGCTGAGCGTTTTCCATGATGCTCTTTGCTAATGAGAGAGGGGAGGGGAGGCGGAGTTTAGCAAACTGAGAGTACGATCAGCTTCAGCTTCACCAAGAGTGATTCAAATGATTTAGATTATATTCGTTATTCAACAGGAAATGCATAGTTTGTGTTTTCCATATAAAATGAACTGTCGCTTGGACTTGAACACATATGGACGTCATCACAGGTTAATTGAAGTCCTAAACCAATTATCTACCCAGGCCCGCCCCCGCTCACTCCTCACGACACCAGCCTTCTGCCAAAATCGCAAATTAATCCCAAGATATAATAACACCAAAATTAGAGCTAGTGATTGAATGCTGCAATCAGGTCTTAATAACTTCTACCAGTGGCTGTGGATGATATTAATAGTCATCTCTCTTCAAGCTGTCAGTTACGTCGACCAATCAGGGCTGATTTTTAATATCTGCTATAGGTTAGCTGTTACGCCAAGTTCCCAGCTGACAGCGGCGCTCATTATTTTAATGAACAAAGTAACTGGAGCGAGAGGTGATAGCATCACCTGGGTAAGGGAAACGTTTCCGACCACACGCGCGCGCACACACATGTACACACGCGCGGGGGCCTCGTCGCTCGGAGACAAGGGGAAACAGTTGTGGTGGAAATTAATGACAGCTTATCAGTATGCAGAATGAATTCCTAATTATTATCTACAATCAACTTTAATTAATCTCGGGCTACAAGGCTTGATCTCCCTGCTATGCAACAAGACCATTATCAAGTTTAAAGAGGGCTGAGTGCGCACACACACACGCGCGTGCACACACACTTTCCTTTGTGCTGTGACCTTGACTTAAGTTGAGGATAAAAATCAACACTTCTAAAACAACAACAAAGAAATAGAAGAAAGACCTTGTATTCTTTTGACTGGAAATACAGTTTAACACTGACACAATGGGAAAAAAGACTGTGTGTGTGTGTGTGTGTGTGTGAGTGAGTGTGTGTATTCAACTCCATACTGTATGCATACTGACAAACTGTGCACTGGCATTTTTCTGTGTGTGTGTTTATCAGTAGGTAGATATTGTGATAAACAGAGACACTGATTTGCTCCAGTGGGATTTTGTTCACCCGCTTCTCATAATTGCAGAGTTGTAGACAAACACACACACACACACACGCACACACACACACACACGCGCACACCATCGAGGCAGACCAGCTCTCGCCTGCTCCCTGCATGTTAAGCAGATGCAAGTCAAGCTTCACAAAAAAAATCACTGATTTTCACTGAAATTGAAATCCTCTCTGCTTGTGTTTGCCTTGTTGAACATTTACAGTTTCGCTCGCCGTTAGACTGAGCTTTGCACTGAGCTTTGCAGCAAATAAGACAACAAACAACTGCAGGGTATGAATGCAAGCTGTAATTTTAGATTGTTCAATATATGGCGAGGTATGGCGATTAAAGTCACAGTAAAAGAGGATTTCTTCAACATCCTGCTCCTTTAATTGGAGGCATTCGCTCTTGAAACAGTGGTCTGGGTCTGAACATAATGTGGATTGCAAACCAACCAGTTAAAGAGGGACAGGAACCACTAGAGTCAAGAAAATCAAAAAGGTGTATTTGCTTGTAAACAGGCTTAATTAATAGACAGCAGGCCGATGTGAACGAGTGGCTGCTGCTGCTATTCTTTAACTTCCAGGTACTAAACAGGAGGAGCACAGCATGCAGAGAGAAGAGCAGATGCTGATGGAGTAGCTTCACCGGCCCGGCAGCAAAACTGCTACACAAGTGCACGGCTCAAAACAGCAGCGGTGGACACTTAAAGTATTGAGAAGACAGGTGGTTTTGAAGGACGAGTGCAGGAGGCCGTCTACAGGATGTCAAACTGGAACAACCAACTGCTACTGCAGCTCTGTTCGCTTAACTTTCAGCTTATTTAAGTTTGTGTATCACCACAGTTTAGCTCAAAAGCACATATACTGGAATGTGCAGGCTAACGTGGTTATGTTGAAAATGACCTCCTCTATTTTAAAGGACACTCCATCAGCCTTAATGATTGGCTCTACAGGGATTTTATGTTTACAGCGGTTATTTGGGGATGTCCCGGTGTATCAGATGCATGCAATTTACTCACTAGGTTGTGGGTATGAATCAGAGTGTTGGTTAATGGGGCATGTCATCTGTTTTCTCTCCCTTCTTTATCCTCTGCCTGCTACCTCAAAGAGCAGCGCAGAGGCATCCTTTAAAAGAGTGCTGCTGTGGCAGTTTGGCATCGCCACTGGCAATATAACTTTACAGCTCGTAGTAAAAACTGATTACAGTGTTATACAGCCCCCCAGGATTATAGAGCCAGCCCTATTTTGGCATTTTATGGGAATTTGTAAACAGATCTGAGCAGCAGTGTTGTCAAGAGCAGTGATACAGACCAAATCCACCTATCAGCTGAATCACTGTTGACTCCTGGTGGATGATGGGATTATAGAATAGCCACCTAACAGCATAATTACCTGTGATTCATACCAGATAGAGAGCTACTACTGACTCCAACATGCCACTACACTACACAGTCCAAACCTCCATGAGTTAAAATAGTATATTAGTAATAAAATAGTTCAAATGTCTTAATGTGTCGAGCCTTTGAAACAATGTCAGTATGTTTTCAAAGGGTAAAAAGCTGCTGAAGAGCCTCATCTCCACATTTAATTAAGCTGAAACAAAGGTCAATGAACTGTTGAATCTACTCATCTACAGCAGACCTCCTATTTCGTGTAGTTTCAGCATCAAAAACGATGACTTTAATGAATATTTTGCATTTTATTCTACTCACAGCAATAACTGCCTTATGGAAAATAGACTTAATAACTACTTGCAGCTCAATATGCTTTCCTCTTCCGCTGCAAAATGACCGCTATATAAATGCTGAAGGCTCAATGGAGATATCGGGATAAATATGTGCATTACAATACAGTCAATAGCCCATAGGGTAGTGTGTTTTACTACCTATTCATACTGTGAATGGAAAGCTAACACCTTTGCATCAAAAGCACAAAGACTGACTAAAGATTTATGCGATTCAGGCGGCACATGACCTCATATTTTATGACTTATGAATGCATGCAAACTCCAGATAAGATATTAAAACAGAAATATAACACTCATCTGCAGACCAAAGTGTGCGTGTGTGTGTACCTGAACGTCCTTCAGTCTCTGTTCCATAATAGGATACTCTGTAACGGCCGTGGATGGGATGGCCAGCTTGGCCTCACACTGTTGTAACCATGCCAACAGTGTCGATATGGTTTCCTTATAACGAGCCGGGGGCAAGCTCTCCAAAACTAGAGACACACAGGGAGAGACAGAGAGATATGTCAGAGAGGCTGTCAGGTGATCAATGCTGCTGCAGCACAGCAAACTGCAACGGCTTTAATATCCAAACATATGGACAAGCACCAGCCGGAATACACTCTATATTTCATGAATAGAAATCTTTTATCCTCCAGTGTGAGAAAACCTGCTGACGCTGCTGAGCTAGGTGGTGCTTGGAAAGTTTGCTGGAGAGTTCATCCGTCTGAAATAACTGTTGATTAATTGACGATTAGGTTTGGAGCTTTGTGCGGGACTGGAAAGAACCCATGCAGGAACAAAAGCCCTCTTTTGCTCGGCTATGATCTATTTTAGGTTTATTCAATTTAACTGCACCAGCTGACACAATTAACTACTGGATTACTGAGCAGACACTGGACTGGAGTCACTGGCACTGCTCTAAACTGTTTTTTTTAAACAATAATGTCCCTTTTTGGTGTAAATTAGGTTTGGACTGCCTCAGCGGTCAATTCTGGGTCCTTTTATTCTATATTTGCACACTCTGTTTTGTATTACTCACCAGTTTTGCATATAATACACTATACTCACGCTTTACCTTCCAATAGAGGAATTTGTGAGATTTGTGAAAATCACATTTTCCTATATGTAAAACGCTACAAAGCCACAAGAAGAAAATAAGCATAATTTCAATAAAGGCTGCAGTTATTTATGAGAATGTCTTTTCTACATGCTTCTGAACTGTGCTTGGATTTGGCGGCAGTCCATGCGTAAGTGGTTGCATGTGTGCGTCGGATATCTCACCCCTGGCGTGGGTGAGAAAAGCGCAGTGTGTGGCACGAGGGAAGAAGCTGTCTGAGTGAGTAAAGAAGTAGAGTTTGTCTGCTTGGCTGTCAGCATCTTCCTCTATCTTTTCTTCTCTCTCCAGCTGCCTCTCTTTCTTTCTTTCTTTCTTCCCACTCGCTGCATCTTTGTCTCTCCATATCTTCTCCCTCAGGGTCATTTTCTCCGTGGCTATATTTTTTTGTTTTCTCATTTCTTTCCATCATTCTCTCCCCTCATTGATATAAATAGCTATCTGCTCTTGTTTTGTCACAGCGTCTGTCTGATTTAGTGTTCCTCGTCTTGATGGCCGCAGCTTTCAGCTTCTTTTTCTATCTCATTAAGTCTCATTGTCATTGTTTTCCCTGAGAAAGCCACAGAGAGCATCACACGCACGCACACACAGTGAGAGCAGCACTACAAATTGGACTAAATGACTCACTCTCGCCTGCTGCTCACCATGAAGACAGGTGACAAGGTGTAACCACATGGGTGAGCGCTGACTTAATGTTGTCACACAAGTCTGAGTCACTCGACTTGTTAACCAGCTCTAAAATTGGCCTTTTGACATGTAATGTGAGCATGTTTTGTGACAGAATGACACTCATAGCCCTTAAAATTAGAGCTTATGAGTGACAGTTTCCTTGATTCCTTTCACTTGTCATTTGAAACTTTGCTGCAGCATCACTTGTTAGATGTGGGGAGCAGTGAGAGCCCGCTAGATCCTCAGAAAGGGCCTAAGGTAAAGCCAAATGGAATAGGGCAATGTGTTTCTGCATCTTTTTATATTATGTTTAAGTCCAAATTAACCTCCCTCTATAACTGTTTAAATGGACTGTTTAGTTCATATTAAAAGAGGTGTTTGTAAAACATTTCATATGAAACTTAAACTGCTGTGTTACTGACTTTAGAGACACAGCCGGGACAAATTAAACTTTGCTGCTTTTACATGTTTGCTGTATCTAATTTGTCCATGTGTCTATCTCGTGAAACTGTATTTGACTCATTCTGAGTAGAACATGCATACAAAATGTCAGGTACATCTGGACTTTGGCCCCACATTCAAATACGTATTTTATGCCAGAGTAAAGTTTAATGGCATGATTTCTAACAGATCTCCGTATGGAAAACTGCTCTTTTCTCTTGCCCTCTCCGCAGACGTCCGAGGTCGGTGTGGGCATTAATTATGCACCAGTGCTGCAAAAGATTCTGTGTCTGGCCCAAGGATACGTCAACAAGGTGGATGTTTGTTACACCCGGGTCATTCGAGGCAGTATCGCCGGGCCACCTGCCGTGCAATTAGTGCTATTGTATTATTCTAAAAAAAATGGCGTTTGAATAACTGTATTATTAGCAGCTCAGCCGAATAAGTGATGATTTCTTGGCAGATTGATTCATTAAATGGCCCTCTACAAAACGACATGCTGTTCCATATCAAATACATCATCGCTTTGTGGTGGTAATTGGAGAGCAGACGATATGGAAACAGTCCTGCATTCATGCCTGCATCTTCCCACACTGAGGGCCTTTGCTGTAGGCTGCAGATCTGTTTGCATGATCTCAGTGCATCCGTTCCGTTTCCCAACAAACACAACAAGTGTGTCTGTGCTGAATGTGGGGTTTTCTTGCTACTGTTGTGGGTAGAGACATTTGCCACTCTAAATCTGTCTGATACACTGTGTGGGCTACAGCAGGCTGTCAAGGCTGACTTTCAGCAGCGGGAAACTGAACAGTCACTTATATCCTAAAGCGCTGGATCCTACACAAGCCTGGGAACTGTAAAAAATACAGAAGGAAGATGATGATTTCTTGGTTTTTGAAAAAGATTAGGAACTGGATTTATAAACTGGAATCTAAAAACACAGAAAACGTCTCAGTCCTGGAGCTACGGTCTCCTGCGGGACCTGAAAAAACTAAATTAGCAGCACTTTCTATTAATGAATAAATTAAAAAAAAATGAAAATAAGTTTCACAAAAGCAGAATAATTAGGTAGGATGCAGTATGTTTGCCTTCTGGGTTGTTGCCATCTAAAAGTCAGATTTAAACTCTGTATATGTAACAGCCTTAACTCAACAGCCCATGGTTCATTCACTCATTACACGACTTATGAATTTTGATTAAAACCAGGATGAGCCTCATAACAAGAGGGAAGAGGGACAACTGAATCCCAAGCGTGTGAACTTGTAAGTTAAATGATGCTGTGATGAAAACTAAATTACGGATGTCCTGAGATGATCTACAGGTCTGCGATTAAAGCCACTCCATTAATGAAAGCCAGATGTTTGTTATTTGCCACTGTGGCTTAGCGGCTGGGATGCAACAAGAACTGCGGACCTTTGTTGCTTCTTTCAATTCCTCATTTCCTGTCGCTGCTCTGCTACAAGCAAATTGCTCTTCATTGCGACCATTCAGCACTGTGTGAAAGTGACCCATAGTGCCACAAAATATAAAAATAGCTGCCAGCGGCGACAGTTATTGACGGGCCAGCATGCAGCAGAAGCAATGAGAGCAGAGGTTATTTAAACTTCTAAAATGTTTGTTTTGTGTCTATTTCAGTGACTCTTTGCAGGTAAACCGCACCTCTAACCTGATGCCTGCTGTTGTGTTTTGTTAACAATAAAGCTGGAGAGAGTCTGTCTAAATCTGATCCAGGAGCTGTATAATAAATGCTCGTCATACAAGATTATGGGAGAGCAGGTTAAGGATCAAAATGATTAAAGTGAGAAGTTCTCACAGGGACACTCATTTGCACGTAGGTACATTCAACAACAAATATTGTGCAACTGTGATGCAGCAGACGCAGCAGCCGTCAAATATAATAATTAACAAACGCCTGCTCCTCAGTCTTAATGTTTTAATGCATATCCAATCCAAATGTAATTTCAGGCTTTTTGAGCGTTGAATCCACTGAGCATGCTGTCGTCCTCTGAAACATTATTCAGACTTGTTCAATAACTGTAAAAGAAAATAATTGCTTTTGTTTGGAACGAAATGAAGGGTCGTTCACTTTTATGTGGTAATTGAAATATCTTGTTTGATAAAAAAAAACAAACAAACAAACCTTTGCACATTTTTAGAAGTTTCATATCCATTTTGTTAGCAAGTCATTACTTCAAGTTCATTGTTTAACGTCTCTAGGGCGGCCTCTGAGCCCAGTCTGCTACCGTTTGTCACCCAAAGACCCAAGGATTTACGTACAAAGTTAAATACTTGGTATTAAACTTTATGCATCAGTCAGTACTGTATGAATACTGATCGAGTGTATCACAGTAACTGAATTGTTCAACTCTCGCTGAATTTCTGGGGGAAAACATTATTTAGTCTGAATATAAATAATACTGTATTTTTTGTTTTAGCCAAGCTGCTAATCAAGCAGTGAGCAAGGGGAACCAGGTAGATGGACGACTTCTCCTGGACTCATATGCTGTGCGCTAAATGAATGCTGGGATTAGGCTTTTGCAGTGACTCAGCATCCCTGCTCTCTCACCCAGCTGTAGCTGCCTCTCTCTCGCCCTCAGATCCTCCAGGACTTTGTGGTAGTGCTCTTTGAAGGCGTTGATGTCGGCATCCAGGAAGGCTGACGGGTCCTCCTCCCCTTCCTTCTCCTCCTTCAGCTCGTTCAGACGCTTCTCTAGGAGGTCCACCTGGGGCTGCAGGGCGGCCAGGCGAGCCACCTCCTCCTGCCGGGACAAGGGAGGGAAGAGAGTCACATCATGAAGCGCCAACTTCTCTGTTACCATGGTGATTTTGTGGCGAACAATCTGTTTAACTATTCCATACGTCCAATCTACTCCAATAAAAACTGATCGGAGGAAAAGTATTGTGTTTCCATTTTTAAAAGTTCCACACCATTTGCCGTCTGCTTAATCAGTTCTATTTTACAGAAATGTTTAAATACACTCCCGACTGTTAATGAATAGGAAACCAAGCAGGAAATTGGACCAGCTCAGCAAAACCAAAATGTAGCCGTGAAACTATTTCTCCCTAAACTTCGAAATGTACCAAGAGAACAGAGAAAAATCACTGCAGGGGGAGGAGAGAGGGGAGCAGAGTGTGGTTGTGGTTTTACTAGAACATCTAGATTGTGACCATCACCACAGTGATCAGCAACAGTTTATGCTTTCATAATTCATATTTTGATGTTAACAATAACTGACCATTGCTGGTGCTGCAGCTTTCCATACCTTACAGGCTTTCTTGTTTCAGAGGAAATGAAAGTAACCATGTCTTGTGTGCTTAGTGTTGCTAAGCTCTGACTGGACTATCAGCAAACAGCCAGTGTACGCCCCATTTCTATTAATTTAAGTAAATACCATATGGAAACATTCAGAGACATTCACTCGTGTTGTACTCAGAGAGTGTTTTCAGTCTGTTGTGGCTCAGGTGGTTGATTTCAGAGAACTGTTAATATTAGATGGATGTTTGCCACTTTTAATTGCACTGTGTCAGCCATCCATCACAGAGGTGGATGTGAACAAAGGCTTATCTTTGGCCCCAAACACTGATGTGTGTTCTTTAAAGATGGTTAATCCACGGACAGCTGCACAGTTAAATGTTATCGGCCCCAGATAACGCTAACACAGGGCGGCTGTGTCAGTAAAACTGGCAGTAATAGACTGCGAAGGTGGGCCTGATTAAGAATAATAAGCTGCATGTGCAACAAGCAATGTAAATTACTGATATGAGGCTCCGTCAGAGCTAAACTGAATGTTATTTCAGATCAGTAAAGTTAAAGCCTGTCAGCTCCCAGACAGAAAGAACCAGTCCAGTAAAAGTCCAGTTAAAGCTGACGCCACGTTGACTCATGTAAACTATCGGGTTCTTCCAGTGCAGCTCGCATCTCAGGACGGTAGCTGTGAAGCAAGTTCCAGCTTGTAACAAACACAAATTGTTTCCTGATTGTTTAAATTACACAAGAGTGGTATTGATCTGTTCATCTAATTTTCCACAAATAGGCAAGTAAGTGTATTTCCCAGAATTTATTACATAAAACATTACTCAAACAGCAGGAAATGATGTGTTTGTGGGACTACTTTCACTCATGGATGAATCCAAGTTGGGTGCTGAATTGAGTCAAAACAGTGAGGCTATACTGATGCTGTGTATTTGTGTATTTCCTGATATGAAAACAAATAACTTCATTTGATCTAGATTTGTTTTTATGACACAAAAGGCGAGGAGCAGTGCCGGCGGGCTGCAGATGGAGCAGGTAGAGACGGGTTATACTAACTGAGCTGTCCTGGGGTGCAGGCTTTGAATGCAGCTCAGTCTTATCCCCGTGTAACGCGGGGTAAGTTAACACTGCAGCCCGAGGCCAAGAGACACACTCATTCATGAATAATGTTCGAAAACACAAGCGTTTATAACCTCGACAGAATATATTTTCATAAGCTAACAGCTGGGGGCATGATTTGCCACTGGGAAGGTCGTTTTTAAAGTTTCAGTAAATATTTTATTTTCTCTGAAGTCTTTCCTGTTTCATATAAAGATAGGAACTCAGAAAGTATTTATGTGTGGGAGCAGGTTTGTGTTCTCCGTTTGTGTCTATGTGTGCGGCAGCGAAAGCGTGTGGGCGCACTTCTGAGGGAAACCTTGTTTGTGTGAATTTGTCTGCAGTGAAAGCCAGACATATCTTCGAAGAAAAATCAAATTTCAGCACTCCTCCATTTCTTTTTTCTCTCAGTTTCATCTGTTAATTTCTGTCTTCTCCTTCATCCTTTGTCCATTCTCATTAGCGTCTTACTTTAAGAGCTGCCATCTCTCCATTCCTCTGTCTCCCTTCCTTTGTTTGTGGCGTTTTCTCTTCTTCACACCTTCCTTTCTGTCTCAAGTTTTTGCTTTCACTTTAATTATACCTCTCTTCCTCTCATCTCTCCTTTCAGAAGTTTGTTTTTCCAGAGCCGCCTGTCACTTCTCTTCTCTTTTTGTTTAGATGTTATCGAAATGAACCTCTGCGTGCGCGCGTGTTTGGTGGTAGTCAATACTCCTGCTCTTTAAGCCGCCCACTCATTTAGAGACACATTTGCTTTAAAAAAAGGGGATTTTCAAAGTCATTCGGTGGCCACAACTGTGCTGCTCATCCCAAATCGTCAACTAGGCACCGTTTCAAGTACGCTGAATTACCTATTAGGGGTTTGTTTTTGCAGTGTACGAATGGATAACTTTGGATTTATGGATGTTTACCAATCATCAGAAATACACAATGAGCAGAAGCTAGTTTACTTGGGTGAACAGCAGCTAAATATACATATTGTATGTATGTATACTGCATATATTAATCAACATATTGTGTCAGATTTTGGTCAACCTGAACATCTTCGGAAAAGAGAAGACAGAAAAGCTGTGGTTTAACCTACAAAGCTACTGTAACAAAAGTTGCGTGGCTGTGTTTTGTTGTTTTGTTTTACTGGCGCCATTTTGGACGAGTAGGTGTGTTTTCACAGGACAAATTGGAAAATAGGGAGGACAAACATTTCATTTAGTCTGCGCTGGAATAAATGAATAAATACATAACATAAAATTACTTACAGACAAGTGCTGGGACAAACAGATGCATGCAAAGAGACAGAAATTCAAACAGGGCAAGTAAAATAAACAGTGGACAAAGAAGAAATGAAGGTATAAAATAACCATAAAACAAAAATATGTAGCTAAGAGTTTAACAAAAAATGAGAATGAGACATTAATGTTGTATTTAAATGCTGAGGTTCATTAAATGTTTATGCTAAAAGAAGGAACGCAAGTGTAAAAAGAGGAAAAGCAGACAGCTTGGACTCTAAAACACTCACCCGACATCGGTCCAGCTGCACCTTGAGTGGTTCTGGTTCAGATGCTGGAGGCGCCTGGACTTTGAGCCAGTTCTCACTGCTGTCCACAGCCTGCTCACACTGCTCATACAAGCTGTAGAAGGCCAGTACCTGCAGGACACAGGCGTACACACACACACACACACACACACACACAAAAACTCACATTTTGAATAAAAGGTGAAGAAAAGCCTCCGTTCAATTCCCACAAAGACACAAGCAAACGCCCACGCAACATCTGTCTTCTTTCACAAACTCTTCCTGAATTTGCCGGAGAGCTGCGTGAGAAGTCAGGATGACCAAACTTTCTCCACACCTGTCATAACCTGAGAGTGAGTCACATCGAAACCCTCACTCTGTGCATGAATGTCAGATTTGCTGTTTTAGGTCTATACATGGTAAAAAAGGTTGGTTAGAACCTCACTGTGTTATTCACTGCCTTTAGTCTACATGAGGAACAAGCACACAAATGAACGTAAAAAGGAGAGGATAGGGGCAGACGTGTGTGTGTGTGTGTGTGTATATATACCTTTGCCTGGTAAGCGAGCCACGCCAGCCTGTCTGCCAACAGGGCACAGAATCCCGCCCAGCGCTGGTTCAGCTGCTCCGCTGCCTGGGCAATGTCATCTGCACGACTCCCCTCTGGGGGGGGGGGGGGGGGGGCAGACGGAGAAAGAGAGGGACTGTCACACACACACACACACACACACATATGCACAGTGATACATGCTTCACAGTCCACACGGGCTCGACTGGGCTCTCTCCGTCAGGGACAGACATAAATACACACGCGCTCCATGCACACAAAATCCGGTGAATGTCGTCTGTAGGAGAGGCGCCATCAATAATCTGCACAACATGTAAGCTACAAAAACTGTTTATCTGCCTGCCCACTGAACACACACACACACACACACACACACCTCACTGGGCATTCACACTCACCGCTGACTGACATTTTTTTTGATGTAAAT
Organism: Datnioides undecimradiatus; assembly: GCA_008933995.1. Classification (NCBI taxonomy): domain Eukaryota; kingdom Metazoa; phylum Chordata; class Actinopteri; order Lobotiformes; family Datnioididae; genus Datnioides; species Datnioides undecimradiatus. The sequence goes on from WARS01000034.1 coordinate 139,173, forward strand.
GGCCAATTTAAAGTGCGCGTAAAAACTCCAGTGCCTGGAAAATGAAAACCTCCAAGAGGTTCCAGGAGGGAAAAATCAATGCTAAAGTTGTACAATGGATGGATTCACATCCCTTCCCTGAAAAGGGCAAACCCAACCCCATTGGCTGGATGATAATTGGACCTGGAAGAGCAGCATCCTGGCTCGCATGTCGCATCTGGCATGCAAACAGGCTAGAGATTGCTTCTCCTTCCTGTAATCGTAGCTCAATTATGTTCCATTTACATTTACATGTCAAGACTTTGGCTGATGCTGTTTTCCATTAAAGCACGCGAGGAATACAATAGCATAAGCTTGATTGTGGATAAGTGGCATTACGTATGATCCTGGATCTGAAGGAAGGTCAAGGTCACACTTCTCGTAGCAGTAAAGTAGTAAGTTTCATTTCAAAGAGCTATGCTAAATCTGATATTCAGAGCCAAAACAACACTGAATGCTTCCTGCTAACAAACACTGTGCACGCATCAAAGCCTGATATTTTGCATTCCTCTGTGCCTCCTTGGACTAATGGACCATTGTGAACGCTCCCGAGTCAGATCGCAGTCAACATTTTCCTGTTTTTCTCATTACTGAATGTGAAATACAAGCCTGTACTTAATTAGCATTAAATATTGGCTAGTTTGCTTATTTACTTGAGTTTAGTTCAGAGATGGCTCACTGGTATCTGACAGCACCTGTTGCTTGTGGTCACATAATGCATTTGGAGATTCATTCTTTAGCTTTTTAAAGGTTCTTTCAGGGTTGAACTGCATTATTTTACAAGTTGGCTAATGTTTGGGCATGCCCTGTTTGAATGGTAGTTAGAGCGGGAGCGGGAATGAATAAAGAAAAGTGAAAAGTATAAAATTAAGTGTTTTCTGCTTTCAGAGGCCCCAACAATTGCACAAGGACAGTGGAGAGGACGGATGGAGGAAACATCTCTCTCTCTCTCTCTTTCTCTGTCTGTTCCTCTCTCTATCAGTGTTTCTATGGAGACAAGGAGAGAGGGTGGGACAGGTAGAGGCGTTGCCATGGGGACAGACCAGACAGGGTGTGCGTGCATGTGTTTGTATGCATGTGAATGAGTGCGTGTGTGTGCACATTACCCTGCTCGACCAGGGTCTGCGCCGTGCGCGTCGCCTCCTGAAGCTTTCTGTACTTCTCCGGCCGCTCTCTGTCTATCGCCTATGGCAAAGAGAAAGAGAGGTGAGGACAGAGAGTGACGGCACTGAGTGAGATATAGGAAGTTAAAGGACAAGAGGCAGACAAGGAGAGGCAGGAAGACAAATAGAGCGACAGGCCGACAGCAGGAGAATTATTATTTATTACAAAGACAGATTAGAAACCCCCAAAATCAATGTCCAATTCAACAGAGTATTACCTCCACAGAACGACAGATCCTGTAGCTTTCATCCACCTCTGATCTTATTCTGCTGCGACATTTAGTCGGAGCATGTCTGGTCATTTTGTGGGCGAACGACAGGAAGGTTCGAGGGTTACAGACGGCTCATTGATCATTTTAAAGTCTAATTCTGTGTGGCTGTAATGTTTTAGCAGGATATGGTTTATGCTTTGTTCAAGGTATAAGTTCAAGTGTTCAAGTCGGTTGTCACAAACACCACTGACCACTTCAGAACAGCTGTCCACAGACTTCTGGTTGACAACCATTACACTGCCTATGGCAACTACAAATAGAAGCTGATAGTTTATAAATGCAGGGTAAAAGAACAGCGATGAAATAGTATTTTTATCCACATACATAATTCCTCTTGTTTCTACTTTGTTGTAATCAAAAAACAAAACTCAACACCTTCTGATGTTTTTCACATGAAAAGCCTATTTGTAACAGACAGGCTGCAAAGCTTTTATTGTAGATGTTTGAGAGAAAGTGTTGTCAGGATAGGGGAAACGATAAAGTAAGACGTCTGGATTTAATCCCGCAAATAGACATTACAATGAATTCTTCAATAAAAAGGGTAAACATCTCCCCGGTAGAGAGATCCAACACCCTTACCCTGTGAACGGGATGAAGTCCAGACTCATTTTGCTTTCTAATATGGCGTTGTGCTGTGTCTTATATAAGCTGCTGCACAGAGTCGAGCTGACAGCAAAGCTGAACGGGCAACCAAGATCAGAGGAGATTCTGAAGGAGCTGCCTACCTAAAACTCATCAGTTTGCATCCATTACCGTGGCTCATTTGTAACACCAGTAGTTACTTTAACATCTTGTTCACAAACAGTGCTTAAAGGCCTCATACATTGTTTATGGGGGTGACAGAGCTTAACTCATTTATTATGAATGATTTGTTAGCACATTTGTAATTGCTGACTAATAGTCACACCAGTTTGTGTTAATCTGCAGCTCAAATTGTTTATCATGAGCGACCATGCATCAGCGCTTTATGAGCCATTCGTAAGCATTATCTATTCAGAAGTGTTTCTAATTCATTATGAATGTCTTCATATGAGTGGAGGCGTATAAATTGTTTGCTGCCTCTAATTTAAAGTTGTGGCCAATGGCAGTCATTTGTGTAAAGAACGCGGACTAAGTGGAAAAGTATAATGTGCTGAGTGAGTTATTACAGTGTTTTGTATGTGATGTTAAAGCGAGGGTTTGTGATTCTGAGAAAATGCCATTATTCTTAATTTGATTCATTCAAAGTTGAAGCAGACAAACTGTTTTTAGTTCAAAAGCTTTAAAACATCCTGCACACTACCCGCCCAGCACCAAACCACGGTTTCTGGCCTTTTCACTCCGTTATTGGCTTTTAAAACACCTTTTGCAACTTTGTTTTATCAAATTTGGTGAAAACACCATTTGGGTGGACCTTAACTCCTCTGACCTGAATAGATAAATTGCAAAAATACATAAACTACACAACTTTTTGAAACCATGCAACATTTAACAGAGTAGCTGAAGAGTTGACCTCTTGACCTATATCTAATGCTACAAGAGTTGTTGCCATATTTTAGATGCCCTTGATTTCTGTGTTTACACTGTTTGCGGTCTCTGTTAGAGGACAAATCCCATCAGCTGACAAGCACAAGTAGCCGCTGTATATAAGTTTCTGAACTCCACAGTCATTATGGACACTTTGCTGCATCTCATTCTTCCACCGAGCGACATCAGCATTTGTCCTGTATGCATAATTACAGTTCAGAGTGTCCTCACAGGTATGATTGCTATGTGGAAGGTAAAATTCATTTCTAACCCAGCTGTGTGACGGAACCTTGTTATTTCAGCATCACAGGTCTCTGCAGATTAAGCTCTGTGGGGTGTCTGTCTCTCACACACTCACACACACACACACACACACACACACACACACACACACACAGTTTTTTTTACCTGCACTTTGTCATGCAGCTCCTGAATGCTCCCGTCTTTGCGAGACACTGAGAACTCGGGGCTCTGTAGGATGGCCTCGCCGCGGGTCATGTAGCTGTGGACCTCTGTGAAGTCCACGTCAAACCTGAGGGTGCACGTGCACAGAAACACACACACGCATACATATTACACAAAAGATGCTTGCATCCAGTCACTAATGCTAATCAAGTAAAGTACTCTAGTCACATGAAACTGAGTAACTTGAGTAAATGTAATGTAAAGCAGATTCTGTTCTAAGGTCACTTGCTTCACTACTCTCTACAAGATGATTTCCACAATCTCCTACTTCACTACTATCACTCTGTAGGTTTCATTTCAAGCTGGCCTCTATTATCACCATGACAGATACTCATTATCAGTATCTGCAGTGTTTCATCACCTACCTGCTGAGATAAGACAGCAGAAAGGGGTGCATGAAACTGAACATTTCACACGAGTTAGAAATGAAGCTTTTCATGTCATAATACTAATTATAATTCAAAGTGGACGTCCTCAGTGGGGAAACACACACACCAACCTCTTCCTGAGTTCAGAATCCACCACGACTTGTCTCTTCTTCTGTGGTGGCGGCGACTCTCGGGTCTGGCGCACGGCTGACACCTTCTCCCTCGTTGTCACCTTGGTAACGGTCGCTGTGACAGAGTGGGTCAGCTCGGACTGCTGGGACACGCTGACGGCAGATGAGAGCTGAGAGCGCGCGCAAGAAATAAATTTAGACAAGCTGCACACAACAGCAGGTGCTACATCAGTTTACAAGGATCTGTCAAAATCATACAGATCCCAAATCACCACTTAACACACTCTCACATCTGTCTGAGTGCCTGCACACACACACACACACACACACACACACACACACACACACAGACACACACTCAGAGCGCGACAGTGTCCTTGAGAGTCAAAGTTCGGTTACATCAGTCAGACATTATCACCAAAAGAACATGTGCCAGGAAGCGTGTAGAGCTTCGATGACAACTGTAGACATGAGTGTGTGCGTGCGTGTGTGTGTGTGAGTGTGTGTACTCAAACAGCTGTGAGATGCTTGAGCAGTGACTTGGGATTTGTGTGACTCTGACAGATTGCAAGTGCACACAAGTATGGGGAAACGCATCGCATGTTCTGATGAAGATGTGCACTTATTCTAATTCTGAGCATTGTTTTATTTCTATAAGCGTGTGTGTTTGTTTGGTGTGTGTGTGTGTACGTGCGTGCATGTTCGTTGCGTCAGGGAAGAGCCTAATGACAGTTAAGGGGTGAGTACAACTGCTGGGATAGCCTTGGTACCATGGAAACATGCGTGTGCTGCTGTAGTGGTGGAGTGTGCCCGCAGAGGTCAGTCTGCTAATTATCTGACTGATTATGATGGACAAGTAATTGGGAGAGAGAGACAAAGAGGCAGAGAGAGACTGGTGTACGGAAGATGGCGTAACAACTGTGACACACTTTTTGTAAATTGTTCGTGTTGTTATTAGATGTTAAATGTGTTTTATTAATTGCTCATTATTCAGCTTATTGTCGTCCTTGTAAGGTTACATTTGCTCTCATGCCGATGTTAGTGAGGAACTCTGGATCAACACAAGCGCAACACTGTGACGTCAGCAGGATCCCGATCCAGATGGATGTTGTAATGTATCAAATAAACCATCATCCAACTTCTGTGTGCCTGATACAGCCATGACCGATGTGCGCAACCTTATGTGACAAGTTACTTTATGATGGATGCGCATCTGTGTGTGCCTGTTTACTTACAGTGTAAGTACATATGTTTATGTATGTTCTTGTATCCGTGATGGCAAAGCTTTGTTTTATTCTGCTTTGTTCCTACTGAAAATGAATTTCATGAAAGGCTACAACTGTTCTGACATCCCCACACTGAGTATACGGCTCGATTTAAAAAAAAAAAAGGTTCAGAAATGTCCTAACCATATTTATAAATGTGATTAAATGAAATTTGTACAGTACACTTTCTAAAAATAAATATAAAAAATAAATTTAAAAAAAAATAAATCATATTCCTGTTTTTCTGCAAACCCAACCTGGTTGATGAGGCTTCAAGGCGACTGTAGCAGAGTTAAGGAACTTTTACTGCCCTGCAATGAACCTTTGACGCAGTGTTAAAAGAAAAAATTTGACATTTTTATAAAAAAAAAAGAGAAAATGCTGCCTGAGAAAGATTAATTCAGGACACGAAGGTTTCTTTATAAGCTGAAAAATAATTCCAATCATTTACTGAATGCTCGGCGTGAATCTCTCCAGAGGGCGCGAAATAAAAAAAACATTACAGTGCAGTATCTTTATCAGCGCAATTGAAAAACCACAGGAACACTTTGTCTTTATCTTATCAGTTGTCAGCGAGCATGTCAGTTTTAAAAAGCACAAATGTGACGACAGAGGCAGAGATAAAGGCGGAGGGTTTTTACTGAGAGCGCGCGGTTACAGGAGGAGGCGAGAGAGCAGCAGGAGCAATCGAACATTGGCGGAAAAGCGATTAGGAGGAGTGATAATTGTATGACAGCGCTGACTGAAAGCACCTCCTTCATCAGTGTGTTTGCTCAGGACAGTGCAGGCAGGAAAGGAGCCTACGCTGACTAACATTAACCTCTATAGGTATTCAATAGATTCATTTCCTCTGTCCCTGAAGCCAAACATTTGCAGCTCCCAGGCCAGACGGACAAATGTCACCTACAGGACTGCAGACGAAAGAGCATTTTGTTAAACGGGCTGTTTCAGACAATGTTTAAAGAGCCCTTGTGGCTCAATTTTCTGTTCTCAAAGCTGTTCAAGCTGTTTATCCTTAATCAGTGTTTTCTTTTTAAATCTCTAACTTCCTGCTGGTTTCCATTCTACTTCCTAATCACAAGCTGATTAAGATGTGAGCCACTGAGTGAACCAAATGAAGCTGTAATCAGCCGAGCAGCAGGACAGCAAAGTTTGTCAAACTCTGACCAGGCCAGGCCGTGCTGTGGGCCTTAGCATAAACACCAGACTGTGTGCTGTACCTGGGAGCTGCTCATCTCCAGACTCTGCACCAGTCGGTCCCAGCGCTGGGCGAAGCTGTCCAGTCTGGCCTCCAGTTTGCTGGCCACCTCTTTGTTCTTGACGCTGGACAGCAGGTCCTGGCTCATGGAGCACAGCCTGTCCATGGTGGGACGCTTCACCTCCAGCTCCGCCTTCACCGTCTGGTGGAGCACATATAAAGACACACACACATGCACAACATATGCTGTGGATTTAAGGCTTCTGGTCACGGCACTGAAGTCACTTCATGTGTGGCATCTTTTCGATAAATAAAAATAGATCTGTTGGCTCACAGCAAGACGGCGGAGGCAGGCCACCATCTCCGCCTGGTCCTTGAGGTTGGAGGTTTTAATAGAGCGAACTAGGTCCTCCTTCTGAGTCAGCCAGGAGTCAAATAAACACTATGAGGGAGAGTTAAAGAGGACAGGTGGGGGCAAAAGGAGGAGAAAGGATGGAGGCAAGAGGTAGGAGGAGAGGAAACAGGGAGGGAGGAAATGAGGGGAAAGGAGACAAGAGGAAAAGAGAGGACATGAGCAGCAGTAGAGAGGAGAGGTAACGAGGAGATGGAGCACAATGGGAAAGGAACGAAGGAAAGGAGAGGAGAGGTAATGAGATGAGGAGGCGAGGAGATAGAAGAGGATAGATGAGCAAAGAGGAGAAGGAGAGAGGAAACAGGAAACGAGTCGGGGAGAGAGGGAGCAGGAGGAGAGAGAAATCTTATCATGTGGAAGGAGGTGCACTTGAAGCCATTGTCTCCTGTTGCTGCAGACAGCTCAGCTGCAGCAGCCTCCTCAGGCCTATTGTCTGTGACAGCAGCTCTCCCCCCGCCCAGGATCACACTGTGAATATTTCCGCTGTCTGCGTGCGGACAGTTCATTTGCAGCCGCAGCCCGGGGTGGTACTTGAACGAGCATTTAGCCAGAGAACGGGAGGGAAAATTGAATTCAATGTATTTCCTGATGCTTTGAATAATTAATCAAATTAAATTTGGCTCTTATGGATGTCTGGAAGCCATTGCAGCCAATGATCCCTCATTAAAAAACACATTGGCGAGGATATTTCATAATGGATCTGTACTTCTGTGTGCAACTGTGTAATCATGCTTCATTAAATGAGCCGCCGATGCCCCCAGACCCACATTTTGGGCTCATAATGCACAGGTACAATGTAAATACACACAGTTTGCTTTCAAACAATTAAAATTTTGAAGATGTTATTGCAGCGGATAATAAATTGCAGCAGAGCAATCTTTCAAATCATTTCTTATTGTGTCTCTTTGAAATGTCTTCCATTTAATGAATCGAACAGTAAACAAAGGGTGACGATGACCCCCAGGGCGACGATGCAAATCCAGTTTATGGCTTTTAATTAAGACTGATCAGTTAATCGTGTATAATCCGATGTTGTGATTTTAGCTTCCTCAATTATTAATCACAGAACACGAGCAAATCGGATATCCTGACACTTTTAATTTCCTCTACAACATCCGCCGCGGCTTCCAAAATACCAACTGTGAAGACGCAGACGAAGGACACAGAAAACAAGTCACTCCAAATAGGAAAGTCATCTAATTAATAATCCCCATTAAAATACCTAGTATTTATGCTGCAGATAAAGGTTTTACGCTTGCACGCATGCATCGTTGTTATTATTTTTAATGTCGCTCCATCTCTTGGTCCTGAATGAAATATGAAACAGCTTAGATTTTTGTTAATTTTCCTCTTGAACCACCATCAGAACCCACCATCAAGTTTCCATTTGTCCGACATTAACAAATGCAAAAGTAATTTCAGGGCATTATTTCAGCGTGAAGTGCTCTTTTTTTCTTTTTTTTTTAAAGTTTCCTTCCATGAAAATAACGTCTGCTGTGGCTTAAAATGTCTCTTAAAGCCTGCAGAATGTGGGAGTAGACACGATCTGGATGATCTAATCTCATTACGCACGCAGCAAATACTGCTGTGATACTGCCCCAGCTCAACACACACACTCACACACACACACACACACACTCAAGCTCGTACCTGTTCATTAGTGAAGTGCTGCCATTTCAGTAAAATCTCCTGAAGCAGAATCCAGCGTTCTTCTGTCCATCTACAAATGGCTGCCCAGCGGTCACCGAGTACCTGCGCGCACACACACACACACACACACACACACGCATCACATCTATTAATGCCTACATTAGCACAAAAAATCCTTTTGAATTATATCACCAGAGGGACTGAAACATTTTCATCATGTTGCCTCAAAGGCTGATGGATTCACATTTTCACTTGCCAGTTTAATTTTTTTAGCTGCCAAAAATGCAGTTTGATTTGCGTTCCCCTCTCTCCCAGAGGGACGGAGCTTATCATGATTGTGGGAGGGCATGAAATTCGGAGACAGGGGGAACAAAATATGTCTATATTGTATCCAAGTGAGTGGAGTCCATTGACTGGCCGAATAAACAAATGATGATCAGTTTTTGTGAATTGAGCTTTTTTCTCTGTTTTAATTTATTACTCAGGTGCGATATATGGCCAAAAGTATAGGGACACAGAGGATAACTTGTAATATTCGTGAAATAGTAGCTTAAACATAATAAAAGGTGCCCGATTTCCATCTGAACCTCTCTTTCTCTGCTCTGACAGACAGTAAGCCGATAGGGCCGATCGATTCCAATTTTGGTCCATGTTTTATGTGAATATGACTCATCAGCTACTTCAATATAGTAATTTCAATAGAGGCCACAAATAAAGTTTTTTTTTGAAAGCGCACCACTTCACACTACTTTCTGCAAACTGCATGCACGGCCATTCAAAACCACGTGAGCTGCAGTGGTTTTCAGTGAAATGCGATAAATGGGCCGCACTCATACGAGCGTTTCTGCGAGGGTTTGAACCACCAACACTGGGACACACGGGCCTCCTAAGATAAATATTTGAGTTTCTATAAAGTCAGTGCATCTAACATTCGTGATTAGTATTCAGTGATCACATTTCACATATTGAGTTGAGGCTAAAATGTTAATTAATACATAGTTTCCATGGCTCTCTCCTGTCCTTTGGCCTCAGACGCTGTGAGCTGTTAAAGTTTATTTTTCCCGACTCCATTGTATCGGCGTATTGGCAGCCGGCTGTTAGCCGAGTAAAACGGGCGAGACACTCTTCCGTTCCATTTAACCGGCAAAGACAAAACCCACAGTGTGTCCACTGAACAAAGTCATCAGAGTGACAGAGGGATGGGGAGGGGAGAGGGCGGGGAGGAGCGGAGAGGAAATGAAAAGACAATGAGATGCAAAAAAAAAAAAAAAGTGAGAGACAAGCGAGCTGCTAAAGACAGACGTGGAGAGGGAGGCTCAGCAGGTTAATCTTAAGATGAATGGCCTGTAATTAATCAAGTGACAGTTCAGCAGCAGGGAGAAACCAGGGAAGGCACCTTCTATTTGCATTTTTACATTCCAGCACACAATGTTCCCTCTCATCTATTTATCTCTCTTATCTTGTATTTGGTAATAAACTGCGCTGCAGGAAACAAACGCCAGCACCTCCAGAAAGTCAAACACAGAGCTACATTAACAACGCTAAGTGCGAGCGTGCTTCGTACGCAGCACAACCAATGCGCAGTCTGCATTGTAATTGCTCAATATGACGTGGTGAATTGAAGATAATCAGCAGCATGAGTATATTTCTTTTGGAAGGAGTTTTGGAAGGAGTCTGACTAAAGTTTGGGAGGAGAGATTCTCATTTTGGGCTAATCTGCTTTCAGTACAGAGCAGCTTACTTTTATCCATAGCTCCTCAAACCTTTTCTCCCCAAGGAAGAGTTTCAGTCGCATCCAATTATCCAAATTTCTTCATTTTCTGTCCGTCTGCGTCACCAGCTCGGCCCAAATCTACCTCGGCCCTCTCGCTCGCACCTTCTCCAAAGATAACAGATTGAACTTCCAGAGATGAAATCGCCGTGACTTCCTCTTTTCTCCTCACATCAGCTTTCCATTTTCCACCAAATCAGCTCGGCGCAGGCCTTCGTCTGCGACCCAGGCTGCGGTCTGACACCGCCGCTGAAATATCTTTGATATGGCGTTCTCCTTACATGTGCACAGATCAGCATCATCACGGACCCCAAAGCCTGACACAGCTTTAACACAGATGTGAGGAAGCTTTGACGTGTGCTTCGTCCGTCAGATCGGTTGTATGATCTGAAGCTTGTCCAAATCAAAGGGATGAACAATTTGTCAATATCGAGGCCTACATCCATGTAAACATGTTTACACATCAGATCAGGAGAGGGTGTCATCCACCTTGTTACACCCAAACAACACCCAAAACGACCACAGCCTGGCGGTGCAGCTGTGCATCGATGACTCCATGGAGCTGTCCGTGGTGCTGAAGTGGCAAACAGATGTGAAATCTCAGCTTCTCCTCTCAGTCCTGCCTCAAGATCAATAATATTCTGTATGACTTTAACCTATAAATGTTCAGCTCTCTCCTACTTTTGGCCTGTATACAAAGTCACCTACACGATCAAAGTTACAGGTACAGAGGATCATAGAGACACACTGCTGCCTGTAGTCTTCCTAAGATGTTACAGGAACATTTCTGTGATGATACAAATGAACACACTTCAGAATGAAGAAACCGGGGCTCTTTTCATGGCGTCACCTCGTTTTGCTCTTTTTTCTGCAGTGGCTTAATGGCAGACTGCAGAATTAGTGCCACCAACCGTATCACGATTTCAACACTCACATTAGTGGAGCTGAGGGAAACACACATTAATTGTTTTTTTTTATAGACTTTCTGAAAAAAAAAAAAAAAAAGTTAAATATTTTTGCTCCATTTCACTGGAAACATGACTGGTAATGAGGGCAAATAACGATCTTCAGGAGTAAAACAGTCTTCAGATTAAACGAGACAATTGCAGTCAGTTTTCTTGGACAATGAGCCATTAAAATCCCGACGTGGACATCTGAATATATTTTAAGCAGCAAAAACAAAATAATTAAGATTGCGAAGCTCTTGCTGCTCTGTTCGTTCATCTAACATGCTCAGTTAGCTTAGCTAATCAGCTTCAGAGCGGATACCTTCCAACGGCTGAATCAAAGACAGTAACAGTGCGACGGTGCTTCAACATGAGGGGAGGCATGTGCAATTAAGGCAAGTGTATTAGACAGCAGTGGAAATCAGCTGCTGCAGTTTTAATAGATTTCAGCTTTATTCTTTGCAGTGTATGGGAGTTAACAAGGGGAACTAAGGCCCATACATCAGAGGTTAAGACAAGCGTGGAGAATTAACCGCACAAACAGGCGGCACAAGGCTGGCTCCTGGCTGGAGTCTGCGTGATGATAACTTATAGAGTAAACAAAATCAGCAGAAAGCTGCAACACAGAAGCACATCTCGCTGGCAAGGTCTAATTACTGCACAACACCAAAGACAAAACTATCTCCCGTTCAATCTATTTTCCCCGAGAAACAACAAGCGGGAGTGTGCCGAGCCCACTCCCACTGAGAGGGGACGTGTGAGCGAGTGAGAGGATGAGGAAGCAGTGAGAGAAACTCCAGAAAGATCCGAACAAAGAGAGGAAGATCAGCCCATTAGGGTATTTGTCTTTCCCTAACGTCTGTGTGATCAGCAAAGTGTTTAACACAGATTTGTTTTGTATCTGTGTGTGTGTGTGTGTGTGTGTGTGTGTGTGCTCTTACTTGTAGTTTGCTCTCCAAGGCGGCAGTGGCGCTGTCTCCGCTGTTCTCATCCACCACCACCACCATGTGGGTCAGAGAGTTTACCCTCACCTGCTCCAGCTCCAGGTCCTCCTGCAGCAGCTGTACACAGCACACAGATACGCGTTCATATTAATATCTAAATCCAGTGCACAGCAGCCTGTTTATCAGAAGCAGTTGTCAAGCTTCACACCAAATGCATGCATTACTTCAGAGACAGACTTGTCCTCAATGTCCTCTATGTCACATTTTAAGGGATATGAGCTACACCTCCTGTCACTTCTTCTCAGGTGCAGGATCTTCACCTTCCAGCAAAAAAACACCTCAGCTCTTCTGACTCTGACTTCTGCCATTCGCACACAATTTACTCTGCTGCTAACTCGACTAGTTGACACTTTTGCACAAGCCTTAGGTTTTACACTCAACTAAAACGTCTGGCAAGCAAAGCGTAGAATCAATATATATCATATTTCAAAATGGCAGCTCAGAGAAAAGATGGAGAGGTAGGAATGACAGCTGACAGCTTCCACTCTTTAAATATTCATTGTCATGACTGTTTACAACCAGAAACACATGCAAAACTGAATTAAAGCTCACTCTTAGGAACAGTGAGTTAAAAAATAGAATTACTAGTGGAGAAAAACTTTTAGCTGGATAGCCACTAAAGCAACCAACTGCCACCTGTAATTGGATGTTCTTCAGTGAGAAACTCTCCAGTGTCCACTCGCTTCCACTTTTCAATCTATATGCCGTGTACGGACGGAAACAAGAGACTCCAACTACCAGAGTGCAAATGTACAAGACTGACAGAGTAAAATCGGGTCATATTGCTTCTACTGCCGGAGACAGGAAGCAGCTGGCCGGAAAGTTTCCACTTTCCTGATTTCACTTGTTACAATCTTGGTAAAAGTGAGATTATAGTGTGCAGCAGGGGAAGAAACACAACCCGGGTCCTCTGTTAGACCCCCTGATTTCTAAGTGACTAACAACATGTTGTGTTTGATGTGTCTATCACTAACTATTGGGCTAAAATCAAGCATCACTTTGATCTGATGTGATTTAGCCAATCGTAGCCCGTTATCTGTTTTCATCATCAGCGCTCCCAAATTCAGCCCTTGCATAGTTTAAATGTTTACCAGTGAATTGAATTTGTGCAGCTTGTAAGTGGTGAGGTGGGCTAATTGTGTTGGATCCAGTCTGACAGGGCCCCCTGCCGCGATGAGAAAGTGAAACCTTTTGATGAGAGTTTGTAAACACTCTGCTAATTTGATGCTTTTTAGGTGTCGGAGATCCTTAAATCTGCCAAATGAGCAGATGGAGTTAAAACAGGTGCCGAGCAGAGCCGCACACTAATCAATGCACTGTAACAAATTACATCTCTGTTGAGATTGATAACTCATTTATGAAGACAGCAGTCAACAACACAGCTTGACCACAAGGTCCATTTAGTAGCTGCTCTATAGTTCTATATACATATATATATATATATATATATATTTAGTTTTAAGCATTGAAGTAAAGCACTGACATTACTTAGCTTTAAATCATAAAAACTATGATATTAGCACGCAAACTTATTCAAAAGAGATGCGTTCCCAGTAGATAAATGTCTTTTCTTTGCAATAAAGTATACAATATAATAAAAAGAGCATCCAGTCAAAGCCACAGTATGAAGAATCACATGGGCGGATTGCTGTTATATGGTTTTTGTAGAAAGATGCCAGTGTGGCACTTTTGCAGCTGGAAGCTTTGACAAAGAGCTGGTGAAGCTGCATAATAGCAGTGACAGGACCAGCAGGGTGGGCGGCCGGTAGCTGCTGCAGGATGAGCTTTTATTTATCTGCGCCCACCGTCTCATAATCTATTCAAGAAATAAACAGGAAGTAGTAGTATCAGCTTTCCTGCCACCGGTTTAATTATGCACTCTCACCTTTAACAAATTGCTTTGCACATTCCTCACAAGGCTACTGTGACTCACACACAGCCGCGGTGCGATTCATACACACCTGTGTGTAAATACCAGTGCTGTCACAGGGATAAATGAACCAAAATAAGGCAGAACATCAGAGTTATTGAGGAAACCTGAACTAAATGTTTCTGTCTTTTAAATATAGTAAATACAGACTGTACGTTCTTGGATTGAACAATTATAAACTGGAGTCAGACTTTACAGATTACAGTTTGTTACAGTTTAACTTCATTTAAAGGTGATTTGCATGCTATTAATGGAAGGGTAGAAACAATGTGGGGAACAAATGTGGGGGCTGATTAGAAACAATAAAAAAGTAGGAAGCATAGTTTTATATATAAAAGAGAGTTTTGCCTATGTTATAATGAAACGCTGTATATTTTGTGCAAAACTAGAAAGCTTGACACACTAACTGCGACAGTGAGCGGTGGTGCTGAGCTTGTGTCAGTGAGCAGGATCATTTTATGCTATAGCAACATGCACCGGATGCCACAGGGCTCAGGCCAGCAGCTGCCCACCTTGTGCTCTTCCACTTGGTGCTTGACATCCTCCAGGTCAGGACCCAGCGGCTGAGCCCCCATCCTCTTAATCCGCGCCTCCGTCACATCCAACCAGTCTGTGAGCTGCTGCAGCTGCTGGTGCTGCAGGTCCATGAGGACCTCGTGCAGTCTGGGAGAGGAGAGACGATTGAAAGAGCTGTCGATGTCATGGTGATGCCTCAAGAGGCTCGGCCATTATCAAAAACAGAGTTCGGACGGGCAGAAGGTCTGGTTCAAAACACTGACACCACATGAACTGACTACTACTGATTTAATTGGTTGAAAAGGCAAAAGCCACATGTGCTGCTCTTACTCCCATATATTCACCCCTGTGCTTATAAAGGACCCTTGCTATCTTGTCTAATTGGTATTTGGTAGTCAAGGCCATGTCTGCACAGCTCTGAGCTTGAATCAACAAGATTATCAAAGGCGATAGCTGAACAGTTAATTAAATTTGGCGCGGTGTCAGTTATCACTGGATTCACCATAATTAGAAAGGCCGCTGTTCTTTGTATCCAAGAATGCTGGCTACAGAGGGGACCTTCATTCTTTGTGTAAAAAGAGATGAAACTTATTCAGAGGTCTAAATTAAGATAGAAGAAAAGCATGTGAAATCGTATTTTCCTGCGCCATTCTGTGAAGTTGGATATGATTTAAATCATTTGTGTTTTGAGTTCTTTGATCTTTTCCAATGTGTCCTAGTTTAAATCCCCAACTTTTTCTTTATTAATCACATATTTGATACAGTAAACATCTTCTTCGGAAGAAATTGGGCTTCACCTGACTTCCAATTTGCTCCTGGGCTTCTTGTCCCACTGCATCTTATACTCTAAGCTTTTTGCCAGTTTTGGTGCAGCCATTACACGTCAGCGTAACTGCCCAGACATTACACTTTGGACTTTGACCCAGTTTGGTAACAACTTCTTCTCAGCCTCTCTCAATCTGCAACCTTTTCTTTGTCCCATTCACTCTTGTTGGCATCATAAAGCTTTGAATCTTTTGAAAATGTTTTATTAATTAATATCTGCTTTGCTTGGTTTCCCAACTGACAGTTCATTTTGGTCGAACCAGGACTCATTTTTACTTATAGGTCAGTTCCTGGAGAGACCTCCACAAAACTCTGTGGACTCACACTGAGTGGGTAAAAAGTTGCTTCTTTGTGATTTCATCACTTCAATTTGCTCAAGTGTCAACTATTAGATAATAATATAATGTTCCTTTTACAGATGACATATGGGACTTGGGCCTCGGCATAAGAACATACTATGCCCTTAAGATGTGCTCAGACAGAATCTGGACTGGAGTGTGCTTCAACTTCACATCACCACATAAATGTACAGAGACGAGACGATAAGGGAGTTAGAGCGAGGGAACATGGAGAAATGCTGGGAAATGAGCTCTGGCAAGTTCTTAGGGTCAGTCAGAAGCTGAGCTGCAACATAAACACAGAGAGACGCAGCTCTTCATTAGCTGAAGTCTTCACATCACTCTTAAAGACCTTGTGTCCCATCGAGCCTGAGGACCAGTGGATGCAGGTCTACCGGCTTGACCCTCTGCCTGAGATGCAACACTTGTATGGGGATAATGGTGCACACTTCCACCCTGTCTCGCCTGGAAGGCATTTATACAGCTGCAGTTGCTTGAGAACAGGCTGAAAGTGAGCTTAACGCTGCATGGCAACATGCTTACAGTGACGATGCTAACAAGCTGATGTTTAGCAGGTGGAAGTTTGACATATTTATCATTGTAATTCTAGTTGATTTTCAGTCTGAAGCAAAGAAAGCATGGCTCTACCTGCTCTGCCTCTCCATGCTAGCCACTCTCAGGTGCTCCCATCGGGAGTTTAAGAGGTTCATCTGCTCCCTGACTTCTGAGTCCTCCTCCTCGCTCAGGTTCCCCTCCCCCAGCAGGGCAGCACCGGCCCGGAGGACGCGCCCCACGCTGCCCTGATGGGTGGTCAGCTCCACCATGTATCCCTGATGAGAGGCAGAATGGCACATTTCACATATTCACACTCTTTTTGCCTAATCTAAAAGAAGAGGAGCACCTTGCATCTCTCTGAATAACCCCTCTGCATTCACTTTAGGTGCACTCAAAATACACTCCCACCTCTTACCTCAGCGCTTAATCTATTTTCTCCGAGCACTTAACTCTTATATGATCCTCCTAGGGTCTAACGCAGCAAAATGGTCAGGGTTAATTTAATTTTCAGAGCGTGCGAGTCGATAGTAAGCCGGTCGTCCTGTAAGTCCACATCCGTCAGACTTGATTCAGCTCTTCCAGTTAGCTTTGAAACAGCTGCTCAGCGGTGCATCAGCTCTGTGATTGGACGATCAACTCACAAATCCACACGTCAATTCAAAATAAGTTAGAAACACCTGGAGTTTTCACAATTAGGGACCCGAGGGAGCCGCACGTTACTGTTTTAAGGACTCAGGGATTTCCTAAATATCGACAACATATTTATATTTCTCCTCCCAAATGATTCATTTTCAGTGTGCTGCCTTTTTCAGCTGTTTGTCCTGCTTCCACCGACAAACAGCAGAGATTGTTTTTTGGGTGATGGGCCACTTTACACTCATTACCACAGTCTTTTCAAGCCCGTCAGTGTGGTGGAGGGAGGCTTTTCTCTAAACTACACTGTTTCCCCAGTTATTGGACGTGGTATGTTGTTATGGATTGATGGTTGCTATTACTTTAACTGCTTTGTTGCTGTTGTTGTTGTTGTTGGGTTTTTGGTGCTGAGTTTTGTCTGAAAAAAAAAAAAAATCTGTGCATTTTAGTTTTTTTCTTTGTTTGTTTGTTTGTTTACAGCTGCCAGCAGAGGCACGTTATCATTGCTGCTCCATTAGCACGGCGAGAAGCTATGATCTTTAAATATTTAACATCTCATTATACAACATTTAACACCTCATGTGTTTCCACCGCCCAGCACGTCGGCAGAGTATCAAACAGATGCTCAGCTGAGAAAAGAAATACATACATACCATTAGTATACCAAAACTAATTACAGCCCCTTAATGTTACTTACACTGGCTCCAATCTCACGCGCTTGGAGCTGCTTCGTTAACACTGAACGCTGATTTCAAAGAGCAAATTTCGGCGCAGCTACAGAAGGAAGAGTTTCCTGGGTATAACTGATAATTCCCGCCTTGTCATACAGCAGGGCGTCAGCGCTCAGGCTCTCACCTCATGCGTGTGGAACTGCTCCTTCACCTCCTCCACGTTGTTGGAGATGGGGGGCTGACCCTGGAGCCCGTCTTCAGCCGACAGCAGCCACGTCAACACCTTCAGAATTAAAGTTACCGAGACACAATTAAAAGGCTAAATCGGATGTTTTCCCAATTGTCAACAACTGAACACGGAGACAGAGACATAAAGAAGGTGTGTTTGTTGGAACTATTTTCAGCAGCGGATTAATCCGCAGTTGATGCTCTAGTGAGTATTTGCAGCCGCGGGACAGTTTATGTGAAATTAAATCAAAATTAACCATCACGTGTGTGTTTATGTGTGTGTTTTTAATAATGTGTTGACAGTGGAGCTCTAATAAAACATATCAGGCTTTGGATGAACACTGACAACAGAAGGGTTTTTGCATTTAAAAACAAACAAACTGACATATAAAACATTTATCCACCCATCATCATCATTTAGCCGTAGCACCATACCTCCTCTAGCGCAGCCTGGTAGCTCTCCAGGCTGGTGGAACCTGGAGGCAGGGGACTGAGGCCTCGCTGTAGCTCCTCCTGGCCGGGACTGAGGAACTACAGAGGGAAAGGGAGGGACGGATGGTAGATAACAGGCAGAGATGGAGCATGATTGTGGAGAGGGATGTGAGGAGAGGAAGAGGGATATAGGGTGTTGGAGGTTAGATGGAAACAGAGTTGAGGGACAGAGGGAATGGAGGAAGAGAGGGAGGAAGAGGGAAAGAGAGGGTGTGTTAGAAGTGAGGGAAGAGGACAGAGACGCAGAGAGATGAGTAAAAAAAAAAAACAGGCAGCATGAAAGAAAGGTGGGAGACAGAGAAGATAGAGAGAGATGAGGAGAGGCCTGTTAGTGTTAGCCATTACTGGTGCCGACAAGCAGTTCTGGCCTTTGTCCAACCTTAACAACTTGTCCTCTTTCTCTCTGGGTCTCTCTCGCTCTCCTCCTCTCTCTCCCCATATCTCTCTTTGTGTGCCCGCTACTGATCTGGACACTAACAACTTCTCTCTTTTTATCTCGGCTCCGCGCTCCTCCTCTCACTCTATTCTTCTCTCCGGTAATAAGGTCCGGAAAAGATACACAAGGCCCATCCGCGGCGCTGATAACCGCCCAGCCTCAGTCAGCGCCGTCCTCTCTTTATGTCTGTTTTGTGGCACAAATGTGTTTGGTTCTGTCTGACGGTGGAAGCTCAGAAATGAGTCTGTGCTGGCTGAACTTGCCGCTTGCAAAGTTATTAAATATAAAATAAAAGCGGGATATTTAAGTCCCTGACAGCCTAAAATATGCTCTTTATTCTAAATTCTACCTTTAATCACCATGTTGTCCATATAAAACATGTCTGACGGGGGCAAACTGAGGATGATGCATTGTAAAATGTCACTGTTCCTTGTGTCGGTGGGAAACTTCGGTGCGATGACACAGGGTTTTTTTATAATGCCAGGTTCTGCTTTACAACCTGTATTTCAAAGAACAGCGGGAGTGCTCGAATGAAGCTTATCTGACAAATTATCTTTTCTTTTTTTTGCAATGCCTTTTAGGTGCCAGCCAAGTTGAGGCGAGCACCCTGCTGCTACATTAAATATTTGACACAGTCTCCGAACACACTCCACTCCAGTCAGAGCAAATTACGGGCCACATTTAGTTACGCAGCCCAGGGTGACAGGCTTTGAAAACGCATCTGAACATTTTAAAATGTCATGTTTGGGATTAGAGAGGACATACGGGAAAAAAATACAAGATGGGCAGATTCTGTTTTTGTGTTTCAGGGTCCTGTAGGTGCTGCTGTATTAAATACTGACAGACAAACGTAACCCATCAGTCTGTTTCGAACTTTTTAGCTCAGATTAGCAACACTTCAATAAGAGCGACTTCAACTTCAAGGAAGAGTTTGACAGTTTGACAAATGCGTTTATTTGCTTTATGCTAAATATAAAGCCAGAATCAGCAGCCGATTGGCCTTTCTTAAAGCGAAAAGGCTGTAAACTGCGGCTCTGTTCGGAAATCAACCCGCAAACACCGCTGAAGCTCTCATGTAAAGCACTGTATGATTTCTGTGATAGCAGGCTGTGATTGCATGGAGGTTACATGCTAAAACTATTGCTTGAAAGTGGAGAAAGATCAGATTCTGAGGGGAACTGTGATTTTTATTTTGTTGAAATCAAACGAAAATACTGTTAAACCTTGGCTTCTAATATTAGCATTTAATATTGAACTTGGCCCGCTAGCTATGGCGCTATCTCAGCGATTGGTCGGTAGAAAAAAGGAAAACCTCCTAGTAGTCCCCCCCCCATAAGCAGTTAGTGTCACTTCTGACTCATGAAATGTTAAAACGACTCACATCTGTATTAAAACACATTACGAATTTAATGAAAACACAATGAGACTGACGGGCACAATGCAAAAAAATGTCCTAATTAACAAGTCTCATAGTTTCACAGCCCCATAGTTAGAATATTACTTTTATGCACGGAGCATGTTTCAATCTGTTTTCTGTAGTTGAATGTATTTTAATTAGGAACGCGCCGCAACGACCACATGTGCGACAACGCAATGCTGAGACACCGTCGACTTGGTTTCATGGACATTTTTTTGCAGGTGACACAGACAAACGAGGGCAGCCAAAACAAAGGGAGTGCAGCCAAAACATGCGCAGACAGATGGACGTTTGGCGTGGAGTGTTAGCGTCGCGAGACACGGACCTGCTCAGTAAAACGCCTCCTCTTTTGCTCGGGCGACTTGACATATGCAGCCTGGGTGTAGGCATAGCTTTTATAGCGAGGCTGAGGGGAGGGGCTCCGCACTCGCCCCTGAGCCACACTCACTGTGATCTGAGAGACGGACAGAACAGGACAGAGGAAGAGGGAGAGACAGAAGGCAGGAGGGGCCAGAGAAGAGAGGGAAAAGGGAGTAAGGGAAGCGAAGGAGTGCAAAACATGGAGCAAAAGATCCAAAAGCCAAATTATACAAAGGGGAAGAAGCAGAGAGTGAAGGGGCAGAGTGCACAGGGAGGGAGTGATGATGAGAAAAGAGGAGAAAAAGGGAACATGAATAATCACACATAAGCTCTGTTTCCATCCAAATGTCAGGCTAATTTAAGGTGAACTTTGAGACGAAATAAATAAAAAATAAAACACAGACGAGGTGCGTTTCTATCGCCAAAACACATTTAGGAGAAAAATGGAAAGAGTCAAAAATGAATATTGGGGCGAGTAGTAATTTACTTTCATTCCAGCAAATGTCATAAATGTTGCCGTATCTCATGCTCTCTG
Organism: Datnioides undecimradiatus; assembly: GCA_008933995.1. Lineage (NCBI taxonomy): Eukaryota > Metazoa > Chordata > Actinopteri > Lobotiformes > Datnioididae > Datnioides > Datnioides undecimradiatus. Next base: position 160,279 of record WARS01000034.1, read on the forward strand.
AGGAAGAAAACAAGGGAAATAATCTAACCGAGTAAAATGCATCAGGCGTCTTATTCAGGTGGTGGCGATGGACTGTGGTGAACCCAGAGTCACAATAATGAGCTGTTTTACAGTTTCACTTAAAATAACTCATTCTGTGAGAAAACATTAAGTAATTTTAAAGAAGAAATACAATTTTCCTCCTCCTAACTGTGGATACAAAAGCAATAAAACACAGCCTTGCTCTATTAAATACACTGCAATAGCCTCAGTTGGTTAGCTTTAGTGGCTAATATATCATTACTATGTTCACTTAAAAAAGCAATAACTCTTTAGACACATTTACAGATAAAACATACTTTATTTTAATGAACAGTGCTGAAATGTGGTGAATTTGAGCAGCATAAAATAGAAATACAGCTATTAAACTGTTCTTTTTACTTTCCACCACCGCTGATTTTGTTTCTGTAAGACACGCCTGAGTTGTAATCTCATTAGAGCTTAAAGTATTTAAATTTGATACTACTTGGTAAAATCCATGGATGGAAACCCAGCAACAGATAATGTAGACACGAGAGAGAGAGAGACAGAGGCAGACAGATGTGTTATGCAGCAGATGAACGACAGACAGTAGCAAAGAGTCCAAGCTGACGTTGTGAGCAGCTCCTGTTACTACAGATCCACCACACCCATCCCGACACACACTCTTTCTGCACGCTGATTCTTCAAAGTCTCCAGGTTCACACTTTGTTTCCTCTCAGGGGAAAGTCTGTTTTTGCGGCGACACCCTGCTTCGCACGTTTATTCCCAAACCAGCAGCAGCTCTGCAAAACTGCAGACATCAGCAGTCTGCCACCATCTTTCATTTACTGGCCGACTGACAAACAACTGACTGATTTTTAGTTTCAGGAGTGGATCTATGAGGGTTTACAGTGAGAACGCTGTGGACTGAACTTAATAATGAGGTTATAGATGAGCCTCATTTCTGTTTGACTTCCCTGTGTCCACTTCCCTGTTAGGCAGCCAGCCACTCCACGTAGGAAGATGTTATATTCCTAATCCCACCTAAAAGGTTGGTATAACAGGCTGTTCCTCCACCTAGCAGAGACAACTTCATAGCAGGGCTGGAAATGATCTATTTTTTGATATCAGTGATTAAGCACGTGTAATATTGGATGTTATTATTGGGGTTCATTTTAATTAGCTCGGCTTATTTTCGCTTACATTGGCTTAGTAATAAGACTTGAAGCCGGTGGACACAGCTTGCATCGCTTTGTCCAAAGTTAAAAATATGAATTCTAACAATTTTAAGCTCACTAATGAGGAGCTTGTGTGTTCGTCGTTAGCGCCGTAGTTACAATGGGACGTAAGGGTGGTATCCGGCTTCTCACTTAACTCTCAATAAGAGAGCAAAACATGGAGCAATGATACTTTATAACCAAGAAAAACACTGTGCTGCACACTAAATGACTATTACACGGCTATGTGTGATCAATTATTTATGTTGAGGTGATAATCTGCACATTCTCTCCTGATGTTTTACATGAATGATGAGAAATTTAAAATATCTCTTGGTGAAATCAGCCAGCTAATGAGTCATTAACTGTGGGGGAAACACGCAGCTTTGGATGAAGCCTCTTGGACGTGTTTCGCATTCAGCTGAACGGCTATTGTGCGTGGTTTGGATGGGAATCTACCGGTGTGTTAGAGATGAGTGTGTTTCACTGCTTCCTGTGTATTAACACACAACACGGTCTGTGAAAGACAGAGGCAATTACATGGATGCTTCATTAGCGGATGACTCACCAACATTTCAGCAGAATCTGAACTGCTAGTCGGAGCCAAACCACGATTTTACAGACACATTAAAATATTTATATTTTTATCTCACTAAATTGGCTCCTTTATTATTATTATTTTTAATTTTGCTGTCATTTCAGTTAAGGATCTATATAGCCAAAAGTATGTGGACACAAACATCTATCCATATCTTTTCCAAAACCATGGGCATACATCTGCCGCTATAATAGCCTCCACTATCCAAATCTTTAACGTCACCAGCATAAAAAGTTATAAAATATAAATTGGTATAAAATAAAATGATCTTAGCGGAGATGGAGACAAAAAGATAATAACACTTTGTGCTGGGAGGCAATTCAGGAGCCGGGAAAGGAGAGAGATGAGAGAAAAATACTGTATAATGTGGGAATTTAGTGCAACGGCATTAAAGGCATGCAAAAAAGATGCATGGAAAGTGACTGCGAAGAATATTATAATGTTTCTATTTAAATACAATAAGGGATAGATAACAGCTTACAGGAAGCAATTACAAAATGTACAGGAAGCAATTACGAAATGTAGGCCAAACCGACCTAATATGAAATTAAACATAAAAATCAAATACATCTAATTCCTGCTACTCTGGCTCAGACTTGTGGAAGCCAGTCAAGTTGGAGCTGGCTTTGTGCATGGGGGTACTGTCATAAACGGGAGCAGGAAGAGCCTATAGTGTCCACATACTTTTGGCCATTAATAGTAAACGCTCAAAGGGGTGGATCACATTGTTACTGTAACATCCTCACAAACATCATTACTGGAGTTAATGTTTGCATGCGCTGTTTATGTTTTCTCCTCTGAAATCACACAGCAGTCAAACTGCTCCGAGAACAGCTGAGCTCTTATTCTGGATGGACAAATAACTTTTAATTGACAACTGATTCCCCCGCTTGTTTGACATTCCCAAGATGCCTCTTCTATGACAGCCGGGTGAGCCGCTGCATCTCTAAAACCAAGTCAACCATTCCACCCCAGACATCATAAAAGTTTAATCTCTCCCTGTCTCGGCTCTTTCTCCCCAGCTATCAATCTCCCCTTTCACCTCCATCCCCTGCCTCTCCTCCTCTCCTCTCTCTTCTCCTCCTCCTCTCCACCTGTCATCGTTTCTCTGTCTGTCCTCCGCCTCTGTTTTACCCCTCGCTGTTTTCCCCCTTTCTCTCTTTCAAGGTGGATTAGGCGTTTTTCCCGCTGTAAAGAGCAGACAGCCAGAGGCGACCTAGCCCCGGATCAAACGGTTCCTGGCAAATAACTCTTAGCGTTTGTTTTCACCTGCTCCGAGCACCAGACGGGCGGGGTTTCGGTGCATCAGGACACCTCAGATAATGTCACAGGGAAAAAAAAAAAAAAAAAAGCTGGCTTTGTCGACTTCTAATTGTCCCAAACTTTGAATTTATTTCTCCATGAAGTGTCTCTCTTCCTCCCTGAGTCCCAGGTGGTGGTAGTATGGTGTTGATGTAAGGAGGTGGTGACAGCGCCGCTTTGATGATGACAGATGAGGGTGGAGGCAGATAATAGCCGCTGTCAGTTACTCTTTTTTTCCCCTCCTCACGTCTTTCCTCCCCGTCTCTCGTTTTATTGCCATCTGACTTGTTCCTCGCACTCCCTATTTGTCTGCTCCATCTCCCTCTTCATCGCCCCCTCCACCTCTTCATCTCTCTGTACATCTTTATGCGTCTTTACACCTTCCCACTTCCTCTTTTTCTCTTTCAGTCCATCTTTCTCTCTCCCTCCCTCTGTCTGCCTGATTCCCAGAAGTAAAGGCCTGCAGTTTCTCTCCACCCTCAGACGGAGGGCTGATGAAGGGAGGGGTTGATGTGGCCATTAAGCTGAGTGAGATAATAATATTACCAGCCATTACTCCAGGAAGCTCACTCCATCCTGCTGCGATTCTGCGAGATAGCATGACACTGACCTCAGCTTAACTCAGCTCTAAAGGTCAGCGCTGGTAGATCTAATTTGTGACTTGAGTTTTAGTCGATTTCTTTTATTTTTTTCTTACAGCTCCTCCGTTCAGAGGCTCTGTCTCAATTTAGCGGCCAATTTTCATTCCGACGCTCACAAATTTTGACTGAGACACGAGACTTGTCGACTCCTCGCTAAGCGGTGACTACGTCTCCCAGCGTGCCTGAAGGCAAGCGGGGGGGAGTTAGCGAGGAGAAGAACAGCTGCTTACCTCGCCGCCTCTGAGGCTCAAACCTGAATTTGTAGCTACAGAGTAGATGGATGAGCGGATGAACGGACAGATGGTTGGTGATTAGATGGAAGCTGAACTGAAGTTTCATGCTCAGGTTTGGGAATATAAACTGTAACTGATGGTCAATTACTTCAATTCTGTTGCTGACTGATTATATCTCAGTTTCATGCCAGTACTAATACAGTAAAATCAAATATGACTACGTCACTATCCCTATTTTACAGCTAATACTTTGTGCAACACTCCATAACTAGTAAAAGCAGTAATAACTTCGAAACAAAACACACAAATCCTCATTTTTATTTTGCAAATAGACAAAGAGAGATAAAGTACTTCACTAGTAATGAAACTAGACTGAACTAAGCTGACTTTCACTGCAGCAAGTGAAGCCGCGTCGTCTTCTTTCCACACGTCTTCCCCTTTTCATACATTTTCACTTCACTGTAGGTGAATGATTTCAAAGGAAACGCACCCTTTTCGAGGCTGCTGCTTCTTACACTGCATTGAATTTATATTCCTGTTGCATTTTGACTTGTCTCTTTTCAAAAATTGGCTCAAGGCTGAGATAAAATTGTTTATATTCCAAAGTACGCCCACACAACAATAACGCTCCATGAAAAGATTGACCTGAAATGACCTTCTGTCTAATACAACTTCAGGAGCAGTAAAGCTGAAGGGTCTTTATGGTGTATGTATGTTATTGGGCGGTCTATGCCAAAGTGTCTGCTGATAAAATCATAATGTTTGACATGAATTTGCCGCAGTTCCTGCTCTTAATCATACCTTGTGATTAAAGTGGTCATGCTAATCTGCTCACTGCTGGTTCCTGCAGGAAACCTGCTCTCAGCTTGTGGTACCACTGAGTAGAAAATATGCCATCAAATGGCTCATTATCCAATTTATCATTAGAAAGTAGATTGCAAACATGGTTTTTCTTAATCTTTTTAACCATGCCTGTGAGCCTGCTGGTCCGCACCTTAATTTTATTTTGCAGAAACACACGCAAAGAGGGAGTCTCAAATCTCCCCTAATCCTTTTCTTTAACTGCTTATAGAGATGATAAAACGCGATGTTTCTCCTGTAATGTGGTTACATTCTCTTCTTTATCAAATTTACTCTCAAGGATATCAAAATCTCTGCAGAATCCTTTTGATTAACTCTGTTCTTGTGTGCTGCCGCCGTACATACAGGAGGACATTAGCGAGCAGGGATCATCCCTTCCACTCCTTTCATCCCTTTCAGTTTCACTCACATGCTACAACAGAGAGAGGGTCCTGCTGGGATTTCACAAGCCCACTTAGTAATCTTGATAAAGTGGCAGGTTGGCAGGACAGCGAGTTCCGAGTGATGCTTCGAAAGAGTGCAAACTCATTTTTGTAACTGGCTGCTAATCCTGCTCTGCAGCTGCTAATATGCAGCGTACAAACAACAGCAGTCACTTAGCTGTAATATGTAATACTATACCATACACTGCATGAGTGCTATTATTTCGTGCGGGCGCTGCCTCAACAACAAAGCAATGAAATGTGAAAAAGTAGCTCCAAAGACCAAGTGAGTGTACATGGCCGGGCACACACACACACAAACTCGCAGAATGCATGCAGGGCAAAGGCTCATGGGAAATAAATCGCGGCATCTTAGGTATAGTACAGACACGATGGCAAGAAACGCTGGAGTGAAGATGCCGCCGTCATCGTTCACCTGGTTCCCATGATGACTGACAGGTGGGTCAGTCCAACATGCGTTACCACAGAAACAGCAATGGCATGTTACTATGGTAACAGGACGCCATGCTTCCTTGACAATATGCAGGGCTGATTAGTTTTGGTTTCCTCCTAAAAAAAAAAAAAATAAAATCCAGGAATTTATGTTTTTTCATCTTTTCCAAGTTTATTTCAGAAAAAGGAAAATGAAACGATGCCGGGTTAGTGTGTTTGTTAAGGTGAGGGCTTTTTGTCATTCAGACATGACGGGACATTTATAGAAAGAGTCTCAATGGCGGGGCCGTATTTGGCACCTGAACCACAGCGCGAAGCTGAGTTAAAAAGTTATGACATCACGGATGAAGATGTGTTCTCAGGTCACTAATGGGCTGCATCAGTAATGGATTCTAAAACTTATCTGGAGTGTGAGTGATACCCGATGGCTGCTTGCTCCTGCCTATTAGATGGAGAATTAAGATGCATGTTTAATAAAGTCCAGCGGTGCACCAGCACAGAATGAGTAATGACTCCCACTCACCTCTTGTTTGTCCACATGTTGTAAGTGTTTCGCTGCATGTACGTAATTTCTTCCTTGCAGGTAACACTGCTGAAAATTGAAAATGAGCCGATCTGATTGTTATGTTTTTGTTTTATTCTCCTATTCTCCTTTTATTATCCTCGTGCGCCAAACTGCAAAAATCCAATTTTACAGACCGACGCGATACAAAAAGAATCTCCTGAACATCACAATAAAAGGCTTGTTCACGGAGCTTCCTGTTTCATTAAACTGATTTTATTTTCTTTGTGCTTAAGAAATGATAATCAGGTGACTCATTCAGGCTCTCAGGTTCCACACTGTGCTAGCCTTTACATTCACTTCATGTCTTGTGTCAAGTGTTAGAGAAACATCAGACCTGCTGAGATTGGTGTTGTGACTTATTTAATAAAAGTGACTCTGGTGCTCATTCAGACATGAGACTGACATGTTAAACTGCCATTACATTTGTCTAACGAGGTGATGGGTCTGAAATGGGCCTTTTGTGACATGATGAAGTCCAGCTGTGAGGATCTGCTGAATGACTGTGGTGCAAAGATTTTTGAAAATATTACGTTATTATTCTGAACCTGCGGCGGAGGAGAAGATCACTATTGTAGTTTCTGGGAGCCCTCTTTCATGTGACACTTCTCCAAGATTACAGATGCATAAAATCTGTTGACAGGTAGGTTTTCTGAGATGTAAGAGCACCTCAATTAGTGCAAACAACACCGATGAGCTTTTCTGATATCAGGAAACACATTAAATCTAAATTAGGTTCAAACTAATTTAGCTCTTTGAATGAATTCAGGATTTTTTTTTCCAGAGAAAGTTGCAAAACCAATGAGCCCAGTGTCAACAGGCATGAAACAAAGTGTGTGTGTGTGTGTGTGTGTGTGTGTGTGTGTGTGTGTGTGTGTGTGTGTGTGTGTGTGTGTGTGTTTAACCTGCTGAGAGAAGCGCTGCTGGGTCTGGATCTGGTAGTGCTCCTCTGTCGTCACCCTGGTGATGCTGGCTGCGGCTGCCCGCGGCAGCGTCTCCACCTCCTTGATGGCTTCCATGGAAATGCTCTGGGGAAGCACCTGGAAGAGCGACGTCACGTACATGATGACACTCTTCTTGTCAGGGTGAGGCACCGCCACATCTGAGGAGCAGAGAGGTGAGAAAAAGAGAAGCTGATTACAAAATTCAAAAGAAGCCCAGGATGTACAAGAAGCAAGAACAAGTAACATTTAAAAAGTCCTGCGCTCTAAATACCTGCACTGTCCATAAATAAATAGAAGCAATAATAAACAGTTAATAATAAAAACTGATCAGCATGTGTTGGCCACTTTTAAGGCGCCTGAGAGGCTGCCGGGTGAAGCGGGCGACTGTCTGCAGAAACAGATTTGAGTCATTTTTCTTGTTTCTTGCTCATGAATAACCGTCGGCCTCTGTTTAGGCTGCTTTTTATTTCCCAAAGCATCAGCATGCATCAGTCAGTCTGCCTGCCCTGAAACTAACAGCTAAATTAAGTCCGAGCAAACTTTTCCAACAGGTGCTGGAGAGATGGAGCAGAGCAGGGGCCTGAGGAAGGGGTGGCCAAGAGCCTGTGGCCCGGCCAGTCAGCCCCAGGGCAAAACTAATAGAGACAGATCACAGCGGGGCTGAGACACAGCAGATAAATGAACACCATAAGAGGCTGAGACGCAGACAGAGAGGGGCTGGGAGAGAGAGAGAGTCTGAGCTGAGGGAGAGCAGGAGGGGAGGAAAGAGAGACAGACAGAGAAAGAACTGTAGCGCTAATGAAGTGATGGTTGTGGGTCCGTTACCGGAATGATGTGCAGAGCGAGGTTAGCGTACGGCTGCAGGGATAATGAACAAGAGGAAAAAAGAGGAGAGATGACAACAGAGAGGAAAGAGAAACAAAAGAGAGGAAAGTCGGCAGACAAAGAGTGGCAGGAATGAGTGTGGAAAGAGAGTGTGTGTGTCGAGGTGATAGATAGATAAAGCCAGAGTCATATTTTCGGTGGTGGAATACTGATTCATCACCATCGCAGAGAAATCTGAGGATGTTAATGTTTATCTGAGGAAGACAAACAGCTCCATAAATAAAGCCACCATCTGCAAGAGTGTGTCGAAGTGTGTGCACACCCCTCACTACTCTGTTTTCCCATCCCATGATCTCAATTTTAATCATTTCAGCACAGCTACATGTGTGTGCATACTTATGAGGCTCTGCAGGCGTCTGCGTGTTTGGCCGTGTGCGTGCGCATGTGTTTGTGTGCGTGTGCGTTTTTGTGGAGGCATATTGACGATGAAAGATTCCAGAGAGCACAAAACAAACTGTGAGCGCCGCGCTCAGTGAGTCAACATTTGAGAGCACACAGATGCAGGTTTGTACGGGCGGCACGTTCCTGAGTCGGCTCGCTCGCTTTTCTCCAGCTGTTTGGTTTCAGAGCTCTCGAGATCGCGAGAGGTCAACCTGTCAACCATCTTTGACTGGCGAGCTGCAACGGGACAGCCACAGCCTTTCCCAAAGGCTAAGTCTGATTTGTGAACAAACTGATTTTAATCAATGCATTTTGATTTTTGAGATAATACAGACACCAAATACTTCTGTATTCTGTTACTTTAAACCGGCCCAGCTTTTATTGTGAAAGGTCTTAATAGGATGACTGTTTGCTTCCAGGTCAAACTGAACAGGTGGTGCTCTACAGTTTTGAGTTTTGCACTCGGAGGTTTCAAACTGCCAAAAGTGAGCACGCGCAGGTGCACGAGACTCCCAGCTGCTGGTTCAAATGCAGTTACACAATTCCTCTCTCACGACTCCTTCCTCCCTCGCACACAAATCTGATTCAGCTCTTACAATCCGCGCCCGTGTGCTCTCAAATGTCGGCTCGTGGACGTGAGCAGGGCTCAAATTTGTTTTGTGCTCTCTGAAATCATTTGGTGTCTATACACTTCCATATATAAACATCTCAAAGTATGTAAAGTGTGTGTATTTTGTGCACTGATGTGTGTGTTTTTTTGCATTTTGCTCCACAGATATCTATAAGCCTGCTCTCCTGCTTGAGTGTGTGTGTGTGTGTGTGTGTGTGTGTGTGTGTCCCTGCCGTGCAGTGATTACACCTGTCTCTGTAAACACACTGTGGAACTGTCATTAGTATGGATTAAAATAGCTCCTCAAATTATTCCCTTGAAAATGTTTCAACAGTGATATTTAACTTATGACTGTGAAATTCATTTCTCGCACAAAACAACAAACCACTATCAGTCCATTCATGACTTCTCTGAGTTGCTACGACCCACGTTGGGTCAGATAAAACTTTAGAATCGCAGCTCGGGACTGAAAAACGCGCCTAAGCAATATTCCATAGTTTGCTGATGTGTTCAAAGACTACGTGAAAAATATGGCTTCCAAGAGATAAAGTTTGAGACCCGAGCTGCAACGCGGCAGCTGGATGTCAGCTTTGATTCCAGGGTAAAGGAGTGAACAAAGGCTCCGGAGCGCAGCGAAACAAAAGCAAAGACAAGAAAGAGGAGTGAAAGAGGAGTGAAAGAGGAATTAGAGGGAGAAGCTGCTGAGAGAAACACACAAAGACAAGATAAACAGCAGGAAGGGACACAGAGAGAAAAGAGTACTAATGAAATGAAGAGTGATTATGTAATACAGACGATATCCCCAGTGATATCCCAACAGGGAGATTATTACATTACATCAAAGACTGTACACTTAAACAAGTGTGTAATCTCCAACATGTCCCCCTCAGTCATCATCAATGACCAAACACAAAACCTCTGCAGCTGCATGTTGGTGTCAGAGTTACCCGGCGACCCCTGAACTCGACAGCTGTGCATGTGGCTCAGGAGCTCCCCACAGTCAGCTCTCCATCCTCCTTCGTGCCACGCCGAGATCAAGGGGGCTTTCCAATCCACAGAGTACAACAACCTCTATCCTCACAGCCCTGAATCAGAAGAGGAGGAACTCCCAACGACAAAACTTCAACATCCATTTTCAACACAAGAAAAAACTGTGACTTTATGTGGTTTGAATAATTAAAATAATTGTTTACAGCTTTGGAGTTAATCCCTCTTCATAACAGCCACGCAAGCAAGTGATTTAAAACGGACATAAAGAAAAGGAAAGACTGTTACACAAAGGAACATGGTTGAAGTCGATGATTACACCCGAGCACCCATCGAGGTTTGATGCCAACCATTAAAACTGCTGCTGACATCACAAACAATATGCTGTTTGAAAGGAGTAAACATCAAACGAGTGTCCGACTTCCCAAATCCTGACAGCTCTTCTTCTCTGAGACATGAGCCAAAAGGAAAACCCCTCACACAACCTGAAATCCTTTCATAGCACGAGAAGATGTAGAGAAAGCCCAGGTGGGGGGTTAATGCTGTTTTGAGCATTGACGCGCAGCATAATGATGACACACACTCACCCGACTTGCTCCCAACTAGTGACTGTTTATTGTAAGATCAATGGAAATTCATCTGCCATAATGTGTCGTTTCAAGGCTTAAGCGAGCTGCGAGGGATTACAGCGCTCCCCATCGTGCTGGCTCAAAGCCTGAACACAGCCCACACAGTTGGGTTGGGGAGTGGGAAGTGGTGGGGGGGGGGTGTTGAGAGGAATACCTCCATTTATGATTTCACATGCAATCAATGGACCATTCCAAAAAGTCCATTCATCCGTGTACCTGGAAAGATTTGGGAAGAATAGATGAAATGCATGCAGAGAGACCGTTTGACCTTCTCGAGGAGAACACACTCAGTCAGTTCTCTGGAAATACTGCAGAAATATTACATTTTCTGCCACTAGGGGTTTCTTTAAGAAGGAATAACATAGCTCAAAGTTGTCTTTTGCCAAAATTTGCTGCATTGATTTTTCTCTGACCTGATGTATCTCTGACTCCCGTATCTGTTTTTCAATTCCACCTACCATTCACACCTGTACTACATCTTAACAGGCCTGAAAAAACACACTACATATAAAATTTTAGATATTGGAGTTTAGATATTAAAACTTTATGGCCTTTATTGGACTATGGCTCTTTTATACTGATCAATGACCCACGGCCAGCGATCAGTCTCTAACTATGTCCACACACTCATTAGTAGTAGTAAATCTAGACCTCCATTTATCACAGACAGCTGCCCAACAAAGACAGTGTTGCAAAAACTTTGACCCCAGTCCGCTTCTCTCGCTTTAACCCTGCCTGACAGTTTTGATTAAGAGTCTGTAAACTGGTCTCAGGTCAGCAGCAACTCTGGCAGTGATGGATGTCAACAAACTCGGGTTGAACCTGCTTGTTAGGAGGCGCCTCTGGTGTCATTTTGCACAAAAATCACAGGACTTTTCTGGCGCTCTTGCCAACCTGTCGGCCAGTTTGTGCATCGCTGGTCAAGTCCTTCCACCAAGGTGACCACAGTTATCTCCATGGCAACGCCGAATCACAGCGTGACACATCATGTTCAACCGGGCCAATTAAGGCTCATGATTGGAAGGCGTGAAATACGATGGGAGCTGTAACTCACCTCAAATATTCTTCTCTGGAATTATGGGCGAGAGTGTGTGTGTGTGTGTGTGTGTGTGTGTGTGTGTGTGTGTGTGTGTGTGTGTGTGTGTTAGTTACCCTCAGGATCCAGCAGTCTCTCTATCCCCAGGTGTTGTTCTGCCTTATTAAAGGCGTGTTCCAGTCTGTCGATCGCAGACGTCTTCTTCTCCACTGAGCTCCAATCAAAAAGCTCAGGTCTGCCGAGGCAAAAGGCAGAAATCGACGGCGATTATGCAGCGACTGTATCTAGATCTTAATTTATCCAAATATAGATGAATACCCTGAGTATGTAGTGAATCACGTCCCCGGTTGATCATTTCAATGTTGCTCTATGCAAAGCCCTCTTCCTATGTCGAGGAAAAGCAGTCAAAGAACATTCTCTGAAGTAAAAGGGCTGACATTGTAGTAATAAAAAAGTTTTTATTATGTAGCCTATAGATTAATTATCTTAAAAATGAAATACACCGTAATTAACTCACTTCAGCTGATGCAGTCAGGTTTATTTTGGGAATTACTTTAAGTCAGCAACCATGCATTTATCTGCCGAGCAGTGCACACTCTCCAGTCAACCACCACCTCCTCAGTAAACAGTGAAAGTAGCATTGCATGTCGATGTTTGATCTTATTTGATTTCATTTGCTCTGTGAAGTCTGCTGTTCGGTAAATATAACATTGATGATCTGCAGGGCGATGGCTCTGGTGCGTGTGATCTCCCACTCTGTATTCATGTAAGGACACTGCTAACAGATGTTCATGCTAGCTAACCATGATTTAATGCATAATTACACGAGTCCAGGTCTGAGACCCAAACTCTCACGGGTATCCACAGAGGCAGATTAACATGGTTTTAGCTACTCATCCATCTATTCATCCAGCTTTCATTCATTATCCATTTACTGATGCATTTACTTATTTATTTACTTGTTCATTTATTTATTTAATACAGCTTTTCTATATGATATCAAAACTTCAACGCACTGGGTTTGTCATTATTTTAGATAAACAGGACACACGAGTTAACGTTAAGTTAATGTGAAATGGCACAAAGAGAAGAAAGTGAACCAGGGTGTGTATGCGTGCTGTAGACTGACATGTCATCAACGCCTCTAAGTCACTTAGCACCTTTACAAGCACAGCAGGCCCTCTTCTACACAGTGCAACCTCTGTTGCTCATTAACCACTCCCTTCAGAACAGACACTAACTACTTTGCGCTATAGTGAGCCGTAAATTGAGGTCTCAGACTCTTATGAATCATCACCATTTTGCGTCATCGCTGCCAGATGCAGAGTCGCACATCGGTAACTTCCTTACCTGGCAATCAATTAGCTCATATTATATTCTGATGTTTGTCAACAGCTTGAAACGATGTGAGGGGCAATAACTGGAACTTGCGGCGAACGAAGGTGAAATCTCAATCAGAGTCGTAAAAATCGGGACGGGCAGAAGAGGATTCAACACATTACTGGCAGCAACACAAGCTGCTCAACTCACTGGCAGCCACGTCCATGTCCACGCATTAACTGATTAGCTTTAAATGAAGACTATGTCATTCTTCCAGTTGGCTTCCTGCAGCAGTGCATCAGTAATAGCGAGCTGGCAGTACCTGATCTAGTCTGTCTTTCTCTTTCGCCCTCTCCATTCTGTGTTCTCTTTCTGAGTACTTAGTAGTAATGGGCTCATTTTCCACCTCAAAGTATATCTATTTAATAAAAATGTGAGAAAAAGGCGGCAATTTAGGCAGATAAATAAATCTCGTACTGTGTCTCCCTCTGAACACCTCTGACACTGCCTTGTCTCTCCACTCCTCCTCCGTGTCTACTGCTTTATTTTCTTTCGTTTTCTCAGTCTCGCACACACACACACACACACACACACACACACACACAGCCTTTTTTACAGTACCTGTGGCTGTGGATGAGGGCATTGAAGGCCAATCCATCATTCCAGCTACTGGAGAAGTTAACCACATTGACCTGAGGACAGAGATAATGGATATTAAAGGGCCAACCTGTGAATGCAGTATGACACCCAGTGCTGAAACACAATCGTCCCTGTACTGGTTTCCATTTTCATAGGTCTATATTAGATTGAAGACCTCTTTTCTCTCTCAAATTGCCAGTCTGAGCTTTTAATACACGGAGTGACAGACAAGCATGGCTAAAAATGGGTTTTAAATGTAATACAAAGCAGCACGGAGCTCAGAAAGTGCTGAGAAGTCAACTGACTCTTCACTAAATCTCAGCCCCCTCAGACACTGTCGCTAAACCTGTCAAGCTTTCAGCAAATACACAGTTTAAATTGATAAGAGTCGTGGATTTTATCAAAATCTCTGCAGCGAGATGTGACCAAAATCAGGCTCCTCTTTTCTGGCAAAAGAGTAAATACGCACACTGTGGCTGAATGCAGAGGGACTGAGGCCAAAGCTGCTCAAATCTACCAGTTAATGCTACTTGGCAGTGGAAATAGCCATTGGTTACTACTGTGGGTAATAAACTACCCAGCCGAACATGCTAACATGCTAAGCTTATAATAGGGCACGTGGTTTTCATCCACTTTGGCTGGGTTGGTGTTAAGGTGCTAAAACATCAGACATCATCCTCTGAACTCCTCACCGAGTACCACTCTTACTTTGCCAGAGTTTGTCATTTCATTCGTCTTCTTAATGTAATGCACTCATAATGAGAGCAATTCAGGAACACTTATTCCAAATTAGAAAATAAAGACCAGACCTCCAAGTTGCGCATGTGGTGGAATTTAAGGTGATTTGGGTGAAAGAAACCATTAAACGTCATCCAAAAAGTGACATATGCTGTGTTGTGAGTACTCTTGGCAATTTCGCCTAGAGGCTGCAATACAGTGGAGAAGAATTCAAGCCAAGAGAAATTAAATGGAGAAAAATTAGATGGCACTCAGACTGTACAAACCTCCACAAATACTGAATACCCCCAAAGGAATCCAAAGACATCATCGCAACCGCTGAAATTTTAAGTTAATTGGATTCTTTTTTCACCCTGAAAACATATTTTTAGGACTAAGGCTCAAGTCTCTCTGTCTTTTAGTTTTGTACTTAGGGCTATAAAATGATAATCATCTCATGGCACTAATCCCAGATCTGGATCCCCACCAAAACCTAATCCATTATTCTTTGGCACAAAGCCCATCCGTCCACCAAATTTCATGAAAATCTGTTCATGAGGGGTTTGAGATATCGAGTCGGATAGACAGACAGACGACATGAAAAAAATATAAGGTCTTTGGCAGAAACGGCTTTTCATTATTCTACTCTGAAGATCTGAAGCTATTGCTTTCACACAGACACAGTGGCTCTACATTAACATGGAGAAGGAAACTATTATTTATGGGGCCATCGTTTCCTATAAGCTCACAGGAGAGACTGCTGTGGAATAGTGGTACTGTAACAGTGGATTCAGTGTGACAGCCTGTGGACTGACGATAAGACTGAGTGAGAGGTGAGGGAACAAACCTGAGGATACTGGCGCGTGTTCTGACGAACCCAACTCAGCAGAATCTTCTCACTGTTGGTCTGCTGTAGGCCCGCCATCACATCCTTCATCACATCCTTTACCTGCACGCGAAGACAAAGTGATGCTGGCATCACAACTTATATGCACACACACACAGCTCCCAACTGTTTTAACAATTGTTGGATTACATGAAATGAGCTGCACATATTCAGGTTTCCCAGTGGGTTATTCCCAATGAATATGATGATCATGTGACTTTTCCTCTTTCACTTACTCGGTAAAAGGCCTTGATTTCTCTTAAACGGACAGTGAGGTTTGTATTTTCTTGTTCACAGTGACACTGTTTCGAAAGCTATGGATTGGACTGTCATGGAAATTGACATTGACATTCATGTTCCCCATAGCTTTACATGCTGTATCTCCCAACTTTTCATCTCCTTCTCGTTTCTTATTTGTCAAGTCATTTGGTTTATGGCCAAATACCTGCAGCACTCCTGACATTCCCTTTAGCTGTACTCATGATCGATCTTGGCACCAGATGAGTCAAGTTGGTGGGTTATTAATAGCAGGATGGGAATCATCCTGTCGGCACAACCAATAGAAATGGTGCATTTAACTACAACCATACCAGTATTGTTGTATTTGTTGTTTGTTTATTGTTGATTGTTACAAAATCCTTCTCTTGGCAAAATTATTGATGGCCAGGTGGATCAGCACATTGTCGATCTTACCAGTGTAACCAAGTACACGTTGTGTGTGCAGATCAGAGGCTTACAAGTGAATGTGTCTTGTGTATCTTGTTTGTCATTCAGCAAACACGCATGAAGTGATTTGGAAAGGAATAGTTAGGCTGCATCATGCACACAGAAAAGCTCGGTTAAACCCAATATCCACCGAAAGAGAACAGACATGCAGAGTTAGCAGTCGGCTGGTGTTAGCAGTTACCATCAAACACACCCATAACCACTCTCTCCTTCCGTCTCTCGCACGTACACACACACACACACACACACACACACACACACACACACACACTCACGCCCCTTTTTAAAGAAATACCTTTACGGACAGAACAACAGATATTGAAATCCATGCTAATATGATGCCTGGCGATGTAACATTACCATAAAGAGACCTTTTTAAAAAAAAAGAAATCTGCTGCTTTCTAGCAAAGTTTTGACATGACCTGTCAGTGGATACTTTGCATATTCACTCACACACACACACACACACACACTAGTGCTCACACAGGAGGTACCTCCACATGGCAGCGCGCACTCAGTCAAAGGACACTTGTGTACACACATATCCATGCACGAGCCTGTGTGTGTGTGTGTGCGTGTGGTTGCCTCCTCACAGGCTGGATTTTTGGCAGTTGTGAGTGACAGTTTTGGAGCACTTGTTCAGGGCTCGGGGGGGAGGAGAGAGAGAGACGTTACACTTTCCACTGCCCGGCTGTGCATTGCTTATGCATATCTTACCCTCACCGTTCTAGCAGCCACATATGCACTCACACACACACACACATATACACTCACACACACGTATATATACACACACACAGAAAAAAGGCGAGTCCCCCTCCTTTCTTTCTCTTCCACCTCCCCCCATTCTGTGCTCCTACTTTCTTATACCACTCAACTCTCCTCTTCTGCCTCGCTCTCCATGCTTTCTGCACTTACACACACACACACACACAATCACTCACTCATTCAGCGAAGCAGTGCGATGAGTGTTAGCGGAGCTCTGAGCGCAGGCTGGACAGAGAAGTGGAAGACAAAATGACAAAAAAAAAAAAAGAAAAGTGGTAAGGCTCAAACAGAGGCAACAAAACAGCTAAAACACTACCACACACACACACACACACACGCACACAGGGCTGCAGAGACAGATGCAAAGTAATAGAGTAAGAAAGAGAAGGAAAGAGTCATCCGTGCTATTACACACTCAGATACACACTAACACACAATGTGCAACTAAACCTATTAATAGAGTTCGGTGTAATTTGGTGTCAGGGTGAATTCCCTGCAAGGGGACTCACTCACACACACACACACACACACACACACACACACACCCATACACACACACACTCACACACAAGTTTGTTAGCGATTCCTCATAGAATGTGGCCTGCCGGGTAAAAAAGGGACTCATTTGGGAGTAGGTCACTGCATGCATTTCCACTTTAATTGGAGGGGCGCTTTGACAAAGACTGCTGTATATGCACACACACACACGCGCACGCACACACACACACACACACACACAGATACACACTGACAGATCCACACACAGACACACATAAAAGTACTCACAGACTGGCATACGTGCCCACACACAAGCAAACGATAACCTCCAGGGCGTAGCAGCCTTTGACAGGCATACTCACGCATACACACACACTATCAGCACACACACACATGCTACCCACAATCATGCATGCTCAGCCATAACCATAACACGCACACACACACCTACACACGCACACACACCTCATTACAGAATTGTGTTTTGCCATTAATCGCGTCATTAAGTCTATGCCAAAACTAGTGTGATTGAGACATTAGCCTCTATTCAACTTAATGAGGAATGAAATACAATTAAAATGTATTGTAATGTAAGCTATTAAAACTGCTGGCTTTACAAGAAGTTGGCTTTAAACATGGAGTCCATCATAACGTAGATTTTGAACTTTAAACACAGATTAAGGGGAGACGGAACCAACAGTGGAGGCATAATGTTCGTCTGTGAATTGGCAGAAAGATGAAAGGCAGCGAGAAAAAAAAAGAAGAGGACCAGGAGGAAACGAGAGACATTATCAAAACAGAACATTAAAGGAAAACTTTGGAGCATCCTGCACTGTTTTTACACTGCGTTAAAGCAGCTGGTGGATGTGCTTTTCTCCAGAGGTATGGTGTTGGATACCTGACCTGTGCCTGCTTGTGTTTTCTAGTCAGAAATAAATAAAAGCAAATATGATGGTGATGAAAAATCCAAACTATACAAGACTGTTTCTCACACCAAAGGTATAATGATTATGTACAATATCAATTAAAATCAAATGGTTGGAGGGGCTGAAGTGCCAAACGTGCCAGCCAAACACTACTTTTTCTGCCCAAATATTGAATAAAAATCTTTTAAATTGAAACAGGCATTTGAACCAAATTGTATTACGTTAGATCCAAGGCCCCCTGCTCTTATTCCAGAAATGAAAATTGCAGCTATGATACATATCACAAAGAGCTGTTTAAAAGCTACAACCCCGTATTTTATAAAGTTTGAAAATATGTTATTTGTAATGATTAAAATGAGATAAATCATCTCGTAACTCTTTTGTTGTCTCACTCTTGTTTTTTTCATCTCCATACTTAAACTAATAAACTGGTGATGTTGATGAAAGAACATATAAGTATCAATCAGTATTAAACTGCTGGCTTACAGTTCGCCTTCTCTTTTTGATTTTAACGTCAGTGGCATACAGAACTCAGTTTAATTTACAGAGGAAGTATTGCGTCATTTCCTGTACCTACAAAATCATGAAGAACATTCATTTGTTTCTAGCGTAATATGACAGTTAGTATGAAAGTACACACGGTGTGTAAGATGTATTATGGAAACGGAGCTGAAATAAGGCTGTTGCACAGGTTTACAGCCTCTTTCTTCCTCCTCCACACATCAATGTGTGCTTCTGCCTCACAGAAAACTTTTCACTTTCCTCTCCTCGCTGTTCTCTATAATCATTGTTGCTTTGAGTTCCTCACAATGCGACGGCTACCTTCACCTTGACAGCCGCGATCCAACAGACAGCACTGCACATTCCAGCTATCGCGGAGGAAAAGATTCAAGATGGCCGCAGAGGCGTAATGTGCAGCACTTTGTTCTTGTGCTGCGAAACGAAATCGAGCGCGGCAGCGAGCAATAATAAGCAATATTAAGCAATAGACAAGAGCAATGTATATAAGGCATCCGTGCTGCAGCAGATTCAATTTGTGCAGCATGGACAAAAGGCAATTCCAGCTGGTGTTAAAGTGATGTTTCCTGGTGAGAAAGCTGTGTATTTGATCGCCTCGCCATCACAAGTGCCGTAATTTTACTTATTGTCGCTTGTTTATCTTCACTATAAAAGTTTGTGTGGCCTTCTAAATAGGCTCCATTGAATATAATGTAATTACACGGTAAAATGAATATACACACAACTGAGAGTTAACAGAGACTCCAAGGCTCTGTGCTTTGTCTCCCCGGGGTTTTGCTTGACTCTGTAAATACTCATCAAGGTCAAGGTAAGTGAAAGAACATTCAGTCCAAACAGAAACAGCTTTTGAAAAAGTAGAGAAAATTTGCTGCAACAAATAATAAAATGAAACACTGGGGGCATTACCAAAATATAAAAACTCTGATTGCCTGCCGACACATCCCAGCACTCACTCACAAAGATACACACATGCATGCAAACACACACACACACACACACAGACCTGCCAGTGGAGAATGATGCTCCAGATGAGCCCGAGAATCAGTTTGTGATTCCCATCAACGATGTCTGCGGCTCCGATATTCACCAATTCAACCTGGAGGAGCGACAAACAGACCGACAAATCTCATTACTTCCCAAAACACAAGCCGGTCCCTCACTGGTTCCCAACCTTTCTGCCTTCTGATCCCTGCGTCCACCTGCGACCCACGGTCGGAGGTTATAGACTTAATGTGGTTTGCAGCCTTAAGCAGGAACCACAGGCCTGTCGAACTTTTCATTTCTCCACATGCTGATGTAGTATCAACACTTCATATAAAGAAAGGCGCAAAATAATAGTCAATAAAAATAAATGTCATTTATTGTTTTTCATTTCTTGAACACATTCTGTACACACATTTTTATTTATCCTATATATATATTTATCTTCTTATGCCCCCCACCTTAGATTTATCTGTGGGCCCCCCGGCAGATCCAGTCCCCCAGGTATGGGACTGACTGCTCTGACTATTATTTGCTTTTTCTAACCTTTTATAAGAAAAACAAATAACTTTTCTGTCACTCACTGAATTGTCTTCAGCAGAAACATAATTTAAAATGTGTTGGGTTGAGTTAACCAAATTTGCACACCTATCTGGACTAAAATAACCTCTTTCTATGCACAGAGGGGGAAATTTGGAGAAAACAAGGCAGCCTGAGAGAAGATGGAGGAAAAAGTCAGTAGAAAAAAATGTAGCGTGAGGGGAAACGGACAGATAGAAGCATGCAGGGTAGCATTAAAGGAACACGAAACAATGTTATTTAATATATATTAACAGTTCTGTATGGTATCATATGTATTTACATGTGGTCACGTCAGGAACTATGCATCAGAGTGCATTTAGATACTCACATTGTTCTTCTGCAAGATCTGCAGAGCACGGTTGACATTGTTGAGCGAGTGAACACGCGTGAATCCTCTCTCCAACCTCACCTACACACACACACACACACACACACACACACACACACACCAGACAGAGGAGATTATTGAGGCGTAAACAGACCTTGCTCAGGGGCATTCATGAGCGCTACAAACAGCCACATTACAATAAAAGTGTGCGTTTTGTGTGTGTGTGTGTGAGTGTGTGCCATTACAATCAGGAGATGGTATCAAACAAAGGACAGAGATGATAATGTCCCTCTATGAGACAGAAGTGGGAAGAGACAGAGAAAGAGGAGAGTTAAAAGGGAGGAGAACGCATAAGGGAGAAAGACAAGGATAAAGGGAGATAAAGAAAGAAAGAGAGAGGGAGAGGCATTCAAACAAACAGACAAAGTGGAGGAGGCAGAGAGAGCTGGAGGGAGGAAGAAAAAACAAGGTGGGAGGAGAAGTTTGATTAAGACTGTGGGCTGCGCTTGTGTGTGCGTGTGGGTTTTTGTGTGTGTGTGCTTGTGGGTTTTTGTGCGTGTGTGTTTGCTTTGGGCCGGACGGACCTGTTTAGGTTTTTAATCTTGGTACTTTTCCCAGTTTTCATTTCCTCAAATGATGATTTTAGCACTGAGGTGAGGAAAATGATTCGTTGCAGGTTAAGCTGAGGTTAATGCTGCATTCATGCACATTTGGGATACAGGACAGGAGGCAGCGAGGTGAAAGTTTTGCATGATTACAACCTGCCAGAGTCAGTCAAGTGTACAAACTCTGAATGGCTATGGCTGGTGTTGCTAATAAGGAATGCATTTAACAAGCTGGATGAACTGTTACCTGCTGTGGAGACTATGTGATCAGCGGTTAGTGCTGCGGGGCCAAACATTGTGAAACCTGACTCCATCCCCAAGCTCAAATAACCTATACTGACCCCGCTTGGTATATTTAAAATGTGCTTATTCTTATGTAATTTTAAACTGTAAATGTTAATTATCCATTACTCTTTTCTTTCTTTTGGACCACGAGACAGGCAATGTTTCTAAAAACAGAGACACATGTTCAAATAGGCTGCAGGCTTCAGGTTCACGGAGCTGATGACCTGAACACTTCACTGATTTAAATGAAACTGTGTTCAGCCGTCAGGTCTCCTCCTGTTTTACACAGGTTGATCTGTGTTAACGTTCTGCAGAGCGCATTACGGTCGCTGTCCAAGGAGCTGATCTCTTCACAGCAGATGGAAGTTATCATATAATATAAGTGTTGTTTTAATATCTTATTTCATCACATTTAATGCTTCAAGAACTGTGTCCTCTTGGTCGACTATTATTGCATTTCCTTGTCACCTTCGTCACCCCTCTGCTTACAGCAGACTGAGGATCTGTTGCTATATGTTTATTTACGTTCACTCTGAATGTGCACTTGCAGAATAAACTTGTTAAATGTGATTTTTCACCTGAACTACGAGTCTCAGTTTGCATTATTTAGTCCTGCTGAGGGCAAGGCAATGCTGTGTTTATATTACGTGCTATTTTGTGAGTTTATGCATGTCTGTTGTCTGCATGCCTTGTGTTTGTACTTTCTGAATGCACACAAAGGCTCTGTCACATTCCCAACCCATACCATGCAACATTTTTGCCCTTTATCTGGTAATGTGAGATGGTGGGGAGGCTAACAAAAAGTTTTGCCTCGGGCTTCTGCCCAGTTTAATCTGCTACTGCATGCACGCCTTATTTGCCCAAATGCATTATGGCTGTTAGATGTAAGGACAGCGGAGGAAAATTGTCTCTGTGCACAGGAAGCGGAGCATTTAAAAATACCACTAGCAAAGAAAAAGAAGACATTTCTGCCCAGCTATGTGCCAAATAACAGAGCATATCACACACATATGTTGCGTGGCTTTGTATTAATTGATCATGTTGGTTCATGTGTTTTCTGGGTGTTGGATAATTAAGAAGTCTAATTATGTTTCCCTTAAAGGCAAATGTCAAGACATCGGCCGTCTGCACTGGATCCTTTTCTTCACACTATCCTCTTCCGATGAATGAGTTGAAAGTCTGGCATAGCTTAGTAAGTGCGTGTGTGTGTGTGTGTGTGTGTGTGTGTGTGTGTGTTTATGCACCATGCTCCTGTGTGCGTGTGTGGCCGTACCAGCTCATGTCCTGCCAGCCCCTCCAGCAGCTCCAGCAGGCGTCGTCCATCACACAGGTCAGAGAACAAATCCTCCACGGGGGGTTTCCCTGACTAAAACAGATAAACAATTATCAACTTAACTGAAGATATCAAAATGAAATATAATGTGCTTTCACTCTCAACATTCCCATGATCCAACACATTCGTTGCAACAAAGATTTGTGTAGGTGTAGCATCCACTGTAGAAACTGCAGCACTGAGAGCAACGACCGCAGGAGGTGATATGAGGTCGATTTACTTGTTCCATGTAAAGGTCAAAGTTTCAATCCCCACTCTGCTCTTCATTGGCTGAAACCTTGTCAGAGTTGTTGGGAGAATAGAGAGACATCTCTCGAGTAATCACGAAGCAGCCCAGCGTTAAATGTGAAGATAGCAGTTAATACCCAAGAGGCTGCTCTTTATCAGTGCTGATACGTTTAGGATTACAAGCTAGCAGTTGCTTCTCATGGAAAATGCTGCAGGCTGAATACAGCGAGTCTTCAGACGTATTTTGGGGCCTTCCCAGCAGCCCAGACGCTGGAAATTAGTTGCTAACTTTACTTTTACATTAAAATAAATGAACTTTTTTCCTACTTCAACCTAAAGGGGGTGCAAAAAATCATGCTTCCAAATGACAAAAACAAATTTCAAATTTTAGTTTAGTCAAGCTTGTTTTTAGAGCTGCAGCTATCGATTATTTTCTAATCTATTAATCTATTGATTATTTTCTTTGATTCGATTAAACAATTATTTGAATAGGCAAAAAAATAGTAAAAATGTAAAAGACTTGTCTGAAAATGACAAACAACTTGTCCTTTATTCCAGAACCAGCTGAAACAACCACAAAAAGTATAAAAGTGAAAGAATATATTTAAAAAATCTAGAAATAACAATCTAAAAGTATCAAATTACTGTTATTTTGTGATGTGACTGACAAATGTCATACTGAAAATACTACTCACTTTAACTAAAGTAAAATACACCCGCTGTACTTTTGTTCATTATCCGACTTATTGTCTAGTAGGCCTATAGACCCCATCACTGGGAAGCGCGTGTGTGTGTGTGTATGAGCGCGCGCATCTTTTGAGTGTCGGTGAATGAGCAGCAGCGTCAGTTCCTTAACCAGCAGTTACAGCAACATTTAGTTTCCTCTTGAGCTAAAGTTAATGACATAACTAGCGACCGCTACATACGTTTCGAGCGTTCATTACGCTAATATATTAGCATTAGCATTAACTTTAACATTATTGCCTTGTGTCGGCTCTGCCCTCAGGAGTAATGCAGACCGGGTGTTTCCGCTGCAAATGCTGCATCATTGAAGTCGTGCTCTTGTGTTAAACGAGCTCCGTACCACAGTGGAGGCATTGTATTGTGTTTTTTTCATTTTAAAGTGTTCCCACACTTTAGACATTTTCTGCCTTTTTGTCCTGTGCGTCACTATAAGCGTCCGTCAAAACACAACAGCGGAACCAATGTTTAGCGGCAGCGAAATTAAGGAAACGAAGCTTCGATTCAGGAAAATTGTAATCGAATAATTCTTTACAATCGATTCGAGTCGATTAATGGTTTCAGTTCTACTTGTTTTACAGATTAAATTAGATTCCTTTATTAGTCCCACACCAGGGAAATTACAGTGCCACAGCAGCAGAAAAGCCAGAAGGACAGTGCACACAGGGTAGAATCATATTTACAAAAATATAAAAAGAATATAAAATACATCAGTGGAAGAAAAAATATATACAACAGACAATAAGTGGATGGAAATAATAAATATATATAAATACCAGTGGAAATATATATGTATACAGTATATGTTATTGCACATGATGATATTGTTATTGCACATAAATCTGTAGATGCATGTGGTGAGTGTCTACTGGGAGCAGGCTTGATTGAACAGTCTAACTTGAAGTACGGCACAACTGGTTCTGTGCAATATAATCCTAATGCTATGAACATAAAGCAGACTAAAACAATAACTAGACCCTGAAATATCCCAAAACATCAGCAGCCAGAAGAGCAAGCACCTAGTTTGTAGTTGATACCTATTTTGGGAACTGTTAATAAAAAGGAGTCCTGAGACTGAAGAGCAGAGCTGTTTGCACATTCATGTTGAATCCATTTCAATAGAAAAGTGTTTTCAGTCAGTCTATGGCAGGTTAGAGAGGACTCAGTGTACAAACAGTGATGTTAGAGAGTCTGACTGTTTCTGATACATCATCGTGCTCCAGGATATAAGTATCCACTTTGGCACTGAGAAGGTGCAGTACATACCCACAAATAATTACTGATTTAGAGCTGAAATGGCTGGTTAGTCTATCATAACCCTGGGTGATATAAACAATACAAACACCAATCACAATAGAAAGATTTCCTCCATAAGAAAATCACAAACTTTGATATAATGTCGCTAACCAGCCATATGGCAGCCCTCTATGAATGGACAGCACCACTTCCCCAGCAGGCTGACGGAGTTCACTACACTCAGCACATGTTGTTGTTTTGGTATCAATAGTCGTGTAATTTGGCACCACACCTGTTTTATTGTTTTCTCATTGGCAAAAGACACAACACTAAAAATGAGGGATACGAGGTTGCGGGCTGTAAACATTCAACACCGGATTCACAGTTACGATTCAACTGTTCAGGTTGCACTTGTACGACTACAACTGGACTACTTTTAGCTATTTCAAACAGTAATCCCTTATTTTTAGTGATTTCAACTGCGCATCCATGACGTTTAGCTAAAAACCTAGTGCATACACTCTCACTTGCAAAAGGTGGTTGTTGGGTGCAAATGAAGTTAAATTAAATCCAGATTTCTTCCTTTTCTGCACCGCAGTCTTTCCATGCACCCCACTGAAGTGCCACCTGCAGTACAAGCAGTGTTGGCAGACTGAACTGACCAAAAGCAGCTCAAACAGAGCGCGCCCAAGCATCATTAAAGTAGTCCGGCCACCTCCGGTCTTCTGTTTTATCAGTTTAGCAGTTGCCAACTTAAATCTGCTGTTACAAAAATGAAAAATGTAGAACAGAATTAAAGGCTTTTAGATTCTGTCTTATCACAGAATATCAGTCATGAGTATCTGTCATCAGCCAGTTATCAGTTATCAGATGTCAAGCTGAGCCAAATTAACTCAGTGCCTCTAACATAATGCAAATTATCCGAAACCGACTGCTTAGTCACATAAAAAGAAGCACAAACTACTTGATCTGGCAACTTTGTATACAACTATTCCAGTTTAGGACTGTAAACATCCTTTTTTTTGTTTGTGCCAAACTTTTATTTTACCCATTACTCCTCACACACCTCAGTGGCCTCCACGGGGCCACCGCGTTTAACTTCAAGCTGATCAATTACTTCAATTTAACTTGGATATTGCAAATGACCTTCACATGCGCACGCTTTATTAGAGGTGTCATAACAGATTTAAGATCAGCTAATCTGGACTAATTTTTCCAGCAACACTTGATTTAGCATGGCAAGCAGCACGATGATATTATGTGAAAACTGAGAAAAAGCCTACTGAAGTAAGAAATTATGAGAAAGTGTGAAAGGAATTGGTGAAGACAGCAAAGGGGCAAGGACACACACAATAAGTAAGCAAAGCAGAGGAAAAGAAAAGCTTTTCTTCTTGATGTTTTGCAGCATCATGTCCAAATGACATCATGAATCTTTCCCACGTTATCACCGCCCTCGTTACTGTGGCAGGAATCTCTTTTCCCGCATCGATCATGCATTATTACAACAATGGCTGCCATGTTGAAGTCTGCACTCCTGCATCTAAAATGCATTAGCGCCAGCAGTGAGACAGAAAGAAAAGAGCAGAAATGACCCAGAACTGGAAAAATAAACACAATATAGAAAGAAAAGCAAAAAATCACTTTCCTATAATAAAGAAATGCAGTTATCAATCTTCTGTGAAACAACCCTCCTCCTCTCAGAGTCCCATTTTCTCATATTTCCCTTTCCTTTTCTGCTCTCTTCCTCTCCTTGTCTTATATTTGGTCCTCACTGTCTCCCACAGACACTCATTCTCTCACATCATTCTCCTCTTTTCCGTTCTCTGTTTCCATCCCTCTCTGCCCTCGACCTACGCCTGGCGGCATTGTCCTGAGACTCTCCGTTATTGAGTCATTCTCCACACTGGGGCCGTGTGCCTGTGTGAATGTGTGTTTGTGTGCGCGTGTGCTCGGAGTAGATGTATTACTTGAATGGCTCGTGGACAGTGTGTGGGTGTAGGTGATAAGTGGAGAAACCACAGATGAACACAGATAAAAGAAGAGGAAACAAGGCACAAAAAGGCAGAAAAAGGAGGCATATGCACATTTTAATATCGCTACACTGGGAAAACACAACACACACCAACAAACACTCTTTTCTCTCCCCTGCCTGCCCACTCACACCTGTTAAAAATCACTCTCTTGTCCATTTGGTGACCGCCTCCTTCATATTTCCAGTGCACTCCAACAATAAAAACAGTTCTTCAGCTGTTCCCTGGGCTCAATTGATGTTCCTGTAATTACAACTCTCAGAGGAACCACTTGAAGCTGAGAAACTGGTCTGCACTTATAACTGAAGAATCATCAAAAAGGGTCCAGGCATTGAGGAGAGGTGGCAAACGCCCGTCCAGAGCAGGTGTTTTATTGATTTCACAGATAATCAAATCCAAATGTTTTCTATTGTTGCTGCTGATCTTGAAGCTGTTACAACAAATGCAGACTGCGGCAGTTTCGACCCAAACCCTCAAATAGCATTAAACAAGATGAGCTGGATGAAGAACCGCGTACTCTAACCTGGAATAAAAACAATACTCCTGGATGGTGACAGTCTCATCACTCTGATACAGGAGGCTACTATATGATAACCAAGGCTGCTGTTTGGAGCAACAATATTTAGCCTGTCCAGAGTGTAAAAGGACTTTTATAAGACTTTAACCACACTGAGGATTGCTGTGGTTTAGGTGCAGCTTTCCAGTAAAATAGATAACATCACAGCTTCTTTTTAATGGACAGACATTCATGGCATTTGGTTGTTTTTACTGTTGTTCAAATGCAATTTTAATGTTTTCCTAATGTCTTATTTTTAATTCATTTCAGTGAATTAAAAAGCACTTTGAATCGCCTTGTGTTTGTATAGTGCAACATAAATAAGCTTGCCTTGCATATGGGTGTAACACAAGTCTAGCTCCTGCCATTTATATTTTTAGCTGCATACAAAATATGCAAAATATCAACATATGAGTGTAAACAAAAGCTGCTTGTTGAGCTGGGAATGAATAATAGATATCAAACCAGAAGTTTGAAAAATAATGAGACATTCCTCTCAGGAAGGACGCCGGCCCCAGAAATGACGTTTATGTTCAAATGCTCATGGGAGTTATTACAGGATTATGTCTTGTTTTTGTTTTTTTAAGCATATCCAAAATTGTTCCCAACTCTAAATTACTGTAACCATGACGATAAAGGAAACCTAACTTTAACTGAGTGTCTTTGTCTCTTTTTTTTCGAAGACCTGCTGGGCAGAGTGATTTGAGTGATTTCTACTGAGGTCCTCAGATTCAGATTCATTTTTCTTCTTTTTGCCGAGAACAAGCCACTGCTGCTTCTGCTGTCTACACTAAAACACATCACGTCCTAGAAATTAGGACATTAAAGCACAAATTGTGGCCATGCTGTGTGTGTAAAGCCAGCATGCGTGTCAAAATTGCTACATTTTTCCCCAAAATGAAATATAAAATGCAAATGGAGGCGTTATTTACAGACGAAAAAATACGGATGTTGGAGCATCACCTCTGACAGTAAATCCTCAGGGAGAAAATGTTTTATTGCTATTTGTGAAAAACACAATTTTCTGCTTGTACCAGACAGTAAAGTACATCCACTCGTTGTAGACCAACTGCCAAAATAGTGCACTGTCAGCATCGGCACACAGTCTGTGTTGTGTAGACTGAAATTTAATCAGGACAACTGGCTATGAATCAATCTCTGACCTGGAAAAGTAAACACTGGATAGTTTTAAAGACCAACGGCACCCGGGCCCAGGCTGTCTAACAGCATCACGAGTCCAACAGACAACAGCAGTTAAATAATAAGAAGAATATTAACCTATGGAGAGAAGAGCAGCGATGCTTCATGTGCTGCCCAGCTTCTAAATTCTAATAAAACCAAGACGCTGGTCATTAGTCCTGCTCGATATAGACGCCAGTGTGACAGAGTAGCAGAAACTCAACAACTGCATGATTCCTTAAAGCTAGGATCTCCTCTGAACAACCAAAATGGAGTTTTTCCGCTCAGGAAACAGCTGAAATTAGGTCTTTTCCTAATTCACATCTTTGTTTCATCCAGACTTTATTAGTGCACCCTTTTAATGTCTGGTCTGCCACATGCTAGTAGGCTAAAACTCACAGGAGGTGATATGTATGCAGGAAATAACATTGGGGTGATGAGTTTAAGCCACTGTGGCTCATCTTACAGTCTTCTGTTGTGTGTGCTGATTGGCTACATTATTCCAAAACACAAACAAATAAATAAATACAGAAAATAAAGCCGTCTTGATGTACCAAAACACTGGGACTGTAGTATTTGGGGTAACATGAAGGGCAGCCTGTTCTCTACATCTGCCAACAAATAAGTGTGAAATCGCAGGCTGCTCTGAAGCGTGCTCAGCGCTGATTTGTTTTAGCACTTATGTATCTTTTTATCTCCTTCCAACACAAACTGGAATTTATATCTATGCAGAAATACAAACACGCGCCATCGCTACTCCGCCGACTGTGGTGCGTGTGTGGAAGGCAGAACTGATCAGGACAAACCCACAAACGCACATACACACACACACACACGCACACACACGCTCCTTTTCATTTTCAGTAAACAGGGACGGCCATGAGTCCAATCACCTCTACTAGCATGTGACCAGAATGCCAAACTGACTCCGCTGACTCATTTCTCGTCTGTGCTTTTAAGCGTGT
The DNA here is from genome assembly GCA_008933995.1 of Datnioides undecimradiatus. Lineage (NCBI taxonomy): Eukaryota > Metazoa > Chordata > Actinopteri > Lobotiformes > Datnioididae > Datnioides > Datnioides undecimradiatus. The sequence goes on from WARS01000034.1 coordinate 190,088, forward strand.
GTGCGTTTCAATCTTTCCCAAACTTCACAAATCACTCTGTATCCTCCAAACTGAGGACACTTAGTCTTTTCTCACCTTTAAATGGGTGTGTGTCACCGCTGGGTTACAATTTCTATTAGCTATAAATAAGAAGTTACTCCCTTTCAGATGAGGACACACACACTCTCTTACCCGTGTCTCTTTCACCGGCATGTGGAAGCATAACAGTATCTGTCACAGTCTATTTATCCCAGCGCTTCTTTAAACAAGGGTACACTGCACTTGACTATCAGCTCTACTGTAGATTACAGCTTAGGCCAAGTAAGTATAGCTGCTTTTTGTGGTGTCCTGACAGTCATCACCCACACTCAGCAGCAGCCTCAGTCTGCTCACCAGCCGCAAACGACCGCAAACATCCAAATGCCTGTTAGTCATCCCGTAGAACTGAACCGAAAGTATCTACACTAAAGTGATGACATCAAATCAGCTGTTAAAAGAAACAATATAAGGCTTTGACTAATGATTATTTTAAGGATCCAGCAATCTGCCCACTAAAGATGCCCTGAAACCCAGAGTGATTTTAAATTGTTTGTTTTTTTTCCACCAAAAGCCATAAAGTGTAAGTTTATTGTCACAGAAAACTACTAAAAACTGTGTCTAAAAATGTGTAAAATGTCCAAAGTGCATCCATGAAATGCACTGGCTCTGTGCTGCGCAGCCTGTTTGATAGGGGTGTTACAATAAGCCACCATCTGTGTGTGTTTATTTCACTATATAGGGATGTAGATTCATACTGGAAGGGGATCGGCTCTAAACTGCCAAAAAGTATATGGGTCACGTGTGGCTGCTCACAAAATCTGAAAAATCACGACGTGTCGAATGAACGGTGGAATTTGTATTTTAAAATCACCTTCATGAAATGAAAAGAAAATAATCAGAGTCCTTTTAAAGCTGTGTAACTAATAACTGTCCAGGGGGAAATGAATAGTGGAAATGGAGCAGTTTGACAATTGAAAAATGGCTGAACTGCATGATTTTTCTTTAAAAACTGGAGTTTGTGTCTCTAATGGGAAAGTACAAAGCATCTATTCTTTATAAAATAAAAGCAGAAAGCTATTAATACAAACATGAACAGTCCTCTTAACCGTTTTCATGCACTTTTTCTAGGACAAGCGTGAATTCCAGCTGGTCAGTTTCCATCTTCTGTCAAATCACACAAAGTGCCAGGCTTCAGTTTCTGGTCATACAGTGCCAACAGCTGCAAACAGTCTTTATTCTGCAAAGCCCTAATCTGCTGAAAATTCATGAAAAGTTCCTCTTTTTTCCCATTATTGTTTTACATTTAGAAAACATGACATTTATATGGATAACGTAGAACATTAATAAAGAAAAACCCTGCCCTGTGCTGTTTCTAAGAACTGATATCGCACCAAATACATCTATCCAGGAACGCTGCAGCTTGGGCTGTGTGTTCAGGTGAAAGAGTGTCCGACATTTATCATACAAAGGTGAAACATCACATCCTGGGAAGTCATGCTGCTTTGGTGACCAACAGTTCCTGTCTGCAGAGAACACAGTCCTCTGGATTACTTTACTATGGAAGTCTGAATCTGACAACCTCATTTTTTCCTCATGATTTCTGAAAAAACTTAATTCCTACTGTTTAAACAACAGCTGAATAAGAAAACGCTGCATGTCACGTTCACTCAGAGGTAACATCTGTGGTAACAGTTTGCCCTCCGTCCCTCATATCAGACACAAACCCACCATCAGCTATGAAACCAAATCAGAAGCTAAGATGTCAGCTTCTGTAATTGAATTTCCTGACAGGTCCTCTTGGGTGACTTAACCCTGAATCGCGGCGAGCGAGGAAGGCTGCCGCAAAACGTGGCACGTGAGTTACACAATCTGATCTGAGGACAGAGACGGTTAAAAGAGAGACAGCCTTGCATTGAAGCGATTCGGCAAACAGCCAACTGCACAGGATCGCTCTGCGCAAATTGCATCTCTTTCAGCCCGCCTACTGACCACGTATCTTCACTGTGGACGTGTCTGGATTTCACTGAGATAACAGTCGACGTGACACATTTAATGGTAACGTCTTGTCTTTGCTGGCAGGAGCCTGCGGTGGATGAATGGGCGAATGCTGTGAGTCACCACTATCTTTTGTTAGTGGCAGAAAACATCAGTTGTCTGACTGAACAGGCTCCTTGTGTTCGCATCATTGCAAAGAATGACAGAATTATGAACATTGCAAAGTTTTAGTCCAGACACTTGTGCACCCCCAAAAATCCCCAGGGTCCATATTTAATTAAATTAAAATAACATTTAATTAAATTGTCACAAGCTAATTGAAACAACAGGCAACCTGAGGCCAGGCAGGATTCCAGAGAAGGAGATCTGGTTGGTCTCTGAGGCGAAATGTAATTAAGATGCCATGTATATTCTGCCGGGCGCCACAGACTTGATGGATACTTGTGTACACAGCGTGGGTGACCAGCACATCGATTGTGATTAACGTGATCTTTGTGGGCTTCTACGTCGATGCCAAAACATTTCAGTTGAGAGGTAATTTGTTCATTTTCACCCATCAGAATCCAGCCACTACACTGACTCATTTCTGCATTCAGTCCCTGCTAGTTTAACTAACCAGTCACTTTATGGGTGCAATTATAATCATCGGTGTGCAATGGGACATTTATAGTGACATAAGAGATGTTTTGCCAGCACGTAAAATATATATTTTGGAGAAAGTGAGCAAACAAACAAAACAAGATAAATAAACTATTTATGTGTTATAGTTTTCCATTCTCCTAGTGCTTCCCTGCTTCTCCAGTGACTGACAGTCAATCAGATATGAGCTATTCTTCACTGTTGGACACTGTGAGCAGGAGTGTGGCGTGTTGCATATGCAATCTGAGTGGGCCCCTTTCCAATTGTTACACACAGACCTCAGGTAGGAAGAGTGGTGGTTGACCACATTATTGCAACCAAACACATGCATTTCTGGCGCCTATTAGGGCAATCACTAATTAACTAAAGCATCAAAGCCAAACAGGTGTCTCTCTTCCTCTTCCTTCAAGTCTAGAGCCAGTCAAGGGTCAGTGTGCACATAGAGTAGGCGTTAGGAGACATAATGCCATAGAGTAGGAGTTAGGAGACATAATGCTAACCTGCAAGGAGACGTAGCTTGAGGTTGTTACTAAATCATGTTCTCCTGCACCTGTTTTTCATTTCTCTAACACTTTTTTGTTGAAACTTGTTGCTTCCATCTTGTTACAAGAACTAAACCATGTGCAGCTGCAATGAAGAATCATCTAGCAGCTGAACACAGGAATGTATGCATATGAACTTAGACTGGAAGCAAACTCAATGGATTCTTCTAACGGAGAGTACGTAAGCGGAAATTTCGGTGGTTTTCTTTGGGACGGAGGGCAGTTGTTAATCAAACACTGCAGACTGCATCTTCAGAGAACAGCTTTCTAACCGTAACAAAACAAAGAAGAGAAATAAGAGAGGTTTAAAGTTTCTTCTGACCAGATGTAAACTGAGATGGTCTACAGAGGTGAGCTGCACTGCAGAATGCAATCAGGGAAGGAAGCAGGAAGCTGTGAGATGTTTCTATTTAATCCTTTTCTCTGAGCATTACAGAGCCGCTCTCTGCACAGGAATTACATATGCAGACAGACCGAGAGAGAAAACACACACATACGCAGTGATTTTCCAGTCAAGGATATTGCTAATTGTCGTTTCCAGACAGAATTTACATGAGTTTAAGCAGCAGCATTTAACACGGTGTCTAGTGTGCGTCCTTCAGATCAGAATTCAACAGATTCACGACGCTCTCATCGCCTCCGAGTGCACATTTTCCAGATTAGGTGACTCATGGCTAAATCACAAGATTTCATGCAGATTTTGAGCTTTTGTTGTACAACTAAAAACCACATGTCACCACCCATAAAAACATCAAAATCCTACCTCGGGGTGGTTGTATTCTCTTCATTTCCAAGCCAATTAAAACACGTTATTGTTGGTTAGGTAAAGGAGCTAATTGATTTGTGCCACCGAGGAGAAACAGAAACGTTCTCGAGGAGAGAAACAATGTCCAACACCTCAAGGTGAAATACACATCAGGAATATATGAACATTATCATATATATTGTCCTTGCACAAAAACAAGAAAAGCTCTAATGTAGGATTGTTTTGCTGAATTACCATGAGACGCTACTGCTGGAGGGTACATTATGTTTAGACTGTGCGTATTTTCCAATACACGATGGAAAAAGGAGGAAATTTGAATCGAACCAATGAAATTTCAGTGAGTCCACGCAGATTCACAGAGCAAATAGGAACCTGACTGGATAACTAATGTTTCCTAAAAGTCACTAAGTGATCATTTCCACGTGGGAGTTTTCCGTGTAGGATTACAGGATTGCACAAACTCACAGGGACGAACTTAAAAGTGATGCATCATCTGAACATTTTCCCTCACTTGTCTTTCAGTTATTCAGTTATTCCCATAAGTCGTTTTATGGTGGCTTTTCACTTAAAAGACCAAAATTGGTCGGAAACAACAACACTGAAAGTTGTTGTCAGTGACAGGCAGGGAAAGATTTACCTCTCAGATCAGCAACGACAGGACGAGAGCGCCTGTGACAAAGGAGTTTTTTTGGCACTCGTATCTATTATATAGTTTATTTTAAGAACAATCTTTAGTATTAATTTCATGTATAGTGATTTGTGCTCGACTGTATTCACAGTGCTTCCTACAAAACAATAAATTTGGATAGCAGGCTGTAGCCTTTCTACTGTTTCACTGGAGGTTTCTGACCTGACGTTGAAAACAAAGCAAAATAAAATGAGGATGTTGCTCTCACACATTTACTCTCTTACTATTACATGCAGTATGACTCCAATTAGCATTTAGATTTAAAGTCGCTACATGTTTCCGTTTGCCACTTTTGAGGTAATGCCCGTAAGCATGGATCACTCACCAGTGCGTGTGCGCTAAGGTGTTGACATGGACCACCAGAGCAAATGATGATGTGAACTGCTGACACACGGATGAGGTTAAAGGATCTGCGTTCGTCAGCACAGGTAAGCTGACCAGCAGAACAACTCGCCACCCCAAAAAACTGCATCTCCTTAAAGCTGAAGCTACTCTGATATGTGTTTTATATGCTGTGTGATCACAGCAGGGATGCCTGGACGGGAGAGAAGTATCAGGGAGTGTGACAGAGTTGCACAAGACAGTGAACACTGGTCAGACAAGCTGAGTAAACACCAAAATATAATGTTTGTGTGGTTTACTTTAATTTCACCCTGGTGGCTCATACCTACTTTTAACTGCACTTTCCCATGATGGTAATAAAACCCTCCAATGCACCATCCTCCGGATCACTCTGTGTCTGTGTGTCTGCAGCTTCAGGAACCTTTTGTTTTGGACATATTTTGATTGAGCAGCTTCCTTCACATATAGATAGCAGATATGTCTTTTCCATCTGATCTCCCTGGATATTTTTCTGTCAGACTTGTAAGATACTGTGAAATATTACAAAGGTGGAAAACTTCCACAGGACTGGTTTCAGGACATGCCAAACTGCAGATGAAAAACAACTCTTTTTCTGACTATGTGAAGGGTTAAAGGTATTTATATAAGACCCTGAAAACGTACTCAGTATTTAAGACTAAATAACAACAATCAAAGCTGAAGTTCTGAAACAAGAAAACAACGGTGACTAACGGTGCAGGCAGCATAAACAAGCAACTTACTAGCTGCAGTTAAAGTTTGATTCAAATATTAGTGAACTGTGATTGGTGCACAGAAATGCATGACATCGCCTTTCTCCAAAGGAGGACCGCCTACTTCGAAGCGGTGAGAAGGGCACACAGGAAAACACAGAACATGACAGAAAAGCACTCAGGTGAAATAGCCAAAAGTGTTGTGAACTTTTGCAGAATTCCTTGTGTTCAGGTAAGAAAATAAGTTTTCCGGGCCCTTGGGCTCCTTCAATGGGGCCAATATCACACTACCGTCACCTTGCGCCTTTAAATTATTATATTTATTGACTGATTTTCCTTCTATCTTACTTTAGCTTCTTCTGCATGCCCTTAGTTTTTATATTTTTATATTTACAGATCTTATATTTTACATTCTTACATTTTTTTTACTGTATAGGTTTACTATCTTTTTTAATTTGTGTTCACCGTGGGGTCTTAGAGGATTGCAATTTCAATACTATGTATGTGCTTCCATGCTGCTGTATTGACAATAAAGCTGACCTTGACTTTGACTTTGAAACAAACACGCAAGCGAGCTGTTTTGTTTATTACAGACGATGTGGATTCAACCTACTAGGCTCCATTTCTAAAGAATCAAAAAACAAAACAAAGTCAACTCAACAGCTGAATAAAAGAGTGTTTGTGGGGTTTCCATACAGTGAAGTTATTTATGCGCGCACTGACAGAAGAGTAGAAACACATCAGAAACAAAGCTGCATGCAGGTGCAGGATTTCATATCTTATTGTGCAGTAATGCTGCTATTTTCCACAGCAGTTTGCCAGAAGCCTATCAAAAACACAGTTAGCAGTGTACCAGCTCCAAAATGACTTCTAATACGTTGGACAAGCTGTCAGTCAGAAAGTTCAAAGACACCCCCTTGAGAAAACACGCTCACCTTTTTAAACTTCATACAACGCGTTTAGCTGTTTGCAAAAATCTCAACAATGACCTTTAAATCTACTGTGCAGTACTCCACACGTTATGAACCTCTCAGCAGGCAGGAGAAGCAGCCCCTTGAGTCCATCAGAGCAGGTCCATCTTAGCTTTGACCTGGCTGATCGGCTGCTCTAACTATGTGACAACTCACTGTGCAATTCAGACCTGGTTGGAAATCCCATATGGGACATATGTTGTATCATGGATTGGATTGGATGGGTTAGTATTAAGTTTTACAGTAGATCAATTACATATATAAAGCATTTGCAGAAAACAATCTCTGGCTGTCTATATTTTCATAGGTGACAAGTGACTGCTGAACAGAGTTAGGCAGAATTACATTTACATCACCAAATAAACTAAATTCATTATTGGAGCAATTCTGGTCATTTTGTTTGTCCTTTGTAAAAAGGCCTACGTTTAATCACAGATGGTGATTAAAAAACCACCGTCACTAACTGTGGATAATAATAATGACGATGTGAATGAGAACTGTGTAATTATTTCATTTTCTGTATTTATCTTTCCATATTAGTTGGGCTATGGGGAGACTATAAGCTGTATCATCAGCATAACGAGGCATGCAGGACTACTGGAACAGGAAAATGATGCTCTCCTCACCTGTGATAAATTCTGTCTGCGCTCCTAATCCTCTCATCTCATCTCACCTCTCCTGTTCTCTTTCATTCTCTTTCGTTCCTCAGCTTCATTGTCCTCCCCTGTCCCCTCTTCTCTCTTTTCCTATCAGAGTTTTTCTGCTGTTTTGAAGGACCTGAGCAAACAGTGACAGCCGGGGTGTGAAATTAACACCGGGCACTGGACGAGTGCTGCCCTCCCCTCGCTTTTTCATCTATTTCCTTCCATTTCTGGTTCTCTGAGGTGGATTAATTTGTCCATTCTGAACTTCCAGAGGGGCAAAACCCCACAAAAATAATTACTGACCAATCAGTTAAACTCAGTCCTGTAAAATAACCACTTTGCGACAAAATTCAAAGGCAGGGACACAAATTTCTTCAGCTACAGCAGCTGCAACACATCGACGTCCCGTATTACAAAACAAATTCAACTTAATCTGCATCACTCAGCCTGGCATCAATGGTTCTGGATAATTATGAAGCTGGTTATTAACTTTCAACAACAAACTCCGAGAACTGATCCATATAGGATATAGCATATGAAACAGCCAATGGGTAAAAAGAAGAAGTAATTGAAATAGGTAAAGTCTTCATTTAGTCCAGTTTAGAGTGACAATTAAAAATAACTGGAAAGATAATCCAGTTAGGTTTCAAAGTGAGATTTTAGGGGTTTTTATAACATGATGAACCTGTGTGGAATGGAAAAACCTTTAACAGCATAATCACTATCAAAAAATATACAAACTAGTCCGTCTGACTGAGACTTTGGACCTCAGCCGCAGTCTAAATAGATACTTTATAAGCAAATCCAAGGTTAGAAATGCACTCGAATTACTTATGTAGCTCTGAGCTGAGCGTGGGTGGTGACTGGCTGACGCCTGTTTTCCCCTCGGGGCTTGCCGTAGCTGGATGCACTCACTGCCGAGATCACATAGTACTACTGACCCGCAGACAAAACTCGACCTGACTCGACTGCTGCAGATACGAGCAAAGTAAAACAATTCATGATTCACAGATTTTACTCTCACTCATTGCCAAACATCCTGATGGTGTTTCCAGCGACTTAATGACTTTAACTGTGTAAAACCTGGAGGAGCCAGGAGGTCTTATCTTCCCTGCTCTGTAGACTCCTAGTTATCATGCCAACACTTTTGGCTATTTCAGGATCCCGTAGGAATGATGTCATTTTCCCAGTTGACATATTTTATAAACCTGACCTTCTCTGGAGCAGGCTAACTCAGCAGCATAAGTTACCATAACCTTAATAACAAGAAGCCTAAGGGGTTGTTGAAAGGCATTCTGGGAAATGTAGGAAACAAATACTAATATATGAATGGATACGGCAGGTCTGCTAGAGATTTAAGAGTCAGAAAAGTTCATTACAGACAGCATATTGCAGTATATGCCACACCGGAATGGAAATCGGCTGCTTATACTCTTGAATAAAGTACCAGCTGTGGTTGGTAAACAAGAAAAAAAGTTGAGTTTCTTGCCCTGGTGACAGATCCTCATATATTCCTGAAGTGCCTCTTTTTATGGTTTGCTGAGTAGCAAATCACACTAAAATCAGACACGACGCCGCCTCGCTGCCAGGCATCGCTCCGGCTTTTTTCTCCATATTTCTCACGCCTGCTGTTACCAAACCGTCCATCTCCTGCCATAACTCGTTCACTCTCCCCACCTGTCCCCGTCTGAACCTTCATTTTCAATTGCTTCTTTCCTTCATCCTTTGTATCCTTGTCTCCTTCCCTCTCTACTTTCGGTTTCTCCCTCCCTATAATCTTACTTTCTCCCATCTGCTGTCTCACTACCTCTTACTCTCCTGAGGCCTGTGTATATATGTGTGTGTGAGTGTGAGTGTGAGTGTGTGCATGTTTGTGTGTGAGGGAGAGACTCATCTATCTAGGATGGAGTACTCATTATGCTTCGGTGAGTTTGGATGGATGAGGGAATCTCTCTCTTCCTGTATCTCTCTATCCCTCTCTCTACCCATCTCCTCGCCTCCTACCTTCAGATGTTCTCCCTCCTTCCTTGCTCTCTTAGTCATGGTTAGAGGGGATCAGGCAGGCTGCACGGACAGGAGGAAGAGGAAGGGAGGAGAGGAAGGGAGAAAGGAAAAAGGTGGAGGTGGAGGGAAAGAGATAAGAGGAGAGGGTGAACGTGGAAAAAGATGAGAAGAAACTGATGAGAAAAGAGTGAGGAAAAGGAGAAAAGGAAAGAAGAAGAGAAGGAGTGTAAGAGGGAGGGAAAGGAAAACAAATGAAAGGGAAAAGGGGGGATGGGAAGAGTGGAAGGAAGGGATGCAAGAGGACATGAGGCGAGGAGAAAAGAGGAAGAGATTAGAGAAGAGGACAGAATAGGTGGGAAGGTAAAGATACAAAAGCAAAGACAGAGAAGAGGACAGGAGAGGAATTTAAAAAGGAGGAGAGGAGAGAAGAGAAGAGAAGAGAAGAGAAGAGAAGAGAAGAGAAGAGAAGAGAAGAGGAGAGGAGAGGAGAGGAGAGGAGAGGAGAGAAGAGAAGAGAAGAGAAGAGAAGAGAAGAGAAGAGAAGAGAAGATCGTATGTCCGTCTCCCAGCTGATCATCTGGCTTAGATCAGTCTCTGTTGCAATTGCTTTGTGCACACACACACACACAAATGAGCACCAACACACGCGCACACACACACACACACACATACACACACACACACACCTAAGTCACCATCGCCATGGCAACGGCACACCTCTAGCACCCTTGTAATCAACTTTGCAAATGGGAATAGAGGTGATGTGTTGGCACGCACAAGATACACACACACACACACACACACACACACACACACACACACACACAACAAATAAACACACATAAACACTGAAATGTAATTAGAATTAAATTCAAAACAAGTGATTCAGTCCCCATGGGGAGTAACTGAGTTATGGGACAACAAAGTGCACCGCACAACTATCAGGCAACAAAAAAGAGACAGGGAAAAGTGGATTTCTGGAAAACACGCTTCATATTTCCATGAAACAATCCAAAATACAGATTTGCAAGAAAAAAGGAAACCTGAAAGAGGAGCCACTCTCTCCTGCCCACGGGTTTTTCTTGATCCTAGCTTTACCAAACCGAGTCTCCACAGAGCATGGACGTGGCGGGAATAACCTTTGTGTGTGTGCGTGTGTGTGTGTGTGTGCCTGAATCGCAGCCGTAAAAGAAAATGCCTCCGAAATTGTCCGTGACTCTGAGAGACGAAGAGAAAACAGCCTGAGATGAAAGGAGGAGGAAGATGCTGCCAGCGTTAAAACAAAAACACAAATCCTTTCTTCCTGTTCGGCTTCTCGTGAAAATAGGTGGAGGGAATAAACGACAACAAAACGGACGGAGGAGTTCGGACGGAGAAAATAAAGTAGAGAGAGAACAAAGAGATGGATCGGCACACGAGACCCCAAACCAGATCTGCACCTCCGTCTATCTACTGTCTGCAACTGCTTGGCTATAAATCAGTTAATCAGGAGTATCAGGAGTAAGGAGGCAGAGAGTCCAGGTCAAGACTGTGGCAGGTGCAGATGGGAAATAGAGGATATACAGAGGATAAAGTGAAGAAGGGAAAGGAAACAGGAAGCTGTCTTACCTTAGCCAACTGTGAGTTTACCCATTTTGTGAAAGTCTTCTTCTGAACGTCTTCTCTTTCATCTGCCGGAAGAGGAAAAAAACAGAAGACTGTCAGGAAAAGGGATCTGTACATATCTGTGTGTGTGTGCGTGTGTGAGGGTTTATGAGGCAATCTGGGAGTACAGGTCATGTCAGATGTATGGCAGCAGTTCAAAAAGAACATGAAAGGGGCGCACAAACACACTTTGATGAATACCACCACACAGCACACTCCAATCTCTCTGACTGACTGGTTGACAATTGAAACGTGTTTAACTGTGTTTGGATATCAGGCTTCCGTCTCTCTTCCTCTCTCTCTCTCTCACACACACACACACACACACACAAAATGCAAGTGGTGCTTAGCATGATAAGAGGCTCCTCTAATCTTGCTCAGAGCTAATTGCATCCTCATCATATCAATCAGCGTGCCACTTCCAGGCCTTCGGCGGCCGCTCGTCGCCATCACGCGTCAAACCGGAGTGAGTCAGCACAGTCTCCACTTGTTGCCCTCATGAAAAGACCCCCCCCCCCATCAACAGAACCAGAAACCACAGAGAAACATTGTTATTTGTATGGCGCAGATATGGTGGATCCTGTCTGACAAAGTGACTCATCGACCCAGAATGTGAGTTCCTCTCTTGTGTTCCCGAATGTTTTAATTTTGTCCTGTCAATCATTTAGTGAGAGTAGGTGTTATTACTTTGTTTCCAAGTCTCATTTTGGAAGGAAACACATTCTGTATTTACTGTATGGCAAGATTATCTAATAAGACATTTAAAAGTTTGTGAATTGTAGATGAAACTTTTCACCAAAGAAAAGCCACAAACACAAGGACGTCACTCTCTAATAATTTAAAATTAGTATTAACTTATATTATCCATAAGTGGCATACATGTAAAGCAACATGTAAGCTCAAATAAAGGTCACAACATCTTATAATATGTCAGTTAATGACAATTAGCAAATGTGCAAAACTGAACTGGATGATGAATAGGGCACGGGCTTTAAACTATTACTTTTGTCGGTAATAAATGAAAACATGAGTATTCAGTATTGAAACGCTGCATGCTAGCAGCTCTGTGAGGCTGTACTTGTGCCTCCCTAACAAGCTGAGGTTTAGCAGGTATGTTGTCAGACATGTATTTGTCTCAGGGGCAGCAACCATTTTGCATCATTTCCTGTTTGACACCTTGCTCTGGTTAATTGTTATTGTAGGTGGTTTGGGTTTCTAAAGACCAAAAACAGAACTTTCTCAGTCAAACTAACCCTTAGTCTGTCTGCTGTTGATGACAGGCACAATACACCTTTAACAGAAAACTCAGGGAGTAAAATACTAACATTAGTCCTCGCTGAAGAGTCGCTCCACATCCCCTCCATGTGAGAACCAGATTTGGTGGAAATACAAGCTTTCTCACAGTCCACCGGCTGCTATGTGAAATGTCAACTTCCACTGGAACAAAGAAACACAGCCCTGCTTTCACATCTTGACTGACGAGCATTCCTCACTTGCACTGATTTTCAAAAGGATTCAGAGAGACCAAGGTTGTAGAGTTTTTCTCCAGCAAGTGATGAACAGCATGTAATCTCTCAGTGAAGGCTGAAAGTTCCCCAACAGTGAGAACATTAAGAAAAAAACTCCTTATAATAATAATGAGAACCCGCAAACAACATGAACCTTTATTACACAAGGAACAGACTGACTGAGATACTGAGTGACAAGGTGGTATGAAACATTTACTCAAGTACTGGTACTCGTACTTATACACTATAATTCTATATGTATTTTCTATATTTTAAAGTATGTCATATGTGGTTTTCTTGTAAATTAAACTACTCAACAGTATAAACAAACCCAGAAATGATTAGACAAGTAATCCATTGCTAGAAAATTGTTATTATTGTTAATTTCATATTTAATATTTCATTTCAGCTTGACAAATGTGACCATTTAGTGGTTTTTTTTTAGTCATGTTAAGGTTCCTAGTGTTGCCTGGACAAAGAAGGCGTTGTCATAATAAAATAATCATTATTTGCAGTTTATTCAAAACGTGCAACAGCAAAATCAGCTGAGAGTCAAAGGAGACAATCTACTGCGTTGGGTATTTTTACTCTCATTACGTTTTCCTGATCATAACTTCAGCAACATTTTCAGTGCAGGATGTTTATTTGTAATCACAGTTGTCATGTTTTTACAGTGTAATAGACTATATGGCCATACGGTGGGGGACGTTGTCCTGCACTGTACAGGCTGTTTTTCTCTGTAGTGGAGCAGAGCACTGTGGCCTGTGACATGCATTACAATAGAAAATGACGACATGATGACTTATAATAACACGACTCCCCCGCCTCTCTCATTTGACTGGAAATGGGGTCACTTCCCATTACTACGGATAATAAATTACACTCTCATCCTGAAACAGAACATCAGGTTAAATATTATACCAACCCAGCTAACAGTACTCTTTTAGTGTGTGTGTGTGTGTGTGTGTGTGTGTGTGTTGACACCAGCCAGGCATTGACTAATGGAGCTGATAATGAAACTTCTCCCTTAATTAAAAGGTCCCACGTTGAGCAGTGCACTGTGGCGGACACACACACACACACACACACACACACACAGGCACACACAGGCAAACACAAAAGCATGCAGTCTCAAGCGCACACACACACACACACACACACACACACACACACACACACACACATACATACATATATCCAATGTAAGATAATGGCAGTCTGAGCAGTGAAGCATGAATGAAATAGAAGCATGTAGCAAACAGCCTCATCTAAAGCAGGTAATCCATCCACATCTGTGTACAGTGTGTGTGTGTGTGTGTGTGGGTGTGGGTGTGTGTGTGTCACTGTATTCCCATGATGCAGGATTCACTTTTCTAGACATTCATGCCTGTGAGAGATGAATGTTGCTCTGGCTGCATGTGTGCATCAATGAATGTATTTTCAGATACTGTCATTGCGTGTGCGTGTGTGTGTGTGTGTGTGTGTGCGCGCGCACGTGTGCATTTGTGTGTTTGTGGCCATTTTGTGGCCATTTCATTGTCCTTGGCCACTGTTCTTTTCACAGCCAAATAGTTTTATGTTCATTTAGTGTGATTCAACTGCATTTGACTTCACTTACGCTCTGGTGTGTGTCATGTGATACACAAAGACTGTTGATTATTGCCTAAAATGCACTAAATTCTCCTGGTTAAAAATATAAAATAAATATATAAGTTTACCTATTTATGGATTATGTATGGCTGTTTCTCATCTGGATGTAAAAAAAACTGTTTGATTTGCTGAAAACCATTTTTTATATCATTACGTGTGTGTGTGCCTTCTGCTGTATCAGAACATGTCCTTGTGTGTTAGACAGGCTGTGTGCAAATTTGCATGTGTGTGTGTGTGTGTGCTGTCAGGCAAAGTGAATGAGTGTGTGAGAATTAGCTGGGAGGGCAGGAAGCAGTCAAAGACTGAGTCACGATCAATAGTCCATTTAAACCGTTGTTCTGCTACTGAAACCTGTGGCAGCTTCGCACACTCACAGACACACACACACACCACACACAAAGACAAAGTTATGCATGGACACACATAGATATACTCATGGCACATGCACACAGCCACATGCATCTCATTAAAGAGACTCTAACATTAATAGCTTAATCTTGGTTAGAGAGAGGAGGGAGAGAGAGGATATCAAGTGGAGAGGAGGTGAAAAGAGGGAAACAAGGAGATGAAATCCCAGGAAGAGAAGAGAGAAAACTGATTGGATGAGGCCTGAAGGAGAAAAAGAAGAGAGAGGAAAGACTAGAGGAAGGAACGGATAGACAAAAGGTTGAAAGGACAGCGAGAGAGCAGCAGAAAGAACAGAGGGAGGAGAGTAAAGACAGACAGATAAAGAGAAAGGTGGTTAAGAGAAAGAGAAGGACAGAAAGCTGGAGGGCACAGAGTGAAAGACGGAAAAGAGGATGAAGGATCAGCCTCAAACAGGTTTCCATGACCAGAGGCACAGCTACAGAAACCATCTCTGACAGCAGAGAATCATTTTGCCAAACTGGGAAACAGCCTTTAAATGTGCAGTGCTTCACCTGGTCACATGACGCATCACAACACATGCTGTCAAACACGCTGAACTTGTGCAAACTTCTGGTTTCTGTCCGGCAATTCAGTCAGTGCCGCTGTTGTCACGTTGACAGACAACAAGATGCAAAACAAACCGGCCTGTAAACAGAAAACCTGCGGCGCATTTACAACCAGAATCAACTCTCCGCCTGATCAAAAGGTGGCTTTTCAAAATGTGCTTCCACATCTCCGAGGAAATCAGCCGAGTTCATGTAGAGCGGCACATCTCAGCGCTGCCCGCCTTTCATGTTTGTATCACAAAATGATCACTTTAAAAGCATCGCACCGACTCGAGCATCCTGCAAGTGATTTCAGTATGACTTCCTGTAAAGGGAAGAAGCTGAAAAGATAAAATAATATGTGTAATGAGATAAACTGAGAGGAAAAGACAAAGAAGAGCGGGCCAAAGAAAAACCCTGCTTGTTTCCAGGAAAGCGCTGCCGCATACGTGATAAAACCTTTAGTAGAGTGGGTAAAGTCTGAAAATGGCCTCCCGTGATGTCACCTGAGGCAGGGTCACTTAGATCTGTGCAAGACAAGGTTGGAAATTAAGATAATTGTCTTGGCGTCTCTGCTGCAGGCTAGATTCGCTGCTACTTGCATAAAACATGAGAATCCCGTCAGTCAGAAGCACCTCAGAGGACTTTATGTCAGCATTTTGGAAAAAAATCTGATCATAATGGAGTTTGAAAAGCATATCTTGACGGCAGGTGAGTTAAAAAAAACATCTAATCAGTTCAATCAGCTCACAACTGCAATAAATAAGTAATTAAATAAAGTTGAATTTGCTGGATTTCACAGCCTGGAGAATTAAATGATGAAGATGTGGCCAGGAACTGGGAGACGGTGTTTGACACCAGACAGAATTCATCTGATCAGTGACGGCGTTCATTAAATAGCAAAAGCATTCGTAAATAGATTTTGTCTCATTTAATCTAATCTGAATGTCTTCCTTGCCCGCCTGATATTTCATTTCATATTCACACACCAAGGCACCCGTGAACCAAAGCCCGTGGACGTGGTTAGTAAGTTCATTCAGAGCTGCAGAAATTGACTTTAAAATCAGCTGACAAGCATCTTGATCATTAATTCATCATTAAAATCATTTTTCAGGCAGAAATGTCAAACATTTGAAGGTCTCACCCTCTGAAATGCGACACTGTGCTGCTTTTTATGTTCTTATATTATAGTAAATGTGACATATTTTTGGTTTTGGACTGGTATTTGAATATTTCTGATGTTTTATAAACCACACAATTCGTGATATTCATCCTCTCAGCTGAGGAGTTCACTCAGTTTCTAGGTGAAAGCTGCTCGCAGCTGCTTTGTGAAGCAGTCTTGAAAGGAACCATTTGGGAGGATTCGTAGTGAGGAGATAAGACACTTGGCCGACACGGCCCCAGGTGGTTTCTAAGTGAAAAGAGCCAATAGGATGTGCAGTGATAGTGAGGCAGATAGTTTAAGTAAATGAGAGTCCTTTCCAGCAGGACTCTAACCTGCTGACTGAATGATGGTGAGTACCTGGGACAGCTCCAGGATCAGCACTCTGGACAGCGCCTGTGGCAGGCGGAGGAGAGGTGGTGAGTGGAAACGCATCCATCAGACTGTTACAGCTCATCTGATGGTGTAAAGCCCAGAGATACAGACAGGCTGACTGTCTTCAGCATTCATAGGATCTGTGAGTGATGTTTCATTCGATAACAGCTCAATGAAGAAAAGCGAAATAACAGAGCCACCGACAAACAGTCTGCTGCGTATTTACACCGAATCCACCAGCTAGATCTTTATAAAACTTTCTTCTACTGATTTTATCCCAAGAAATGAAAAAAAAACCTTTTCTTTCATCTGTTTGAGTGTTGTTACTCTTCTTCTTCTTGTTGTTGAGAAGATGTTTGTGTGACAATAAAGAGAAAAATATGGGAAAAATAAGACGATCTGATCAGTCTGTTTACTGTACTCAATATAGACCGCTACTGTCTTCATACAATCAATAAAAACAATGGCATTTATCTTGTTGCAACAAGTTTACATCCTTTTTTCTTCAGAAAATGAGAGTTTTTGTCTATTATTAATGGTAAAAAGGATCATCGAGATAATCTTTGTGATTTATCCTGGCAAACTGCTTCTCCTCCTCAGTTTTCTTAGTGTCTTTGCTCTGACTTCCTGTTTATTTTAGGACTCAACTTGAATCCTCTTCTTTGTTTTAAAAGCTCTGCATGCCCTCACCCTGAGTAACTATACACCACAAAACTTTTAAGATTTCCCCACAGGCTGCGAGCCATCCTACACAACTTTCTGGTTATGTGTCTTTGCAGCAGCCCTAAAATAATGGAATATCCATGACAGCACAATATGAGCTGAATTCATTTTTCCATTTCTCTTGATCTGTCTGCCTTTAGTACTGTGAGTATATCAAATCGCTTTTTTGTGGGACCGTTTTGTAATTTGAGGATGCAAATTACTAACGCAATGGTAGGATTTACAACTGATTTCTCCGGACACCTACTGGGCCTCACACTTTTCTGAACAAAGCTCTTCAATTGATCTCCAGATGTGCTGTTCTGCGTTCCCTGGAGGAAAAATGTTTGAGCACCTCCTGCCGAGCAGGAAACTGCACTGGCGACAGAAGTTGTAGTTAACTATACGATGAGACAGCAGGAGACAGTCGTCCAGACCTGCGGCACACAGAGCGTCCACCGAACCCCAGCACTTGACAAACAACGGAAAGTGACGAAAGGAAAGAAAAGAAACAGGATAGTGTACCCGCAACACGAGCGGCCGCATCAAAGCAGCTGTCCGGCTAATGGAGTCTGGTGAAACTCAGCGGGCGGGGGGAGAAGTTGGATCCAACATGGAGCGTACTTTCAACCCATCAGTTTCTCGGCTAATGATGGCGAGAGAAACTGGAAGGTTGTTTTGATCCGTCATGGGAGCCAGCTGGAGCCTGTCAGCAGAGCTCAGTGAAACTACAGAGGCTCAGGAAACGATTCAAAGAAACAAAGACCAGGAGGAGAGAAATCTCAGGTTCCAACCTCGACTAAGTGCGGAGCTGATAGTCGTGAAATATGGATACAGATTTTGTCAAACCATATAAAACTGGGTGAGGCAGACGGGTGGAGTGAAGACTGCTACTGGATTTTATTCACGCCTCACTAATGCTGCTGGTTACAATAATATTATAAAGTTATTTTTACAGGTGAATTCTTATTTAACTGTGTTTATAGAACTGAGATGAATTCTTTATTGAAGATTTGTTTAAAGCCTTCTGAGTACCTTTGCAGAGTCACATCAGTTCACAATCCACAGAAAAGGTCTATTTTCATCCCAGCTCACTATATTTGCTGCCATATCAGTGATCTGACAATGACATGGAGGCTGTACATTTGTTTTGATGCCAAAGTCCTAAATTGTGTCTAGAAGTAGAGAATTCAGCACAGAGGTGCATGTGTTTAGGGTACAAAATGTGTGTGAGCAGCTTCTCTGAGGAGGGACGGAGCCCACCCCTAAAACGGCACCGAAAATATTTCCTGCCTGAAAAAAAAAAAAAGTTTAAAATAAATAAAATAATTAAATTTTTAGCAGTGGAGCAGCACGGGCGTCGTTTTTGTCTTCCTTAATGGCTTTTGCTTTCAGAGTGGGAAAGGGCAAAGAGAGCTCTCTCCCCAAAGGAAGCGAATACAAATCCATAAATACATTATCAACTTGAGTCATTACGTTCCATTTACATCTAGGGCATTTAGCAGATGCTTGTGTAGAGGGTGGCTTACCGAGAGCGCGACAGTAAAATAAGCTCCAAGGTCTCGCTTCATCAAATTTGCAAACAGCCAAATAATGAGTTCAGGGGAAGAAAAAGACAAAGCAGAAGGACAAAAATCCAATGTCCCTGAAACAATCATGCAGTATTATCATTAGTAAAGCCAGAGCAGAGCAGAAACACAGCTTGACACAAAGCAAGGACAAGGCAAAAGTCTCAGTGAGAAGACTGGTAGGCTTGGAGAGGTAATTCATTACAGCCATGGAGGGGCAGTGCGTGTCTCACACCACTGCCAGGTACAGCAGGTGGTGCCTTCTCAGCTGCACAGTTAACAGACCGAAGTTTAACCCGCTGCAGGTAGTCCAACAACAGTTAGAGCTGCGGCAGCAACACGTTCAAGGCTTTCATGTTGAACTCCAGCAGGGATTGAAAAATTAGGTCCCCAGAGACACCACACACACACACACACACACGAGCGCACACACACTAGTGTGTCAGACAGTGCGGTTTGTAACGCAGCCCTGAAACTATCAAAGTATGGCCTAGTTATTGTCTGTCCCTGCGTCTGTTCACCTGTTGGCTGAAAGTGTAACAAAGCTCTTCTGCAGTATAAAACAGGGCTTATGAAACACTCCAGGTCCTCTCTTGAGCTATTTAAAATGTCTTTTTTCCATTTAAATTGCCAGC
This sequence comes from Datnioides undecimradiatus, assembly GCA_008933995.1. Taxonomy (NCBI): domain Eukaryota; kingdom Metazoa; phylum Chordata; class Actinopteri; order Lobotiformes; family Datnioididae; genus Datnioides; species Datnioides undecimradiatus. Next base: position 209,625 of record WARS01000034.1, read on the forward strand.
ACTTTTTCCAAAAAGCACGTACCATCACCAGAGAAATTGAGATTTTTTTTACAGCTATGGTTTTATTTTCATCAACGGGACAACTACTACCAAGCCAGTGTACTGAGTTCCACAAAAAGCTACTTGTTAAGCAGCACAGGTCTCTGAAAGCTTTCCAAATAAACTTGATTTTTACAGTAATAACTTCAAACACTCATTTAAACAAAGAAAGGAGCCTGCAGGATTAGCTCTGTTAGCAGACTGCATACTAATTGTCAGCTAACCAAACGAGCTACCTGCTTATTCAGCTGCACACTCCAGTTTGTGCATGTACATACATTTAGTGTGTTCATAGTGAAGTAACTTTCTGTGGCCGTCACTAATACCTCACAGAGAAAGCTGCTCTTAGTAACTCAGAACTTGTCTGAAAATCAGGATTTTTTAGGTTTTCTTTAACCTCCTAAGACCTAAACTCTTGCATGGCATGCTTTATTGATTTCTCTTTGTTATTTGGGTTGATTGGGACCTGCTAAGTGTAAAAACAAATAATTATCTTTTTGCATTCCCAAAATGTGTTGTCCACATATGTGGACGCCAGGTCCTAGGAGGTTAATATGAAAGTCATTAATCTTTAACTGCAGCTTAAACAGCAAAACAGAGGCTGCTAAAGGCAAATTCAGCACACTTAATTTTACACAACTGGGACAAATACATCAACCCAGAGGCAAATGGAAGAAAAAGCCTCCAGCAAAGCAAGACATTTAAACTCAGTTAGGAGAGAGTCATGCTGCGAATGAGACAATAGCACTGCTTGCTTTGATTTTAACTGTTTTGCTGGACTGTGCAGTTCACAGATCTCTACAACAGCGCAGGTGAGTGCAAAGTTAGAGTGACCTACTGTCTGAATCAACACAGTTCTGAGTACAAGGTTGAAGAACAGCAAATTTTCCATCAACAAACTGCCGATGTCCTCTTTTAAACTTCCAGGTACATTTTTCATTTGGAACATTTCACCAAAAAAAGATGTTTTGAAGAGCAAACCTGTTTTACCACAGTGCAGAAAACCTTGTTTTCCACTTTATCTTATCACCATTAAGCAGGCAGGAAGTTACAGTTGTGTTTGACTGTAATGTAGAGCTGTAATTTCTCCTAACAATTAATGTAATCCTCTTGTGCTATGCAGATGAATTTGACATCACACAAAGGGGTTCTGCTCCTTTATCTCTTCGCCTGCACGGGCTCCTGTGATCCTTGATTCTTGATACTTGATTCATAATCTTGCGGCTACAAATCTTTGTAATTTTGGTATTTTGCACTCAAGCACACAGTTATTAAATCTCCAGCATGTCTGTATGTAATATGCTTTGAGTTATGCTTAGCTGCCAGCATGCCAACCTTTCCACAGCACTCCTGTATTCTCAGCAGAAGAGCCAAGATCACACTCAAATGAAATCATAATTAACTGAGTCTAACGCTAAATGTCATTTATATGTCACATATCTGCCTGGAGATTATGCAGAACCTGTACTTATCATCCTAAAATGTATTTCTAATAGACTGGCGCTGCCTGTGATAGATGGTTAAATTCATGCTAACTGTCCGATCCATCATGGAGGCCAGTCTCAACAGGCCTGTCACCATCCTAATGGAGCTCAGTGAAAGTGTAAGCAAAGAAGCCCCGCGAGGGCAAACAAGTGATCCGTCTCCGTTGTTGTCGACGTGGCCCGGCGCAACAGCCATGTTTGTCGCTGTTTTGGCACCAGCTGCCTAGCAACGGTCACGGCCATTAGCCACGGAAGGAATCTGAGACCAAATCCAATCAGATCAGGTCATTACCGAGAGATGAGACGGAGAGGAAGTGATGGAGAGAGGGACAACGGAGAGGGAGATCGCTGGCACAGAGAGAGAGAGGGGGAAGTGGTAAAAAAACAGATGAAGAGGAGAGTGAAAGAGAGAAAGAGGGAGAGAGAGTGACAAGGCAAAGGGAGGAGAAAGAGAGGGAACCAGAAAGAGAAGTGGCAGCAGGAGAGAGAGAGAGAGAGAGAGATGATTGGAAAGTGAGAAGCATGGATGACAAGCTTATGTCAGCCTCAATGTCAATTAGCACACACACACACTCACAGTCAAACTAATGTCAGCCCCACTTTCTGTTAGTGCCACACACACACACACACACACACACCATTATATTCACCTGATCCAGTGACCTGTCTCTCTCTCTCTCTCTCCCACACACACACACACACACACACAGATCCCTAGACTACATTTCAGATGTACTCCAGCCCTTTCTCTTCAGATCGAGAGGCACAGATGGGTCGAACCACTGCAGTACAGTACAGTGTGTGTGTGTGTGTGTGTGTGTGTGTGTGTGTGTGTGTGTGTGTGTGTGTGTCTGCAGCTGTCTGGGAAAAAAATACATTTACAAGCTCCAAAATGTGGAGCTGATATCCATCATCTGCAGCCAGAGAGCGGGAGGAAAACACAGAGGGAGGAGGAGAACAGAAGAAGAAGAAGAAGAGGAAATTGGAGGAGGGATGGACGGAAGGGCCGACAGAGGAGGGGAAAAAACAGAAAACGCTTCTGAGAGAAAAACACTTTTGACTTTTACCCTCTTTTATTAAAACATGTCCACCTACTGCCAGTCACAGCACTGCGCACCACACTGCTTCTCCCTTCAAATGTATGAATATCCAACTCGCCAAATGGTACTAAATCTTCTAAAGTGGAGAAAAAAATATGTCAAGAAGGTGTGAAGTAACAAAAAAGCTCTAAATGCTCCAACTGAGAAAGGTCTGTTGCATTAAAGACAATAAAAACCATGTAAAATCAAAGATGACAAGTTCCACCAAAAGTGCTTCTCACTGGTGGCCGTGAAATACGACCTGTCTCTCATGCTGCTGGATTCTGATTGGTGCATGAAAGCATGTGATCTCCCAGCTAGACCAGGCCACATCAAGCCAGCAATACCCTGAAGACACTTCTGTATAGATCTGCATGAACGTCTCTTCAGTGCTACGCAGAGATGGCTGTCATGAGTAACTGTGGGTTGCGGAGTCGACGTGCACACCTCCCAAATCATGAGTTTGAAAGAGACAAAAACAAACACAAAGTTGGGATGAATGAAACCGCCACACAAAGCCATGTAAACCCAACAGAGGAGACGCATAAGGAGAGTTTGTGCAGATTCAGGTGTGTTACAGAACAAATTTGGATCCGGTTTCGACAGAAAGAGATATCAAAGAGAATGAAAGTGAGGGAAAAACAGATAAGGAGTGTTAAAAAATATCAGAGAGAATAAATAATATGGAAAAAGAAAACAGCAGGAGTGGGAAAAAGAACAAAATGAATTGTGGGAAGGATGAGCAGACGACAGAGAGAGATGAGTGAAGGGAGGAAAGAAAAGGAATGAAAAACAGAGAAAACAGAGAATGACTGTGTTTCAGGGAGAAACGAGAAATAACGGGAAGAGAAACAGAAAGAGAGAAGAGAGTACAGTAATAAATGAGTGTGACACAGAATGTGCGCGCATGTGTGTGTGTGTGTGTGTGTTAGATGAGTGAAGACTAATTCCCCCTGGCTGGTAAAACCCTGTTATACTGTACATCCACACCCCCACTGATGGAAACATATGGTGCTGCGAGTGAGTGCGTGTGTGCGTGTGTGCACTGAGGAGTGTGTGGGAATAGGTGTGACGTCTAACTGTGTCTCTGTGAAACACAAAGAAGTGCGTGACAAAGTGTGTGTGTGTGTGTGTGTGTGTGTGTGTGTGTGTGTGTGTCACCTGCAACCAAACAGAGTTAAGGCAGAAAACGTGACTCGAGAGCAGCAATATTTGATTTTGCTGCTATTTCTGTAGAAATGTTGATGTCAACAGAGCGATACACACTCTCATACACACACACACAGCAGTATCTAAAAGCTGCTGATAGACAAAACTAACTGAAGCCAGTACACCTGCTAAACCAGCACAAGGCTAAAGCAACTGCCTTGTCATCCTCTCTCTGTTTATGTCTAGCTATACACAAACTCATTTTCTGCTCCTGTTTCCTCATCAACACACAGAATAAATTTAGTTTTACTCACTTTAATTAAGTTTTATACACTTTGAAACCAATCAAATGGAGCAGAAGTTTATCTCCTACTAGATTTTATAACAAAAAAAGCTTTAAAAAATTATTACAAGCTGACAAAATGTTCATCTTCGGACACTTCATCTGTTCCTGAAGTGTTCATCCTATCGTAACATCTCCGTTAGCTGCCTTCTTGTGTGTGCATGGTATCCCCAGTGTTCTGTCCTCTTTCTGTCTCTCTGCGGCACAGGGAGGATCATCAGGCATGTGGTGTGTGTGTGGGTGCTCCTAATGACTCAGCAGGCTTTGAAATGACATGGACTAGTGCCTGGTGGAAATCAGTGCTAACCCTTGCATGCTAGGCCAGCTAGCTCTCACCACCCTGTGTGATACCAGTGTTACAGCAGGAGACGTCCTGTCTTCCAAAATGTACAAAAGTAGGTATTCTACTATGAAAAATGATAAATAAAGCACAGTTTCAATGTCTTGACACAATAAAGTGAAAGTTTTTATACTTAATAATGACTTTTTGTGGCTTTCTGTACCTCCACTGAGGTGGCTTCGAGCAATGCCCCTAACCCTAACCCCCGCTGCTGCAGTGGGGCTACTCAGTGGCCAGCACGTCAAACTGAAGGTGTACTGGGCAAACTCCTGTCCTGTGAAAGACACTTTCTGGAAATTTACATTATTGCTTTGTTTTCTCAAATTTCAATTGATGCAAATTCAACTAAAATACAATGAATATAACTGTTCACACATTCACAGATACATCAGCTGGATATATGTTATCTGTTTTAAGGTTAAATATGTGAAAGTTAAACGTGATGTCCTGTTAAAGATTCAGTTAAATGACATTTTGTTTATTTCTGCTTTGGAGCATGTTCAAGCTAAGGTTGAGAAGTGCTTTTAAACACCTGCCCATGCATAAAGCCATTTAAGCCTTTTTCTGCTGCCCCATCATTTGCTTACTGCTTCTGTGTGTGTGTGTGTGTGTGTGTGTGTGTGTGTGTGAATAAGTGCCACATGACACAGCTCCCACCTGTTCCAGATTAACCCAGTGTGCTCCTTTGCCAGGTAAGGATTAACCTCACTACAAACGCAGATTAAGAACACACACGGACACAGGGAGCACTCAGGCAGAAACACACACACACACACACACACACACACACTGTACAGAGAGACACAGGACAGAAAAGGTGCAGTGGAAAGATACACAGAAAGACGGGAGAAAGCATGACAAATAAAGACACACACAAACACACACACAGCAGTCTATTCAGTCACAGTGTCATGATAATTCCTATTGACAGATTACAGAGGCCGTGTCTCCGCCGTAATGTATTTTCTACTTCCCCACACGTCCCTCCTCCATTCCCCATCTCTTTCTCATACCAATTTATCTCTTCATAAAAGCAGACTTTCTTGTAATTACCTCTTCTGTAAAGAAAAGTAATCTTTCCTCCCGCTGTGTTTTATTAGACAGGAAGCCTTGGAGGGCTTCTCTCCTCGCTCTGTCTCTTTTTTTTTCCGTCGAGTCATTTCAAACACTAAACAAAAGCGGTGCATTTGCACAGTCGGAGAGGCAAAACTCTGTCATTGTCATTGAATAAATGTCACCTTTTCAGACATTTTTGCACGCACAAAAATAAAAATCACCTCGTTCCCCAGTCAGGCTACAGTCTTTGCCGGCGGGCTGCGAGCGCTTTGAGGACCCCCGGGTCACACAGCTTCCTCTGCACATCAAGACCATGTCAGCATTCAATTCAAATTCAAGATCTAAAAAAAAAACCTGAAGTTGGAAGCTCTGATTTTGCTCCACCTCCAGGTTTGTTTCGCTGCAGCTGTCTCAATCTGTCTGCCAGTCTATTCAGGCTGTTTCAATCTCACTCACATTTCTCTCCACTGTCGACTCATTTTCATCATCCGAGAGTGGCGCTCTGTATTTTCTCATCCCTGTAATTGGAAAATTGTTCAGATCTGCTTTGAATGGGGATTACTGGTCCTGGCATCAGATTTCAGGCCCATATCAGAGAAAAAAAAAAAAAAAGAAAAGATGATATTATATCAGAAAATTGCACAAATCCAAAAACTGATACCAGTGGCAATCTGTGATACAGCAGAGCAAAATGATTTGTTTATGTGCATCTGTACACATGCTGCAGGAGCATGTAAGCACACGTTAGAGGCTGCATGTGGTATGAATACCCACAATCCCCAGTGCACAGCTCTGCACAGACCTGTTTAGACATGCAAAATGCACAGGCGTAACCTCGAGCTAAATGGCGAGCACTGGCCTAATTGAGTTTTTTTGTCCATCTCCAGTGGCTGCCAATAACTTTCCGTTGACCTTCCACAACTTTACTTCTATCTTCTGCCTCGGCAAAAATCTTTAATGGGCCTTCAGAAATACCTCCATGATGGCTCAAAAGGCAGCGGAGAAATGCACCGAAGAGGATTTCTCCATCTGTAAAGGTCTTTTATATGAAACTCATGCATGGCTGCATCAAAAACACATAAAATATGGATGAAAATACACCCCAAATATTGCATCAGTCAAGAAAAGTGCTCAGAGACGCATTGGGCAACATTAGTAACAAAGTCCAATTCACATATACAGGCTTAAAGGGCAAAAAAAGGGGAAACGCAGGTCTTTGATTTTACAGAAGTAGATTGACTTTTTGTCGAGAGAAGATCAATATCACTCTAATGTCTGTGCCTTAACTACTGTGAGGTACTTTTTGGTACCTTTGACACATATTTAAAACCATGGAAACATTTACCTATGCAGTGTCTGGTGCGACTCTGTAAATGCCAATCACACAGCAGTAAATATCAAAAGTTTTGCCAACATTAGCTCAGGTTGGCCACTATAAGACAGAGTGATGTTGAAGCAGCAAAACTGAGCGTACTGAAGAGAGCAAATGCATAAGTTCTCCACTCTCATTCTAAATGTGAGTTTTGACAACAATACAACACTATAAATGCACAACAAACCAGCCTGGTTATATTCTGTTCAGGTTCCACAACATTAACAATAGCTGCATAAACTTGCCGTCTCACCTGTTGACTCCGGTGTAAATGCCTCATGCTATTTGTTTGGGCAAATTTGTAATGCAATTTCTAAAATGATTGCTGTCTTTAAATGGTGTTTATGAGACTGTGACAGGTGCAATTTGATTTCTGTGGCCACTTGAGACACAATTTATTGTAACAGCACAGCTGCTAAATCACAAGTAGACAGGTCGATATGGGGGATATCTCATCCAATCTGGATATGTAATGTATGTTAAGGCCAGGCAAGGGTGTAAATTTAGATGGAGGAGGAAGGAGGGGCGGTTGCCTGCAGGAGGTCAATGATAATATCTGGTAAATAAAATGAAATATATCACACTGCGGACACATATGTCCCCATCACACATCAGATTATTTGCATAACTGCTCTAACATTTCATCGAAAATCAACATTGGTGAGATGATGAGCTAAGATGTAGATCTACACTCGTCCCTGTGAAGAGAAGCTGGCTGTTTAAGAGGGATTTCAAGTTTGAGCTGCAAGATGAACTGCACACTGAAACACTGGGCACACTTCAGCAGTGTGTTGGGTTATGAGTGGTGAAGGTGCGGTGTAACTTTAAGATGAAGGGGAAAACATTTACTAGGGAGCACTGTGCTGCATGGAAACAGTCAGAAAAGGCATGGCGCTGACTCTGTCAGGACTGTGGACTGGGTCCCGAATAATTGCTGCCACTGACTGTTAAATTCCCCGCTGACTGCCCTGCAGCTGTGCACTAAGATAAGCATAAATATCAGCTAACTTTGTCAAATTTATGTTTGCATTGTAGATTGCCTTCACTGCTGTGTTTGCAGTAATGCGGCCAACATAAAGGTTGTTTTAACCTCTTAGCGTTGCATATTACATGCATGGACGATGCACGTGCTGAGGAAGCCGTTCAAATCCGTGCAAAACCCACGAATGTTGCACATAATTTTCACGACAAAGTGATAAAGTAGGTTTCTCTTAGCAGCCAAAATCTGATCTGCCCTGTCTGATTTCACATGTGCTTGACTCAACCACTTATAAAGGGCTTAAAGTAATTTCAGACAGCAAATACACTGAGGCCAATGGTGGCCACTGGGTGCTTATTAAAGCTGCAGGTAAACATGTCTGAGGTGATACGAGCGGGCTGAAGTACAGGAAGCGTGTCTTTAATCTGATGATAGAAAAAGCAATTGATGACAAGAATCCTTTATGACACCACAAGCTCCCACAAACAAGCCTCATTCAAATGCTATCTGGTGAATACACTCGCTCTGAATACTTATCAGGTCTGAAGTGGCCTCGGGGAACAAGAAAGACTCATGGATATGATACATATTGTGTTAGTGTGCATGTGTGTGTACACCAAGTGTATATATTTCCAGTTCTAATCTAGTTTTCCCCCGTGGTGGTTGTAGTACAGCTCCTAAATCTTTCTCTGTTCTGATTTCCACTTTGCTCCAAACATCTGCGTCTGCCTGGATAGCTGTGTGTGAGCTGGAGGGGGTTTGCGCCAGAAACAGAAGGCGCAACTGCCGACGATGTGTCACCCAGCATATGGGAGGAGCATGGAGGTGAGCACAGATCCATATATCTGTAGCACATGAAAATACACATGCCCAAGCACGCCTGTATGAGCACACGCCAATACTTCCCCACATGCTCTTTTTTCAATTCCCCTGTTGCCTCTTCGTCCTTGTCTCATTTATTTCACCTCCTCTTTTCTTCAAATTCTGCGTCTCCTCTCTTCGATCCATCCCCAAACTTTTTTCGTCCCTCCATCCACCTCTTCTTCCCCTGTCTTGCTGGCCATTCCCCAGTGAGATTAGCCAAAAGACCAATTTGCTTCCTGATTTTCACTTCTCTAGCCCCTAATTGGCTTGAGGGGATCTGAGGGGATTTGTGGCAGGGCGGAGCTCAAGAAAAAGCAGACTCCCCCTTCTCTTCCCGGCTAAAAGTGGATACAAATTATGGCAAAGAACTGACTTAATAAACCCTCAAATCTGTAACTGCAGCATGGCGCCCTGTCACCCCATTACTGCCTTTGTTTACACTTTGCTTTATTGGATTTGAGACTTTTGACCTCTGGGGGAGTTAAAAAGCCAAAGACGCTATGTTTTTAACCCACTTCTATGAAATTTGGTGTTCAGGCCTTTGGCAAAGAACAGCTGATTAGATTTAGGTGGTGGACTTGAGCGCAAATATGTTTGCAGGGTCAGGAAATCAATTTCACTTCAAACTGAAGTGGAAGGAGCGCAAGTCAATGTCAAACAGTGTCTTTGAAAAACAGAAAAGTTGGAGAACTGATCACTGACATGTCTGATTGTCCTCCAGGACTGTAAGTGAAGAGAAGGAGCACTTTATGGATGTTTAACCATATCTCAAATCCTACAAAAGTGTATTTCCCTATTTCACATCGGCTAGTGTGCTCTGTTGGGTGCAAATTCTAGGCTCCATCAATTTGTCCTCACTGAGCATGGTGTGTTGCTGTGTGCAGCTAGTTTTGGGTCCTTATTTAAACTAAAGGACTAGTGACTTTGGGTGATCCCTTTACTTTCCATCTGTCTCTCCAGGTTAGCATGCCAACATTTGCGTCTGACATTTAGGTAGAAGCACAGCTATGGTGAAGCACGGCCTCACAGAGCCGCTCGACTCTCGCTGACACAGGAAGTGTCAGTTTCTGACAGCATGATTTAATATGTACAGCGTGTGGGGGCCCTAAAATGACTGTTAGCACCAAAATCCAGAGTGGTAATAAAGTGATGGAAGTCAGTGGTGAGAGGCAGCGTGTCTCCATGTTTGGTCAAAATCCCACGAGCGTCTGATATAATACAAGGTCGACAGAAATGATGAATCGAACCTAATCCATGGCTCTCCTACAGCTTTTGCACAATCTCTCACATACAGGCTACATATATACCCATGTGAATACAAAGATGATAACAGACACTGAATATTACACGACTCAGTTTTTACAATCAATGTGTATTAGAAACTATTACATAACTAGAGATTTCCTTGACAAGCAATCTGCTCTGACCGTGCTTACAGCTCCCCTAAAGCATGGAAAAGCCTGTGTCTTTGATTACTGGTCCAACTCTTGTAACCATGAAGTGAGACAGGGATCTTCTGTTGGCTTAATCCTATTTGTCAGTATATACTGCGCTGGATATTATTCAGGAGTATCTTTCCATACAGTGAATCAGCTTTATGAAATTCAGAGTACAAAAGGGGAACGGCTAAGAGGAATCGCTGCTTTCAGAAAAAGCAGGATAGGCCTTGATATCATTGCACAGGCCAGATCTTACTGCGGTCTGATTACACTGATTATATAACAGCGAGTGGCACCCACATGTAGTTGTTAAACATCTTAAGAAATGTGTAGCAACGTGTCTGATTGATTTCCCGTTCTCAGGTTACCAAGCTTGAACTCACAGCGCGAGAGCGCACCGGATGATGAATAACAGCAACTTTGTTAATTTCTCCTTCTTTTTTCATCAAACAAAAACCAAAGATATGTTTGATGAGCTGCCATCGAGCTGTGAAACAGAAACCAATCCACAGGCTGTCACACGGAGCAAATAGGCAATCAGGAGGGATAAAGGGAACATGAAACAATGAAAATCCAAAGCAAAAGTGCCTCATTGGTCAGCTGTGCTGGAAGGGAGCACAGCACATTCTACTAATGTGCCATTTGTCTCAAACAACAGTTCAGTACCCTGATCATTAAAGTTGTCAGTGTACATGCAACAAACACAGAATCCAGTTACTCTTTATTTCATTGTGTTTTGGCCCAATTCTCCCCGGCCTGTCCCCTGCTCCTGAGGCAGCCCAGTTTCCCAGGAATTACGACCAGAGTGACTGGGGTCTGGAGTCTGCATCTCACGATTTACATCCGATGCCAATACCCAGCATCAGTTTACAAAGCAGTGTGCCCTGAGTAGCGAGGCAGAGTGTTTGGAGGTCAGTAAGGTGGATGGGCTTGCACTTTTCATGCAAAAGACCAGAGTTTCTGTTTATGTGTCACAGACGTGCAGTTAAAAATTTCCCTTTTAAGAAACATTACTGTTCATTAGGACACCTGAACACCTCATGTTGCAATAGAGAGTGTGTGAAAACTGATCAGTAAGCAAGCAGAGGAAACGAAACGCTTAGCTTATAGTAATGGATGAACAGTCCACATTTGCTAAAGGTAATGATGAACAGTCGAAATAGTTCAGAAGGAATAAATGGCTCAAACATCAGTCTTCTGCTACGCCATGCTAGTATCAACCAAAACATGGTGGGAGGTGTCAGTGAAGGGCTACTTGAACTAGTCTCCAGGGGTATCTGTGGATATATCAGGCAAAAACTTTCCTGAGTGACTGGCCCAACCTGAACTATACCTTCACCTGAGAAAGAAAGAATTTTAAAAACTGGGGCACTGACTATATATATATATAAATATAAATATTTTAAAATACTATTGCATTGACTGTAACCCAAGGTTTTGCAGAACTGTCCAATATCTACATTGTACTCTGGTGCTAAGGGTTCTTCAGACATTGCCTCTAAGTTAACTGGACTTCAGGGACAAGCAAAATAATTAAAACAATTAAAACTAATTAAGAGCCAACTTGAGAGTTATTAATTTAGAAGATTAATAAATTAAAAAAAAACAAAAATACTGAACTGGGCACTGGTGAACTCAGTTCAAGCTTGGCTCTTGGGAGACGATGACCAGGCGCAGCCAAATGTAGATTAGCAGGTGACCTCACAGGAAGATGAAACTGAAACTGACAAATATCATATACAGAGAATAATTTAAAAATTAAACGTGATAAATGAGTCCTACTGTTCTGATACTGTTTCAGGACACTTGAGCATATTTTCTTTAGCCATGCTGCTTAAAATGTCGCTTCTTCGTCTTGTGAAAACATTCCTGAAACGGATGAGCGCGCTCTGAAGTGCGAGCCCGTCTCCATACATCCTAATTTGCCCGGTGCTGTCTAATTGCTGTTGCTCAACCAGACACCCAGCTGCACTGTCTGCATTCAAGGAGACAAGAATTAAATTAAAAATACTTATTTCCTTACTAGTTCAAACCAACATGTGCCCACAAAATAAACTTCTGAAGAAAGTTAGGAGCTCAAACAAAAGACCATGACTTATTCAGATCAAACTTTTAACACAACATTATGCTTATTCCAGCTATGTTCCTCCTTTTCTCCCTGCAAACCATTTGAAGTCTATTAATTCAGATGATTTTGGAGGATGCTCCTTCCACTGTCAAAGCATACCACGAGCGAATGCATTGGTTTAGTGTAAGTGGCCCCAGCGGGAACAGAACTAGCCTTGGGCAGTGTAATGGGCTCTACCTACACTGTTGAGTTAAACAAGACAAGAACCCTTCATCTTTCCTGTCATTTCCATTTCTCCTCCTGTATTAATCTCTCCATATTTCCTTTCCCTTTTCCCACCAAATAGCGATATCAGCGGTCGAGTCAAGGGGCCAGACTGACATTTTGTTGCTCTCCTAATCACATAATGTTGTTCTGAAGGAGCCTGTTTGAGTAGGCAGTGGGTGACTGATAGGCAAGCTCTGCAGCAGCAGGAAATTACACCAGTGCAATGCCATTTAACTCTGTGAGCAGCATTGTGCTTAGGTAGAACCGCGAATCAATCTTGCTTCCTACCTCCCGTTCTCTGAAATGCCAACGTGCACTTTCTCCCTTTTGGCTAATGGCTGAGAGACTGACTGGCCTGCGGGGCAGAATGCTGTGTTAAGAGACTCGCTGGACGACGGCGAGGTTTGGAAAAGCAGGTCAGCGATCTGTCTTTTGTGCGGAGAGCCGACTGTGAAGCATGGGAAACTTTCGAAGGTATTACGATTTTATTTTCTGAAAGTGAAGCGGAGTGGATCAAGTTAAATCAGCTTTACGTCAGAGACTCAGAGTCACTCAGAGCTCATTTCAAGTCGATCAAGACAAGTCCAAGTCAAGCATCAAGAAGTTAAGATTCAAGTTTATCAATGCAAGTTTGGAGGAAAGTCTTGAGCCTAAAGTGCAGGTCAGAAGTCAAGTCTTAAGTCTGTTAGAGCGGGTTTTAAGTCAAGTCTATCACAGCTGAGGCACAACTGTACTTCTGCAGCTAAATGACTCCTCCCATTATGAGTCATGACGATTCTCCAGTCAGGATGAAAACAAGTACAAATGTTCATTTTTAACCTGTTTCCAACACTTATCGCTGGGATGAATGTGTGTGTGTGTGTGTGTGTGTGTGTGTGTGTGTGTTGTTTTTGTTTTTTTAAAGAAATCCACCAAGGCCATTTTGTACCCTGAGTGGAAAGCTACCATTTGTTCTCCCTTTCTAGGCCCAAATGAGCTCTTTAGGTATATTATTTTATTTCCCCGGCCGGTGTTAAAAGCACACTTATGTTAGCGCTTTAAGAAAAGTGAGAGGGAAAAAAAAGCAACTCCACTTTTCATCTTTTCCAGCTGTCCTGCATCTGCTCTGCTCTCATTTTCCCTCACATCCCTTCTTATAAACACGCCTTTCGTCCCAAAACCAAGCACACCCTCTCAACTTCGCCACCCATCAGTCTCGTGCTGCGTCGCTCTAGCTGTCCCTATGATTTTCCCTCCATCTGTCTCTCTTTCATTCTCTTTTGCTCGTGCTCAGCTGAGAAATACTGTAACAGGAGCTAAAAATACCAACACTCCTGCCAAGAGGGGGAGAAGACAAACAGTGCTGCAAGTTCCTTCAGTGTGAAATATCTCCACCACTTCAACCGTCCACATCCAGCTCTGTCAAGCCCTTTATGAAACCCATCCCTCTCCACGCTCGCGCCTCTCTCCAGTTTCCTCACCCCTCTCAATATCTCTCATTTTATTTCTCTTCCTCCACCTTTTTCGCTCCCACACTCTCTCTCTCTCTTCCCCCCCGGCCTCAATCTAAAGGAACAGTAAACATGTTATTCCTTATGGATGACACACCAACACACAGGATGGTTGCAACCCCATTCACAGCTTAAAGTAAGTGAACTCTTACTGCAGATGCATCTTTTGATTGGTCTGATCATTGATGTATAGCTCAAACACCATACCAGTAATTACACATGGCCTTTAACCTTTTACATGTCCATCCACCTCCCAAGGCTGTGCAGGGATATTAGCCCATGCACGTACATTTTCTATTCAGTCAAGGGAAAACTGAGGCTGAGAAGATGCTACATACATTTTTTTATTAATCTCATAGGTTTTGTTAACTCAAACTAGACTTTCGGCTCGGCAAAAACCTGGGTGGCGTCTTCAAAGGTGCAGACGAAAAGTCCAAAAAAGAAAAAGTCATGTCCGTTCTGCAGAGAAATTCAGTTTTATATCACAGCACAAGTTTAGTTTTAGTCACAACATGTAGCTACTTAAGTCCCAGTACGATTGATAACAGATATTTTAACGGCAGCCGTGAAGTAAAGCAGACTGTTCAAAGTGCAGACAGATGACTAAAATCCATCCAGTCACTGAGCAGGCAGATTGCTGATTGTTCAGGCGCTTAATCAGGAGCTGTGACCCCTCCAAGTGCACACCAAATGACAACCAATCTGACAGAAATTTAGCCTGTTTCTAAAATTAGTCAGGGCTGACTCAATTAGAGTTAAAACCCAGCTTAATCTGTCTAGCAAACGTAACTCTGAGCGTTCCAACAGACCGATAGCGCTGCGAAATAGAGGACAACGCTGCATCAGTCTCAGGATGTTCGACTGGGCTCTCCTGCTCTTTTGCAGCGACACCCTGCTTCACACAGTAACACTAATTCTAACTTGGGACTTGCCTGTCACAAACACTTGACAGAGGCTGTGAACGGAGCAGGATCACACCACAGTCTCTTTTCCCCCGTGCAGATTCTCGGTGTCTGTCTGAGATCTGACCGAGCAGACAGGGATGCCTGGGTAACCTCTGATCCATCTGAATGTGGAGCTCTCCAAAACAAACGCACACTGGACTCCTGGTTGTATTTAACAAAAAAAAAACACAAATAGTTGAAAGGTGTGTTCAGCTCCAAATACAAATAGTCCATTACAATTAAAAGTCCTACAACCATAACCTTTTAAACTCTTCTGATATGAACTTATTTCAAGAATTTACAAAGAAATACAAGGTTGAATCCTGAGAGAAGCTGGAGATCATTTTAGAAAGCCTTCTGAGCTCTCATAAAACAGGTTGAAATCATCTGAACACAAAGGGAAAAAAGAAAAATTACCTAATAAGATGGAGATTTTTGTGATTTGCAAGTAACAACAGCGGTTAGGTATATATACTGGAGTGAAAGGTGTAATATTTGAGTAAAATAAATGCACTCCGTTCACCTCCTGAACTATTAAAGAACTCTGAGTCCTTAAAACGCTCAGCCTCCATCATTAAACCAGCGCGTCCTGATGTTTTGCACAGTCTTCTCCGCCTCCTCCTGCTTTGCTTCTCCCCACTCTTCCCCTCTCGCTGTTGTCGCTGCCAGCACAAATCACCTATACTGATGACAGCAGCTGATCAATAGCCTGCTAGTCCTGGTCACGCTTGTCAAGTCAATTTCCCACTAATGAATCCAGTTTCGACCGCGATCCTCTTTGATGAACTATCTGAAGTTGTTTATTGTGCGCTTGCTGCATCACTGCTGTACTGTCGAAAACGGGTTACACTGAGAGAGAGGGGGAACCAAAAAAAGTCATGATGATGCATTTCGAGTTTCCAGGCCCCCGTTTCATTGTTTTCACCGCTGTTTCTCTCATTTCTGTGGCCCAACGTGGAAAACCCGTCACATCCCATCAAGACACTTACAGAAAAACAGCGATGGAGTTTGATGGCACTTTTAGCTAATCTAAAACATCCACGTAAACGTCGGGTTTCACTGTCAGCCGGGCAGAATCAAAGAGCCAGGGGCTCCTTTCTAGATTAATCATTTTGAAGGGATATTCCACAGACATACAGGGAGAAATCCATCATTTAAGAGGCAGAGATACCGATTTCTCCACTGACACTGGCTTTAAGAGCAGGGCCCGCTGCATTTGAGGAAGAAGTAGATGAAGCAGCAGCGAGGTATTTCAGCTCTACAATGATCCTCCTGTATTTAGAGCGAGTAAACCTGTACAGGGAGAGAGTGGGTGTTTACATTTATGGAGAATAGCAAATATAAGCATATGGATTCAAATTCAGAACAATTAAGAAGCAAACATGCTCACAGACGTGTGCAACAGATGCATGCTGGGTACAGAGCTAACATGTTCACAGTGTATCTTCCAGTTACTTCTTTTCTTCACCTTTCCTTTCAACAATAAGTGTCCAAGATTCAAACTCTGACACAACTCAGTTTGAGAAACTTTCCCGTGCTTTTGCGCCTCTTCCCCCCACGGTTCAGGTTTCCAGCGCCACACAACACCAAGCAAATGTATGCACGCGCAGCAGGGGGGACTTCTGCAGCAGCTCCAGGATCTCTGCACTTCCAGGCTGCACAATTCATCTGAATGAAGCACAATCACAATATTGAACTTATGCACAGCAATCCACAAGAGGCTGTAGGTTTCACGGTGGCAGTTTACAACAGGCCACATTCTGCTGTACTAATTAGTGCATTTACCCATGAAAAACATTGCATACACAGAGAAACACTGCAGTTGTACTGAATGGGGAAAAAAATATCTCCATTACAATTACATGTGGGGATTTTTCTACAACTCTGGAAGCTGCAAGGCAGGATTTCAAAGATCGAAAGTTGTTGTTTTTCTTCTTTTGTTGCTTTAAATGATTGTAAGAGATCACACGGTGCATCAAGCATTTTAGGAAAAGCTGGAATTGTGGGTTCTCTCCAGGGATAAGGACAGAGATGAACTGGCCAGTTGGCAAGCTTGGACAAAGACCAAAGTGTCTGAAAATGATCACAGCTTTCATGAGTGGAATACTGAGAGATTTTATATATGAAGGTGTTGATGAAGTGTGGAGCTACACACACACGCGCACAAACGCACACACACACTCAGTGTCCCTGTCACTTTCTTTCACTTCCTCTCCCCTGTGTCTCCTCCCACTCGTTCTGTCTTACAAACAAAGACAAAAACACTGCAGGGGTGTCTCCCAATGGGAAACCGAGTATTGAACACTCGCTTTTTCTATCCGTTCATCTACACACATACACACACCCACAAACATTGTACATTCCAGCACACACACACATTGCAGGGGCCATCTCCATTGGGTAACCTATGATTGAACTCTCCTCCAGCCCTCTCCCTCTCTCTCACACCCCTGCCGTGACCTTATAATGATCTTCCACACTTGCACCACGCAAACACATGCGTGTGCACACAGCATAGGCACGCGCACGTACACAGAGACACACAAACACACACACACACACACACCGTGTCTCTCTAAATTCCCACACTCAGTCTGTAATGATCTGCCAGGCACTCCATGCTCTGAATCTTTTAACAGTCCACTCCTCTACTCAGTCTCAATGGAGCGCTCTATGTGTGTGTGTGTGTGTGTGTGTGAGATGCTTGTAGTGACTTTGTGTGTGCAATTTTCTCCTTAAAGTCATATACTTTTGTTGCAAATATGTGCACATACCGGATGCCTACTTTGCATTTTTTTCCATTAGAGGAATTTAAATGTGCAACTTTCCCCTTAACACACACACACACACACACACACATGTTGTGGCAAATAAGCTTTTAATCACTGCAACGCGACAAGGGAGTGGTAAAGTTTCACCGCTGTGTATTCAGTATTAATTTCAAGGTCTTCTAAAGTTAGCATTCAACAAATATCTTTCTGGGTCTCTGAAGAGCCCGCCTATGATAAAACATGCTGCTGTGTGGGACGTACTCTCATATTCAGTTTAGATATTTCTTTTTTGGATATGTCTCAGTAATACTCTACCAAAAATCTGTGTATTGAGTATCAAATACACACCTGTGGGACTGAGGGCAAGGGCAAAAGCTTCAGTTAATAGAGGACTACCATGGGATAGCTGTATAGCCTTTGTGTGCATAGGTATAATTACGAGGGAATAACCTATTGCATCCTGACTTATATAGCAAGTCAAGCATGGTGGTTTGTATACTTTATAAATGTATCATATTTACATGCAACATTACTGATCATGTTGTGCTGTCACTTGACATACAATGTTTTATGTGAACCCGGATGGTTGGTTTCCAATTAGTTTTAACATAATTGCATTAATTGTTTCATATATGTCATGTTTATGTCTTTTCCAGGTTGGAAAACAGACGGGTCACACAGCTGAATGACGAATCACCGCAAGATCCACTTTTCCATCTGAGGTCCTCCTCTAGCCAGTTGTCTGACAAACAGCCGTCCAGCTGCAACACACTGATTTATATTTAACATGTGCATCAGCTGTTGTGTTCACTGTTGCTGGCTGACACAAACCACAACATGAAGCGGGAGGGCTGCAGCGAATGCAACACATACGGTTTAACACTGAATATTGAGGGGAAAGCAATATTTGTATCAGTGTGTGATGGGATCTGATGACATGCCTTTCCAATTACATTACTGAGGCAGACATATTTCCATATTTCATATATCAGGTGTCTACTTAGACGCACTACTCAGAAGTTTATTGGTAATAGGAGAATTGTTTGGAACGCACTGTCCTGAATGTATGAATAAATACAACAATAGTAGCTTGAGATGCTTTGATGGGGTTTTTCTATGTTTAATTCTGTGTTTGTTATGTTCCCACTGAATCCAAGAAGCTACAATAATGACCTTGTGCACATTTCCAAACCCATTAAAGACAAAACTAGCTAATAGGCCCACTGCTGCGCTTCTCATGTGCATAAACTTACACATTTTCAACTTCCTGTTATTAGAAAAGAGCCATCATATTACACAAACGCCTATAAATTATGAAGGACAACACGACATATCCTCACGTAGCCCCACAAAAGTGCTTAAATGCAGTTAATACAGGAAAAACAAAGGTGCATGCTTTTGGAATGATTCTAAGCGACCTTTTAGCATTTATCTCTGCCAGTGCATATAAGTCCACACTTGTTTATGCATGTCCATGCGCGCTGCGTTTCCTGCAGCAACTGGCGTCTGTGTGTAGTGATCATGTCTGGTGTGTGTGCACAGATGCATTAGAGCCGTGCTGAGGCAGCCACTCTAAGTCTGAGGCATTCCCTGGACGTCTCTAAGTGGTTTTCTTTGAGAGCCATAGCCTGGCAGCAAGACCCCTATTACTGATATAGACACACTGTAATAAGGCAGAGATGCGCGCACACACACAAACAAGTGTACCTCCAGCACATAACAAGCAATCTGCACGCAAGGAAAACAACAGTTGCTGTGGTCAAGATGAACACAAGAGCATAATGTACAGTGACAGAGCACTCATGTATGTACTGGCAGTACAGACACACGTGTGTTATGGGAAGGAACAGATCTTTCAGTATGATTTCATAATCTCTTTTCCATCTATATTACTCATTTTTTCCCTCTCTGTCTATTTTTGCTCTCCATCTCTTCCTCTGCACAAATGATTGTAATCGGAGATATTGACTGGCTGATTGATGGCCACTTTCATGTCTGAAATCTGCCACACAGCACAGCAATAACAAGAAGACAAACAGCGATGCACACAGAAACACCGGTGTCCTTCCTGTCACCCCCCCCAGCCCTCCTCTCCTCAGACAGATCATTATCTGGCAGTAGATCGGTCAGTCGCAGGAAAGGACCCAACGCTCAAAGGACAGGAAATGAAGACGTGGTTCGGCCTATCAAGCTCCTCCAGAGACGAGGGGATAAGAGGAGGGTGTGTTTCGCTCTATCGGTGTCTCTGGGGAAAGTCATGGCAGGAAGTGTTGTTTTTTTTTTAATGAAGTCACGCCCAGCAAAGCTGAGAGGGCTTCAAAAGTGTGGGAGATTACAGCTTCTTTCCCTAAATCTGTTCTGACCTTTGACCTGCATACTGACAAAAGTCTATCTAATATTTTTTAAGAGTTTTTTAAAGGAAAAGTTCATATTTGTGTCGAGACAGCATTTAACATTAACACACTAGATATTCAGCACGAAGCAACAATTAGCACGTAATAGCAACACCATGTAACAGTAGCACACGTAGATTAAGTATGTGAGTTAGCAGACCGTGTGTGTTTTACTGTTTATGAATTCAAATTTTAGATTGATGGAGAAAACAAATGTTATTTCTTCCCCTAAAGTTGCATGGCCTAACTTTTAATGAAAAAAGAAACATGTTTATGCTGCATTCATTACAGCGGCCACCTGGAACGGCAGCTCCCCTCGGCTACACAGAGTTTTATAGTGAGTTGGAGCTCATTGTTTAGCTGTTTGATTCACTCACACTGCTCTCATGGCATCGTTTTCAGCCACAGCAGGCAGCTGTTTTCATTGAAAGAGCTCTGATAAACCCACTGTTCTCTCCCTGCTCAGTCCCAGACAGCATGCTGCTGAGAGAAACTCTGTTCCAAAGCGGTGTTTTTAGTTATTAGCATTGTTACAACAGTTCAAACAAAAGTGATGCTTTACAATAAATCACACAGCCTTATTTTCGCCTTTTATGCTGTGATACAAAGGGCCCTTCTGCAGAAACACAGACGGACATAGGTGTCGTATAAAAGCAGGTATTTGTTACATGTTCCACCCGCAGATCTACGGACAGCTAAACCCCAGAACCTGTCAAGAGGTAATGCTTCACAGTACCCATCGAGGAGCTCCGCCAGCAGCTGTAACCAATTGTCTTTTTTGATGATTAATTAATTTGTCAAGGGCCACGGCGCCATTCTATTAAATTTATAACAACGCTGAGTTTCTGTCACCGCTGGAGGCAATATAGCCCACCCAAATCGCCTCAAACAGGCAGCCGTCAAACTGAATCAATAACTGCAGGAACAAAAAATGTGTGGAAGCAGCGTGTGCACTTGGACCGGCATATTATTGGCCTTTCTGCATATAAATGTAAATCAACTGGAATTCTTGACTATATTATCTGAGGAGGAGAGGACACTGACCCTCCATTTTGTATCCACAAGAAGAGTACGTGCCCTGGGTACTGCTGCTTGCCGCCCAACTACTCCTGGAAATAACAGGCGGGGGACGGCGGGTGAGGAGAGGGAGGAGGGGAGGTGCACTTACGTCCTTTTTATGTACAAAAATAAATCTGTCAATTTGAAATGATGATGAACCATCACTGCCAGACGCTTTCACATATCTGTGTGTCCTGTCTGTGTGTTAGCATGGATATCAAGCAACACATCCACTAAAAGGCATCTTACAGTCACAAGTTACGGACAGCAAACATGGCGATGGTGGAGGTGATCGTGTTAATGTACGTGCAGTCTTCTCCTAGCTGATCAGTTTCAGGCAAGTGTGTGTGCCAGAATGTGGAAAGGCTGAGATGCATGACAGCAGCGGGGGGTGAATGTCAGAAAGTAAAAAAGCGATATAGACATTAAAACGTTGGTTTCCTCAGCCAGCACCGAGTTAAAACCAGTAGGACACAGCATGATAAGGCCCATCTATCGGCCAATAATCTGGCTGTGCAAAGCCACAACCACAAACGCGCTGCCAAAAACACGATTACACACATGCACTACACACAGAAAGCAGTCTCCCTGTCAACAGTATAGATCCAACCTGCTCGTATTTTCCTTTCCCTGCTCCGGGCTCTCTTCCGCTGCACATGCTAACACGCACTCACAACAACAAGTACAAAACGACTGAAATGACAATGAACCTCTTTCGCCCTTGTCAATCGACCAGTCGACACAAAATCAATACGCAATCAGATTGAATTAGGTGGGCTCGGTGTAATATCTGCACCCCAATCAGACCGAGTGACAGTCACTCCAGAATAATCTTCAGAATTCATCCGCTCACAATGCGCTTTCTCATTCGCCACAAACTGAAGGAAAGCCCCAATCCTGTCTAGAAACTCTCCTACAATACGTGTGTGGCGGCCCAGGCTAATCTCTGGATACCATCTGTTTGCAATGAGGTTTTCGTTCCAAGCCGCTGAATCACGACAAGCTCGGGTCCGGTTCAATCTACCACACGAGCGGGAATGAAATAAGGAAGGAGCGAGCGTGGGTGGGTGTAATCTCTAGATTGCATCTGTTTCTGTTGAACGCTTGGCAAAGGGCATCATCTTTACAGTATATTTACCGTAGACCTGTTGTTGCCATCCACACCGTGTTAGAGATACTGCAGAAAGGCACAGAAGTCACTTGCAAAAACATCCAAGCTCAATGCCTGTGTGTGTTTCAAATTTGAATAACCTGAGTGTAACAAGAGAGGAGTAAATCCAGAGGGGAGAGCGTAATTGTTCCACTTTCACAATGCATTCACCTCAAATTCTCATGTGGGTTTTCATGTGTGACTGTTTTAATTATTTCTGCTGTATATTGTTCATGTTTTATTAATTCAGTTAACTGCTGAATTATATCTCCTTCGGTTTTATCTAAATATAGCAGCTTGGGTGAGGAAACGCTCTGAAAGTCATCAGCTAACACACACAAAAATAAACTGTAAGTCAAATCTCTATTTTCTTTACGATATCGTCAACCTCCCTAGAACTTACAGGCCTATGAAATACAGCACTACTGTTTTATTTCCCAGCCTCTAAAAAGCTGTTTTAAATCCCTCTCCACGCAGCTATGAATAAAACTAAATACTGAATCCTTTAAAAGTGCTGGTGCAAGCCGTGTCATTGTTAACATATGCAACAGGCAGCTGTTTTCTATGAAAGAACACAGATAAACCGACTTTAGACTGAACCTGCCCAGCCAAACGGCAGACGGGGAGAGTTTAGGATGAACTGGTGAGCAAAGCGGAGCACTTAGCAGCGAAACAGACTGATGTTTTAACCCTGGAGTCGGTGGAGACGGCTTGTTTGCGTGCTTTAGTTTCCACTGAATTTACACATTTAAATTTCCGATCCAATGCGCGCACACAGACACAAAGGACGATTATTCGATCCATGAATTTGGCTCTTCACACTGGACTGAAATGAACCGAAGCGAACCGACGTCTGTCCTTTTAAGGTGAACTTTCCGATTAAAGCAGATGCTGCCCTAGAAATCAGATACCGACTGGGCATTTCAAAGGGTTGTTGTATAACATAACCTTTGTAGTCGTGTTCTCTATGCGCTAACCACACCTATTATGGTGATAATGAGACTCCTTCATTAAACATTCAGACTGATACCGAACAATCTGTTATCACCAATCTTGAAAGACGTTGTCGCATCACATGACTATTTCAAGTGGCGAGGAGAGATGCCTGTCAGTGGGTGTGCGTGAGTGTGTGTGTGTATTTGAGAGGGCACAGGAAGGAAGGAAGTCATCCTAACCATGTTCTCCAGGGGATGCACTGGACAACCTGGGAAGCCTGTGACAGCGCAGATTTTAAGTTTTGCGTCCATCCCTCCCACGTTCCTCTTGTTGTGCTGTCCTCTTTACATCCCTCTTCTTCTGTCCTCGCCCTCTTCTCCTCTTTCCTCTTCTGCTGTTCACCATGTATCTGGATACGCTTTGATAAACTTTGCTTTTAAGGCACTTTGTTCCACACAGAGTTCATGACACAGACTTTCTCCTCCCCCTCCTCCCCATTCACCCCAACACTTCCTCTCTCCATCCATCTCCCCTTTCTGTCTCTTTCCTCTGTTTTTATCTCCATCTGTCCCTCTGAGGATCCATCTCTATCACTCACTCCGCCACACACACGCACACACATACACACGCTTAGATATTCTGTCCACGGTCCACCACTTACAGACACAAAGGAGCATTGCGAGCGCTGGCCGGGGGGCTAAAAGCGTCCTCTTTGATAGGAAAAGCAATATGGATGGTACTGAGTGATGCAGACGGCGCTACGTTTGTGCTCCACACACACACACACACACACACACACACTTAAATGCACAAATGGACATACTGATGCACACAGGTGCAAAGACACAAAAACATTCATGCGCACATATAAATGTCCGCTAATATCAGCTATAAAGGGCTCTCACTGCATTAATGGACATTGGTAAAGTGGACAGAATCACACTGAGTGGAACCAAAATAACACCAGCCACAGAACACCTGTTGGCCGTCTGACAGCAGATGAGATGTTCAACGTCAAAGCACCCAGATTCCTCACAAGGATCATAAAATGTCATCTAATCTGACCTGGGGCAGCCAGTTTGACACTGCCCACCTATTAACAGAGGTATTACAGTGACGCCGAGCTGACGGCAGATTTTTTTGAAGTAACCAAAGCCTGAAACCTTTTTTATTTTCCTGGTCTGTGACCCATCAGCGGTGCTACGTTTCCTCCTTCAGCGGTCCACATCAACCAGTTTGGACAGCTCTTAATAGAAAAATCAAGGTGGGCCACAAAATGACCAATCTTCCTTCAGGAGTGCAAGCAGCTCACATACACAAACGCTCAGCGCTCACATGTGCAGCTTTCATGGACCTGGACTGGAATTCCAAGTGTCTAACTCACTAACGCTTTCACTGACACTTCAGCTGCTTTTACCCAACCGTTACCCAACCATTTAACCTCATGGTTTAACTTAGTGGTCACATACCATTTAATTCTGATACTGCCGTGCACAGTGCACACACCCAGCAATCTGCAGCTTCAACCTCACCTGAAATTTTAATTGATTTAATCAGTTGACATCTCAACTGCTCTCAGGTCTAATGTAGGTTGAAAAGAGCTATGACGTGCGTTTTTCTTTTACTTTAAGCAGCAAATCAATTGATTTCATCCACCGAGTCCTGAGCTGACTTCTTTGACAGTTCAGCTACTCCACCTGACAGTTTTACTGCTTAGATACCACCTGACACAGACAACTACAGCAGAGTTTAACCGTTTCTCCGTTCACTTTTACTTTGATTGTCATCTGCTTTAATGATTCACAATTTAAAGACAGACCAGGCCAAAAACATTAAAGCGATGGGATGTTTGGTGAATTCCAAATCCACCTGAAAAATTCAATAAAAACATCTTTTTTGTCTCGACTTTTAATGCATTCCAGTGCATTCACACAGCCAATGTAGCATTTTGAGGTTTCAAAGAACTCAATGTCAACGCCAAATTAAAGGTTTTGCATTTTGTAAGAGCGACATTCTACAACATTGAGGGAAAAATAAAAACTGTGTCGGAAGAAAAGCACCTGCATTCAACATCATAAGACCGAATTCAACTCCGCTGGAACACCTCAGAGCAAAACACTCCCCACAAAAACTAAGAAAGAAATGTAAAATACCGTTTCAGAGCTGTTCTGTGGAGCCTTTGCTTTGATCTACAAGGAAAGCCTCTTTAAAAAATAACCACAAACAGGCAAGCCTGCCTTTCAACTCTCCTTCGCTCTCCTGTCTTTTCTCCCATCTGGGTCTACCTCTCTGTTTTGCACCAGCCTGGGCAGGAAGTTGGGACGGGAGCTTTTCCTGGCAACAGAAATGGCTGCCAATTTAACAGCAACTCATAACAGGCCAGAGACGGCTCCATCTGTTGAGTTGGTTCATTGATTTGCTGTGCATACATCTGTATCTCATCCTGTTTTTCATACTTCCATCCAATCATCTGTCTATCTATTTATACCTCCATGCAATGATTTGTTCATATTTGTACTGTCGGCTGGGCAGTTTACCATGTCTCTAATCCAATCCAAGTTGCTGTGCAAACAAAATCAATGTTGGAGTGGCTCCACTATGATTCCAGACATTTCACACTGCGATATTTGACTCCAGTCTTTTTTGCAAAATGAACATTTCACCGACAGCAACTCTACCTCCATGTGATATTTAATAAAGACAACTTCAAGGTTCACAGTGACAGGCGCTAAGTCAATCCCTCCACGCTGCGACAGCGTGAAGAAAACGAGGCGAGCAGAGGAAAAATATTCTAATTTCACTCGAAATAAAAAAAAATACAAAAAATGAGGCAACACTTTGCAACCGGTTAGCTTGCAGCTAGCGCTTCCACTGGGATCGTTATCGAGCCCGACGCTCCCCGGGTAACTGAAAAAGCTGGTATGGAAACTATTTTATCCACCCCCCCTTTCGCCAGTGTAAGCGATGAATTCCTGGTGAGGAACAACGACAGACACTACTACTCTTAGTAAGCCTCTCATGAGAGGCTGAGACCCGTGAGGCTGCAAAAAGATGGATGGATGGATGAATGGATGTTGAGTAGATCCGTTCTTTAACAATAAAGTTCAATTTAAGGTTACTCATTTGTTTGTCACAAGCATCTAAAAATGAGCTTCTACATACATTTTCATTCTAGATGGATAGATGGATAGTATCTCTCCTCGACTGTAGGATCTTTCCTTTGCACTAAGTGGATTGCCTTATTTATGTATCAGAGCAGATCACAGAGACATCTCTGCTCCGTTCAATGGCCCAGCCTCTATTCACACTGACCTTGATGAGAGGAAAACCAAAGAGAAGACACGCAGACACAGGATGCAGTTAGGCTTCAGCCTGGGACACACACACACACACACACACATACAGTATTTTTTTTTATGTGGCTGAATTTATGCTCCTTGCCAACTGGGTTTACACTGTGGAGGCTTTTGAACCCTGTTCTGTGACCACACTGCCGCCTTATAGACTAAACATTATGAACTCATATGCTGTAAAATCGATTAAGATCCCCAAAGAGAGCAAAATACAATAGGCTGTATAAATGCAGCGCAGTCCAAAGGCATTTTTCCATATGGGCACCCTTCCCCTTTAGTTTTCATCATCCTCACATCTCACGTCTCAATAATAAATGAATCAGCTCAGCTTTCTACTTGTTGTACAGCGGGAGAAATGTGCCCACCTAGGTTCAGAAGCATTAGAAGTGTTAATGGCAGCAGTTTATTTGGTCTGAGTTAACATTTAAAGTTAAGTGTTTCTAAATGCAGTGAAAGGCAAAAGACGATGATCATCTCCCTCCGGTCCCCTGCGGTTGCTGCCTGGACATCCAGTGCAAACATGAACTGTTAAGAATGCTATGTGAACTATCATTGTGCTGATTCACCACAGTGTTGACAACAACTTCATGCCAGAAAAAGCCTCCACACGTCATATCAGCTGTATTAAAGTGGAAGACATGAGAATGGGGCTTATCAAGCAGCCAGGCCACAGTTTTGGGAGTATTTACCGGGGGACTGCTCTGTGTCCCAACAGCCCATTATACCAAAACCCCAGCAGACCCAAAAATGTCCCACTGGACAGAAAACCCATTTGTCCATAGCCCCGTTATTCCAAAAACAAATGCCCACTGCCCCAAAAATAAACACTGCCCTGGAGTTTTTGGCACTGAGTAACTTGGTGTATTTGATGACCTTCATTGTCATGGTAACAGTCGTAAGGTGACCAGCAGGTTGTTTTCATGAAAGACCAGGCAGACGTTTGATATTTAAAAAATAATTAAAAACGCAGTAAACTGGCACGCTCTCATTAAACTGTGGCGTGTTACTCATGACGGGGAGAAGCCAAACGGCATCTGTCGCAGGTTATTATTTTAAAAGGTGATGGAGCAGTTGAATTATGGGACATTTCTCTCTCCACCTCACGCCCCACTCCACTAATTATCCATCTCTCTTGCCACCTCCGTCTGTGCATTACACACACACACACACAGACAGATAGACATAGGGCTGGGGGGGTTAATATGAGTGTGTGATGTCACATAAACGGTCACAGGATGAGGGGCCGGGTGACTTATCGAGGGCCGCAGCGCCGCCACAATAAGCTAGCTGTCAATACAATCACGGCTTCTCCCGGCGCACACATACACACAGACAGCCGCTAAGCTATTCATGGCTCTATCTCTGTCCATTGCTCTATTCGGCTGGCTGGACGGATACACACAAACACACACACACACGCGCGCAGACTTCCATCCATCTGCTTTTCATTGCTCTATTCAGCCAGCTGGTCAGCCAGTCCAGCATCGATAAACAAGGAGGAGGAATCCAAGCTCTCACTTTCTACCTCTACTCTCCTTCTATTTGCCCACAAGTCTCCTCTTCTCCTCTTCCTTCACTCCCAAACACAAACACACACACCTCAGTTGTTACCACTGATAACATCTTATTAAAAAAAAAACAGCTTGCACAGACACACACACTCTGGATTTTGCACAGACAGCCGCCTGCAAACAAGCACAACAGACTGTAATACAATCACAATAAAGGGTCGCTCTTCCCTTCCAAGTTTGTATACTCTGGCAATCACTATGGTGATGTAGCGCAGCACACACACAAACAAATTGTGTTTTTTCCAGCGGGTGCGCACACATAACACGTGATTCACAGAGCAAAGCGCTTGACACTTCAGGAATGTGGGTTGTTGCGCTCCGTATCTAAGTTTTCAGTCGGCTATTTTTATCTGAATGGTGGGGTTTAAATGGCACAAACGGCACATTTCATTATCAACGGCGTGTGGTCAGTTCAGGCTCACTGCAGAATATTAGATCATCACCTGGGGCCTGGAAGCATTAAGGGTGCTTAAGAACAAAAACCATGCAAACAACATTTTTCCACAAATAAGATGCTTTGCAGGAGAAGCTGGACAGGGCAGTAGAAGATGCATAGCAGTGGTCGGTGCTTTGCTCCCCTGCAAGTAGCAATTATATATCATTACCAATCATCTTTGTCTTGATTAATCAATAATCATTACTGCAGATGATATGGCCACTGCAGTCCCCTAAATGCTGAGATGCAGTGTGTTGTCCAAACAGTACAAAACCCAGAGACGTTTTGTTTTTTAATTGGACTCTCAGTCTCTTGTGCAGCATTTATTCCGTTCTTTTGATTATTTTTGTTTCAGTGCCAATTTACTTTAATTTTCTTTGATTCTTATCAGTTTTACGGATTCAAAACAACATTTTTTATTAGTTTATAGTGTTTTACTCAAGATGGTTTTGCACATTTTAAACAACTGCTAATAAATATTACTAATCAACACGCTCTCTGTGATTGCATGGTGGTTAAATGTTGTTCCTATCTCGATTGCAATGCCCAATATTAGCTGAAATGTTAAAACCAATAGCTTAATACATTTTTGAGACTATTACATTTTTGTAGTATTGTTTTGTTTTTGTTTTAATTGTGACATTTTATGTAGAGGATGTTAATTAAGATAAGATTTATGATGAATACTCTTCAGCCATTAACATTCATGAAATTAATTAATTTGGATTATGCACTTTACTAAATTATTCCAGCATTATTTATTTATGCTGATTATTCTGACAATTACAGCTTATAAGGTGACATACTTGTTGCTGATTGGCCCACAGGGATACTTGGGAACTGACAACCTATTTTCTCTTTTTGACACTTCAAAAGTTTGTTTCATATTTGTTTCCCAGTTAGATAAAAGCACCCCTTTGTTTCTTCTTCACTCCCTCTCTCACACACACTTAACACACACACAGCTTTAAGCAGTGCTCACTCAGTCACGGCGGGTCCCCCCGGGACGTGACAGGGGCGTATTAGGCGGTGAGAGGTAGACCGCCAAGGGTGACAGAACAAGAATCATGCACCGCAGTTTAACGGATGGCCGGATGGCGACGTTTTCCTTCCAACACCCCGATCCCACCTTCCCCCCCCAGCCCTGCCCCCTACTTCATGTTACCGCAAGCTACCCTAACCCGCCAAACCAAGCGTGACAAGCGGGCTGTGTCACCCAACAGCACCAGCAGCCGACTAGACTAATCAATCCACAGGCGAGGAGAGAGGGACTATGCAAGGCAGTGGAAGGAAGAGAGAGAGAGAGAGGGTGAGGGGTGAGAGCAGGGAGAACAAAACAAGAGGACTAAAATAGAAAAAGATACAGGTAGACAGAAAGGTAGAAAGAGAGAGATGATGCAAGAGTGAGACAGAAGGAGGGAGAGCAGGTGAGGAGGGAGGAGAGAGAAACAGAGAGGGAGATTACGTCCGTCCTTGTCCAAAGAGGATAATGAGGTGAGTGGAGCTGAGCCGACCCAGTGTGGCAAATCCCAGTGTGCACCTGGTGCCTGGGAAGCATCGCGCAGGACAAACACACACAGCCTGACACACATGCGTACGTACGACTATACATGTGAGGACTTGTCCTTTTTCTGGCTGTTTCAATAAGGCTTCACTTAAGGCTTCAATACAATATGATCCTAATGCTCAGAGGTCAGGGGTCAGGGGTCAGGGGTCAGCTACAGACCATTCCTGGAGTTGGGAGGGGTTCAGTGACTTACTCAAGGACTCACTGACCTGTTGACCCTTAGCTTAGAGGCAACCATTTTGAACTCATGGTCATGCTCATGGTCATCGGAGGAAGAAGTACTCACGTCCTGTCACGTGTACTTGAGTAATCTCAACATATATTAGACAAACTGGTGCAAAATGTTATATATAAGCATTTGTGCTCTCCAGAAGATGAATCCCGCTGCCTTTGCTAAACCCAGTGCTAGCATGGAGTCCACGTTTATCCTTTAAATTTCCTGTAGAGCCGTCATGAAGTCAGATTTTTAACTTGTTTTGAGTGTGACCAAATTTTCACCATTCTTCTGGTTTTAGACAGCAGGTCAGAAGAAACACGCGATTTAAAGATGGATCACTGGGTTCTGGGAAAATGTGACGGGCATTTTACACATTAACATTTTACAGACTAACTGGGTAATTGCCTCATCAAAAAAATAATCTGCAGATTAATCAATAATTCAGATATTCTGTAGCTGCATGATGTGAATCTTGATGCGCAGCAGTATGACACAGCGTGGCTGCATTCGCTCTACCTGGTAGAGTTTCTTCATAATTTCCTGTGTGACAGGAATTTAAAATGACCGCTGTGGAAAGAAGGTCAGTATGTCAACCTGCTGACCTCAGTTACTGCGTCAACAGTGACTCACTGAGTAAAGTCACCCTTTGGCACCAGATTACAATGCAATATTCTGGGATTATCATCACAACGCACACTGCCACTGTTTGGAAATCCAGTCATGACCACTACTTCTTGATCATACTAACAGGTTCACATTAACACAAGCAGCTGTAAAACCATTGCGGACTGTAGAGACGCAGGCAGCTGCAGGCCTCTAGGACCCTAGCAGAGCCTTGTGCACTTGCCGTCGTGCAAAGTGGTATTTCTGCTTTATGGACATGAACCTCATTTCCCTTAGAAGGTTCTCACAAAGTTTCAATAGAAAACACAAGTATACACACACTGACAGCAAACACTTACACACACACACACAGAGGTCAGGGAGGGTAAAAATGAATTTCAGCCTTTATAATAGCTGTTTCTGTCCACTGGTGTAAAAACAGAGCTGAAATGCCACATTTATTTAATGGGATAAGTGCAGGATAACTGCCAGTTTACTGAAATGTCGACCAATGGTGTATGATCATCACACACTGACAAAACGCATACACACACACACACACAGTGTAATGTGTATGAATAAGTGCATTTCAGGTCATACAGTAAATGCACAAAGCATACAGCATCTTTGTGCTGGAAACACTCAAACATCTTTCAGCTTGACATACGAAGCAGTTCACCTGTACACTTTTCCTTCAATGTCCCTTTATTCCAGACACAGAAGACTTTCAGGACTGCTCTCAAACACACGCTCTCACACACACACTGAGCGACTGGGCCCAGCCTCTTCCTTCCTTCCCTTTTTGTTACAAGACGCTTGATCCATCATCCAAAATCACTCCTGGATGTTATCATAGGAGCGTGAAAGGGATCTTACATCTCTCGGCCCTGCACAGGCGACCTGCACACTAATAAGCCTCACCTAAAGCGACCGGGCTCAGCTGGTGCTGTAGTGTCACCAAAAACCCTCCACCGATCTGTGTTACATTTCCACTGACAGCTCAGAAGAGAGGGCTACAAAAAGACAGGAAGTATGTGTTGTTTGTTTACTAGTCACGGCTGGCTCACAGCCACAAGACGGCCGACTGAGAGCCTCAGCAGCCCCGACGGCCAAGCACACAAACAAGGGGACATTGAGTGCGTTAACAGCCAACTCGTGTTACCTATTTAATGTGAAAAAGAAACAGACACAATGGCTCTTTATCGCTAATGCATTTTTAACAATACGTGAGCTCCATATTTTCAGTTCTTTGCTGTAACTGTTCCATAAATTCAGCTCTTTAACTAAAACACAACAGTGATTTGTTTCCTTGACATTAATAATCTCTTTTTTATTATATTCTCTTAAGCGAGATTGGAAACTTTCAGGTAGCTTTTGACTTTATTTATACCGTTTGAAAATCTACCAAGTCTCTGAATTTCACAGCCGTTATTATTATTATTATAGCTCCCCTCCAGTCAAAAAGGTGTTTTGCTTCTTGTTCCCCTCGCTGTGATGTTTGAGCTTCTCTGTGCAGAGTGATGTTTGTTTCACATGCATCTTCTAGTTTGGAACAAAACAAGGTCCAACAAGTCACAAACACCAGCATGATGCGGAAACCTGAAGCCTCCAGTGCACATTCACCTGCAGTAAGGTGCAGCAAAGTGTGTTTCCTTGAGTGATTTTCCATCATCGAAGGAATGTACAGGAGACACGCTGTCAAACTTTTGAAATAAACAATATTTACATGTGCAGTTTAAGCATTTTACATGTTGTTTATCATGTTTTAAGTGGAAAAAACACAGCACACAAAAATAATCATGCACTCCTTGCTGTGAATCTCTTTATTGTCTTAAAGCGTGTCTGGAGGGGGCCTTTAACAACATTTGAACACTTTAAAAGGAAGTCATTTGTTTTGGACTTCATAATGCATCGTGCTACTCTACAATTTACATACTCACAATCACATAACCATAACTATAAGTGGACAATATGGAAGGCATATAATGAAGCTAGTTTTGTACAGTACTGAAACAGACTTTGACATAATTCATATGTTGTTTTCAGCTATGTTTATGATCTATTGTCA
Organism: Datnioides undecimradiatus; assembly: GCA_008933995.1. NCBI lineage: Eukaryota > Metazoa > Chordata > Actinopteri > Lobotiformes > Datnioididae > Datnioides > Datnioides undecimradiatus. Next base: position 242,662 of record WARS01000034.1, read on the forward strand.
TTAGCAAAGGCATTCCTGCAACGCTACACTACATTTTTCCACGGTGATACAGTCTAAAAACCCTATTTCTACCTATGATACTCAACGAGGGTTTATGGTAATTTCAAGGCATAGACAGATCTCTCCTACTGAGCATTATGATATAATTTTAACATTGTATTGAGAATTTCAGCAGTGATACTGCCTCTAGAGTGATTTTCCAACACGTACTGGAATGGTTATCACCACGGTTTCCCTGCAGTATTCTTACACAAACTTATACTGCGTCCATGTCTCACTTAAGGTCACTTTAAACTTATTTTTTCTGCTCATTGGTTTATAGTTGCCTCATTGTTCCTGATATTGTTTCTGTCTCGTTCTGTGTGTCATCATTATGCCTTCAGGGACATGCAGTGTGGGTATGAGGCTCAATGGTGGGTTTATAAGAGCCTTATGGTACTTTCATGTATTTTCAGCTGCTTTGATATATAGGCCCATTATGACTGTTTTATCCCTATGGGAGTTATAGTTAAACCTGTGCTGGTCTATGGTGAGTTTATGTGATCAAGCATCCTTTGTGCTATTTTCACCTCCTAAGGGATCACCATAATATTCCCACTGGGCTGTGCTGCGCCTTGTATTTTAAAGGTATCCCTTCTCAGTAGTAGCTTATTTTAATTGGCTGTCAGTCCAGGTCTGAGGTTTGGAAAAGAATTTCCATGCAACAATCAGGCTGTTGGTAATGATTTCAGGATATGGAAACAGTCTTTGGGAGGAAAATGTGCTCTTTTGTTGAAGACTTTATTAAATCCATTACAACCTTTATTCATAAAAGGGGGAGCAGGCTGAGAGTAAGCTGTCATTACCTCGTGTAAAGGGTAAACAAAACAAGAGATTAAAAAAGGGGGGAGTAGACGCTGATAGTGTGGGCGAGACAGGACACGCACGCACACACGCACGCACAGTCCTCAGTTGCTAAGGCTGCCCAGTAGGTCCCCTCTGCAAATGTAATGACAGCAAAGAAACATGTGTTGCCAATAAGCCGACGCAGATTGAATTTATGTCCTATTAAAGCATTAACAGATGACTTGCAATAATCCCTCGCAAACACGCACCTGCGCGCGCGCACGGACGCACGCGCTAAATGCTGAGGAATGTCATATCTCTTGCATGTCTTGCATAACACCGCCCTGCCTGCCTGCCTGCCTGCCTGTTGTCACACACAGAGTTTATTCCTGTGCAATATGAAGACGATAAGCTGCGGGAATTCGCCCAAACTCTGCGCAGGACTAACCTCGCTGTCTCCTGTCAAAATTGAGCTGACAGTCGCGTGCAGCTGCTCTCGTGACACGCACGTCAGCTGGACTTGTTAGACTAAAATAAATTGCGTCCAACCCGCAGGAAACGCCAGCGGAGGACTGGACTTAAAAGTGTGTGGTGCGCATTGTCTCAACCATCACCTCAGTCCGCTTTCCAGTGTCTTACCTGAAAACGTGCCATTCTAGCCGCTTTCCATCTCAGCTGCCTTTAATCCCGCCGAGCCGAGCCGTGCTGAGCCGCTCTGCAGCTCGGCCACGGCTGAACAGGTGAATGCCGGAGGTGTTCTCCAAATTCCCCCCAAAAAACCGTGCGTAACCGAGCCGCTGCTTATCCAGGTGAACGCGCGCAATCACTGATGCTGCTGTGGCTGCGCGCGTTAGTGTGTTTGTGTCCGGGTGTTTATAAGCCGGGCAAGAAGGACTACGGGAAAAAAGTGTGTGTGTGTGTGTGTGTGTGTGTGTCAGGGCGCTCCGGCCGTTTCTCCGCTCGCTGTCACTCACAAATAGTGCCGGTGTGTTCAAGAGCCTCCCGGTGCCGCTTACAGAGCGGCCGAGACTCCTCCTCCTCCGGCGGCGGCGCTCTCACCGTCTGGCGGGGTCCGGTGTCTAACAGGCAAAGTCTCTCTCTCTCTCTCTCTCTCTCTGTGTGTGTGGTGTGTGTGTCTCTATCTCCACCGCCCTCCCTCCCTCTCCCTCTCCCCCTCTCTCTCCACCTCTCTCTGGTGTTTTCCCTCATGTGGCTGACAATCCAGTGGAGGATGAGAGTCTGAAACTCCTCTGTTAACACTATAGAACAGTACCGCTCACTGATGTGGTAAATGTGAGTAAACTGCACCAGCACAAGAGGTATCCTAAATTCTCTTAGTTGCAGGGCTGCAGCCAGGATTTTAGAAATCCTAAGTCCCAGAGAGCAATCCAACCCCCAATGAATTTGATTCTCAGTACACCCCTGGGTGGGATAAAGGAACAAATGACTGATGATTTGTTTTTCACGCACTTCATTGCACCAACATAAGAGCTGAATATAGAAGTAGATAAACAGAAGGCAAGATGGCAATTACAAAAACCAAAGAGTTTCCTAATAACACATTAGATTAAACTCAAAATCCTTGCAGTCCTTACAGTAAACATCTTACTGCCACATCTCACTGGAGCAAAACTCAAATCACCATCTGAATGTTTTGGCCTTATGAATCTTTTATTTCTTTGAGCTCTGTGCGTTTATTTCAACGTCTGTGCACTCTCTCTTTATTGCTCAAGTTCACTGTTTGTCAGTTGGATAGAAGTCATTTCATCTACTGCAACTTTGATTTTGGATTTAGTGCCACTGAAGTACAGCTAACAGTTCCTGGATTATGACTTCATGTGTGCCGCCTTGTTTTTCAGACCAACTGCCTCCGACCTCTTGTACTTAAAGGCTTACTCCATCAGTTTAGCCACGCTCTGCCATAAAGTTGCAGAACTCACAAGGGTATTTTTTAGCAACTGGTAAAAATGAAAGCAACAGATGGTGAGATATCCTGACTTTTAGTTCTAATGGGATCCTGCAGTTCCCACAATGCAACTCAGTCATTGGCCCTTTTTGAATGAATAAGAAGATGACAAACTAAAAATACATCTTTGGTAATACAAACTGGCAAACTGTGTGTTTTGTTTTCTTCGATGAGATGAGACGAGACTAAAATGTTAGCAGTGTGCTGTCAGGCATTCAAATAGCATGACATTTCCCTCCATTGTGCGTCTAGTCCGGTGAGCTCTGGGATTTTGTGACATCCGCAGATTATTACTGCAATATGCAACTGGTGGTAAAACACACGCCTGGTCTCTGGTGTCTGTGTCAGGAGGAGGAATAATCCGGTGGATGTGTGTGTTTCCCTGTTGGAGTTTCTCCAGGAGTTGCCGGTCTTGGCAGAGTTTGTGGGGATCCACGATAAAACCTGAGGTGGATTTTTGAGCCATCTTTCTTTTTGTGGCTGTAAACTGGACTGGAGCTGAACTCTTTTGGAGTTGTGGGGAAAACAAAACAGAGTCTTGTCTTATCAGAGTCTTTTGATACTGTTAAACAGATTCCAATTTCTAATTCTTGTATTAGCCTAACTGAATTTAAGAGAGATCTGCGGTCAGATCACTGCAGTGGTTACAGAAATCCTTATTTTTATCTGAACTTTGGCAGAGGAAAGGAGGAAAGCAGCAGACTGTAAGGTAATGACCACAAACTTGGAAAAATGATCAATTACACTCTGAAACACGTCTTCATTTAACCTCCTAGCTTCTTCAGCACTTGAGTGAGAAGATTTTTCTCCCAGCAGAAAGCGTCGAGCAGCGGTAACAGCGGAAAAAGAATGAGTCCTGCGTTTCTTCCCTACAGTGAGAAACCAGAAACACTTTCATTTTTCACCAAGTTAATGCTTCATCAATCAGCCTTATGGGCTTCTTTTGGACAGGATTTGAAATCAAAATCATTTTAGAATGAAAACACTCCAAAAGCAGCCCATCAGCTTGACTGATGATGCATTAGCTTTAATGAAAAATTAAATTATTTCCAGTTCTCTCTATCCATTTGGGTTAGCTGAATGCTTAGCTGGTTGTTCGGCCGCTTGGTGTCATGATGGATGGTGTTCATTCCTCCGCATTTCCAAAATATGGATGACTACATTATCTAAAGGGTTGCATTTTGTAAATAATGGTCTTCACACAGCTAATGGCTTTCATAATCAGCCATAGTCAGCTTTGGTTTCTTGTTCACAATCACTCTGTAAGAGGGGGTGTACATGTTTTCAAGAGATGAAATTCTCATATTTAAAATCAAGCCCTTCGTTTGTTAGGAGGCGAGGAACAAATTGCAGACGGCCAAATCCAAGCTGTTATGTTCGCAGGCTGAACCTCCCTCGCTAAATTCCTGATTTATGCCTTCGCTGTTGTCTATTGACTTTTAACCACGTCGCTCTGCCTCTGTGAGTAGCCCTGCAGCTTTCAACGCTCTGAAACATTCATCAAACCCAACACTTGTAGCCCGGGAAAATTCCACAAAACGGAGTTTGATTTTGGAATATCCAAATGAGATGAAACTTAAATGAGGGACAATTATCGAGCGTGAGGATCTGCACTGGGGTGACTTGATCTCTGCTTGGCTCTGCAAAGTGTATTTTTCTTCTCATGAATAGAATATCAGCTCATTTCCTGGGTCATCTGCTGCTCGGGTAATTGGGTAAAGGACTGAGAGCACACTGAACACATCCAACCTCCGCATCCAGGGAAAGGGCAAAGAGAGGAATGCATTGTTTGAGTGTCACTTATGGGGTGTTTTAGGCCCAGTTTGTCGTTGGTGTTATAGAAATAACTTGATGTGATGTGCTGTAGTTCAAAAATAGACTGGAGGAAACACGGGATGCTCTAGTTTTCAGCTATCTTGCTTTCATTTACTCATGGTGTATCCATGGGATCAGATCGACATCAATAGATATCCAACTAAATCTCCCAGCAACTCATCACAATATTTAACTGAATGTAAAATAAACAGGAAACCCAAAATGACGGGAAAAATGAAAATAATGGCACATGAATATGAAAAATACAAAAAGCTCTTTTTTGATATGGTGGGCATTTTGTTGAAATCATTTACATTCTTCAAATACCTCTCTTTACAATAGCTTTCATTGTTCGTGGCGGGGTCCGCCATTCCTGTACTAGATGCAAATCATCTTTGCATAAAAAAAACATTCAAAAGGAGAAACATGGGGTTGTGAAGCAGTCATTTGTATCTGACTGACTCACTGTTTGTAATTTAAATTGAATTAACATATTTTTATGTGCACTTTTGGGTTTCACATTAGAAAAGGTTGAAGGAAACTGCTATTAACAGGAAATAGCAACGTTTTGTCTGAGTTCAGAGGTAGTGATCAGGTGTTTCCACCCTGAGCAGAAGAAGAAGAGGCAAGTCCTAATAATGGCAGGACAACAAACATTCATTTGCATTTTCTTTTGCCATTTTTCTAGAAGCATAGCTAAAGTTTGCATTGCATATTGATGAATGAATATTGATGAAAATACAGCTGTTGACATCTGTATCACTGTTACCAGTCAAAAGATGCTGACAGTGTTTTATGCAGAGCTTTACATCTCCTGACTGATCCACTGACTGTATATGGAAAAACTGGCAGCCTCTGTAAGAAGGAAAGTCCTGGAAGGACAGTTGGCATTGACCCTGGTGTCAGAGTTTGGTGTTAAGTTAACAAAGAAATCCTTTTTCATAGTTCCTCTTCACCTGACATTACAAATGATTGTGCTTTTGTGGTTAAGCAGTTAAAAGCTGCTCTACAGTATAAGGCTTGTGCTGCCAAGTGTGTAGTTAATCATTGTTTTAAATTGCCCTGCAAGACTCTTTATAATTAAAACAGTGAGGCAGTCTCATTTACTTTTTTCATTTGGCAGTATTAACAAGAGGAAATAAAAAAGGGACCATTAGGAAAACATTAAAAGCAAAAAAACACTACTTACTACTTCTTTATTAGTTTTCCTTTTTCTTTGTTTTTAATTTAGAGTTATATTACAGTCAGAGGTGGAGGGGTTGGTATTGCACACATCACTATTGCTTTTTATTTCATTCTTCCAATTCCCAAATTTAAACCCGGAGTTTTCCACAGTCCACAGTTGGCTGCTAATAATCATGTGACGCTATTTTTGTGTGATCCTGTGCATCACTGGACCTCAGATGTGGTTGCAACCCTGCCTTCTGTAAATAAGGGTTATTTATATATATAAGTACTACAAGTATATAGATAAACATGGTGCCACCATGGTTATGTTGCGTATCAATTTAATTAGGATGTGCTTTTTATGAACATATCTGTCAAATCATCAAGTGTCGGTACTGAACAAATCTGCATTACTGACCATGTTTCCTTTGTGAGCCCTCCAAGACAATATTCACTGGTAGCAGCTAAAGCAGGGTCATGGTTATGTTTGCGCTTCCACAGCACTTGGCTGTCACTAGTGAGGAATAAGACAAGTTAAAGTTGTTAATATTAGAATCCACCTGTCATCTGTAAATATGTAGCACTTGTAGCAGGAATTATGTTTAAAAAAATGTATTTTTTGATACAGATTAGTTGAATAAAAGCAATGTTTCCAGAAGAAAATGATCCTGGTGCAGTGATCATGTTGGAATTCAGCTGATGAGTCACAATCATGTGTCGAGTCACCTCAATAAATCAATAATAAACCCAACTAATTCCCTGTTCTCAAACACAGTCATGAGTTGTGCAGAGGATGACAGATCAAACATTACTGATATTAATAAATCAAAGGTTGCAGGCGGTGAAGATGTAATAAAGGGTTTTTGGGTAAATGTTGCTTCAATGTGGATCTTTTCCTGCCTGCTCCTACGTCATACAAACACCATATATTTAACATCGGGCATGAATATTGTATGAAGACATTCGCATTTTGCCTATTGGAGGATTCCTCCAAAGGTGAGAACAGCAGAATGAGTGTTAATGCGTATCCTCCCTGTATTAGAGCAGGAGGAGCAGCCATTATTCACAGGCAGTGATGAAGGCCAGGAGGCTGAAGCCGTTTGTCTGCAATAGGAATAAAGCGATCCGTCATATAAAACTAGTTCTGTCAAGTGCGGCCTTATCTATTCAACATTAAACCCTACTGACAGGATAATGCACTGACTGGTCTGAGCACAGCGGACTGTGTGTGACGGTGAACGTCCCCGGTGAGTCAGAAGTCATCAAAAACACCGGAGCCAAAGTTAGAAGGACTCCACACCTCTGATAAGAGCGTGTTGTTGTTTACAGCGGTCACAAGGAGAAGGAAGGTTATATTCACACACATTCACACCTGGGAGAGGCCCAGTATAACCACAGTTTTGTTGTACTGGCCTTTGAGCACAGCCACTGGGCACTGCTGAGCGTTAGATGCTTTGGTCAAGGTTACTGAGGACAGAGCGCTTCTCTTTTACTGTCCAGATGTTTCCAGCTGATTGGAGCTGTGAATAGTCCAGTAATACGCTTGCTTATCTATCCCACTGGTAAAAATAAATACAAAACTATCAGTTTGTCGAGTAACTATGTCAATTTTTCATTAACTCCACTGCATCATTGATAAATATATATTCACATAATAATACCAATCTGAAGGAGTACATTTACTTTTAATACTTTATTCTGGTAATTGAACCTGTTCATCATTAAATCACCATTAACTGTTTTTAGCCAAATGTCAACATCTTCAGTGTTGTTATAGCAAACATGTTAACAATCCAGCAGCAAGATTAGCCTTTAACTCTAGTTTGTGTCCAGCTGATTGATGGAAGTTCAGTATTAAGATCTCTTTCAGCTCTGTTTTGGCCTCCATCAGCTCCTGACAACAGTATCTTTAACTGTTAGAAGCTAACTGCTAACTGCCTGGTGCTGCAGAGGTAGTGTGCAGCAGCATGCTGGGAATGCCACTGATGAAAGCACCGAAACAGTAAAGAGTCAAGCCGCAAACTAAAACAAAAAGAGGAAAGTCACCAAAATGCTTCACGCCAGAGAGTCTGGGAGTATCTCTGTGGGTTCATCACTACAAAAGGCCCTTTTCACATTACACACAGTTATTTGGTCAACTGTCAATATACAAATATCGAGCAGTGCAGATTTAAGTAATTTAGACTGAGTGACTTCTGCCGGCAACAGAAGTACTCAGCTCCTTAATTTAAGATGAGAAGTTAAGTATTTCTTTCACAGCTTTTCTTAAGCATCCAGCTGCCACTTTATGAGAGTTATAGTTGCAATTAGGGGGACCTATAAGAAATCTTGACCGTTTTAGTTTCCACTCCTGTGTTGGATCCGCTGTCACCAGAAACATTTAAGATTTCAGGCTTTAAACTCTGTCTTAATGAAACAGAAAGAAACATAGGGAGAGAAAGAGAGGCTGAACTTTAATAATCTCCGCAGGGACACAGCAGTTCAAAACTGCTGGAATTAGTTCTTAAAAACTAGAAGAAGGATTTCAGCAGCAGATTAGTAAATTGAAAGGACTGACAGTGACTACAGCTCCCTAGAGCGGCTATAATTAGTGCCAGAACATAAGAGACGACTGTCCAGGTGACTGTTTTAATGCAAAGACGTTTGCTCATATATGCACTGTATATATACAGTATATACACTGTATATATACAGTGTATACTGTCCAAATCACACTGACTTCTCACATCACTGCATAACTGCATTCATTTAATCAAGATTTTACACCTGACCTCCAATTTGCAATAAAGTATTCCCAGAGAGTTTTCAGAAGCTATAAAATTCCTAAAATGTGTTCAATGCAGCAAAGTTCTGAAATGTGAAACACTTTCCTGGCTCTGAGGATTAAGGTCGAGCTTTTTTATTGTCGGTTTCACATTTTAATCATTCCACCAAGCAGAAGGTGTCCTCCACACAGTATTACCTGGATGACAAACCCTTTTATTAACGACCAAAACAACACAATTTGTGCGCGAATGCTCAAAGTTTGGGGGGGGGGGGGGGGATTTGAAGCTTAATAAATCATCTGTGTGTTTTTAGCAAGGTGTCACTTTAAATGTGAAACAATCCAGAGTTGGGCTTTGCTTTAAAAGTCAGAGGCAGCATCAATCAGCTCCACTGACAGAGTGCCAATTTTCTCTTTTTCAAAAAAAAACAAACAGTCCTCAAGTGAGATAAACAGTAAACAAAACAAAAGACAGACAGACAGACAGAGAGAGAGCTGAGCTGAAGTGCAAGAAGTCTGCAGGTAGCAGACACCTGTCCTCCACCAGTGCGATTCATGCCTTTTCAGTCAGTAGATCAAGGATAGATAAATATATTCTGTTACATTGAATCTGAGAGCTTCTCCCAGACCACCTGCGTTTGAGATGCCTCTATTTCTCGGCTGATTGACTTGTTGCTGAATACTCAGTGTTCAGTGTTTGGGACTTCTCTCTCACTTAAGTGCCCCGCCAAAAGAAAGCGTGCAGGTCCGCTGAAGTGAGAGATGTGCATGCAGTGTCAGAAATTCAAAGAGGGTGAATTATCAAGACTTAACTTAACTTGAACAGAGAATATGAATTCAATAAAAGTCAGCATAGAGCTGCGTGCATTAGATTAAACCCAGACATTTTTAAAAATGCAGCTACAAAGTGCAATGCAGTAATTCATCCTTTATGAAATGTTCATTTGTAATTGTATATTTTACTCTCAGGTATGTGACTGTAAAGTAAAAACCTGTGTCCTTTTTCACTGCAGCTTTCTATCATCTTTCTATTTCCAGGCCATTATGTGTCACTGATTGCTTTATTACGCCAACTGTGCATGTCTCTCATTCATATTCTAAATGCATGTGTCCTGTAGCTCTACAGTGAAGCAACGGGCTGCGTGATGGAGAGCCATGAGCAACAGGAGCCCGGCTGAAAACGTGCAGAGTTTTGTTTTAACGTCCTCCAGGAGACGGGTCAGCCCCCGAAGTGGAGAGGATTACCAATAACCGGAGGGCAGCTGGACTGATCTCCGGCTCTGCCTGGAGGTTGAGTTCCAGCTGGGATCCGGGGACGAGTGAGCGTCTGGTTTTTTCATCTGCCGTGCCCACCATGAGTGCTGAACATCCCCGGAGCGAAGCGCCGAGGCCCAAATTGCTCCGAGGCCGCCGCAGACCCTTGCTCTCTGCTATCTTTGATGAGATTCCTGCGTGTTCAGGGTTGTGTGTGTACATCTCGCCTGGCGGGATGCTTCAAATAACAAGTTTCCATGTGTCCAGTGACATTCAGGATCCTGTGTATTGTTGCTGCTGGCCTGAAGTGCTTTTCCTTGACTATACTGTAATTATCCTCCAGCAGACCTGGGAATATCATAATTCTATTCTGGGCTCGCTTGCATTTGCCAACATCATGCCTGCCAAACCTGTAAGAGCAAAACAAAATCCTACAACACAGTGCATCATCCCCAGCAGCTGAGTAAGTCTGCCTACATGACACACAACCCTCGCGTTGGCGCATCCTCGGCTAGCAAACATATGCCTTTATCTGCGGCGATCACGAGCATCATTAAGCGTAACCATTAGTCAGCCAGCGCAGCAAATGGCAAGGATCCCGCTTGCTCATTGGCTGGGAGACCTCGTTAAGGGGATTTGATTGGTTTGACGATGACCTCCCTGTGTGTGTATGAGAGCGTGTGTGTGTGTGTGCGTTGGCAGGGGTGACAGATAGGAACACAGCCGGACCAGCTGGCTGAAAATCACCGCAATCTGCTTCCTAGTTTAGCTGGCCTGACTACACACACACACACACACACACACACACACACACAAGCATTAGCTAAAGACTTAAGCACATTCAATTATTTACTACACATTTTATGTAAAAGTGCCAATAAAGAGCTTGAAACAAGGAAAGAACACAAAAGAATAAATCACATGTGAAAAGTCTTACAAAGAAAATTTAAATAAAATATTCAATAACTTTTACATCATATAAAGTCCAGAAATGATGAAAGAACACTGACGAACAGTGAGTCAGTTACTAAAAAGGGCCCGACTGATTTGTGTAATTTGGCTGTGACAGTAGCAACGCACACGTCTCCTCTGTCCCTGGTGTGAAACCACTGGTGTGTGTCCTCTCTCTTTCTCCCCTCTCTCTGTAGAGAAGCAAAACCATTCGCAGGCCATTAAAATAATTTATTACAATTCTCCATATTCTCTTAATTAAAATTCACTTATCGCAGTTGGGGACTTGAGAGCAGGGCCATTAAGGAGACTGCTCTCTCGAGTGTATGTATAGGAATGTTTTGTGGTGTGTGAGTGTGTGTGTGTGCATACTGCGCGTGTGTGTGCATACGGGCACCTGTGTGTGCCTGCGCCGTTTCGGCACCCATGTGTGCATGCATACAAAACTTGGGGCCTTAATCACTAGTTTTCTTGATTAGGCCATACTGTGAGGCAGTTTCTTGCAGAAATTATTAAAGCTGGCCATCAGGCGGTTTCGTAACCCTGTAATCACCAAATGTAGAGACTAAAGCACAGCCTAGTTTGCTGTAATCATAAGTAACAACTCCAATTAGTCTAGGTTGCTGTTGTTACGCAGGTCACACTGCAGGAGCTGGTTGAAAACTTTGTTGTTATCTGACTTTGTAATGTTGTAGTGTACGCCTGAATCACGAAGCGTGTAAATATGCACATATGCACATAATGGCTCCATACTGTTGTTCTAAAAGGCGGAGGCTAAAGGGGACATGCAGGGTAGTTAGTTAGCCTTCACATTACAGTGCAGTATTACAACTAAAATGGAGATAAAGATGTTTTTTGCTTGATAATTAATACAGAAAAACAATGTAGTTTGATTCATTATATTTTGCTGGTATATTCAAAGTTTGTTTCACCTCTTCTGATGACTTTTAACACCATTTCTGAAGCACTTCCTGTTGCTCAAATAACACCTCCTTAATCTGCCACGCTGCAGTGACCGTGTCTTATGTTTGATTTGATTTCATGCATTTCTTACTTTAATGTGTTTGTTGATTTGTGCATTTGATCTTAAAGTTTATTTTGGCTATGTTTTAGTTGTGGTGGGATCCTATGGGAATATTCATTCCCATCAAAACAAATGAAAGCATCAAAAAAGACAGATCAGTGAGAGGAGATCAAAGAGCTTATGAGCAAAATATTCAGCTGTGTGTATTTTATTCATGCTGCTTAGGATGTTTATGGTCAAACTTTTAGAAAAGAAAACTAATTTTGCTCAACAGAACCAATACTTCAGAGCCACTATGTGCAGAATGTGAAACAAATAGCCAACTTTGTGCCCCCAGTGGTCAACAAAGGAAGCGTAGCAACAATTAGGGCAAACTTCGATTCATCAAAGAGATGGTGGGAACAGAGATATCACATGCATGCTGTCATCTGATTGGATGCCACTTCAAAAACACTTCCTGTCTGCACATTCCTCCACTTCAGTGGCTGTATCCTCCACATTTCTCCACCAAAAACATTCAAATGGACAAACAAGCCCGTCCCACTTTGAAGGTGTCTCTGAATACAAAGGTATCCCATAATCCACTGCGCTCAAGTCAATTCTGTAACAAGGTAGTCAGACTTCACATCACAAAGGCTGCAAATGTTGCACGGCCACTTGGTACGTACCCGTTATTTACATTCCTTAGTCACTGGTAATTACATCACTTGAACCAGGCCAATTAAAAAGCCTCTGCAGGATCTGAATAAAGGATGCAATGGATTAAACTGGATTAAAGCTGCCTGTGTGCACTGCCGATGTTACTGACATCTGAACATGTCATATTTGAGCTAAATGCCACCACTAGTGAGAAAGTAAGGTAGGTATTCATCAACAACATCAAAGTAAGGCACCTCTTTTCATCAGTATTCATGACATATGAGGTCCAGGTGTGAATGTGCATGTAGAGTATATCACTGAATGCAGCTACTTTTTGGGTAAGTGAGCCTTTAAAAGCTGGTCAAGACACTGTGACACAAACATACAAGTTTACCCCGTGCTGTGAGCAGTTTAAATATTGTTGTGTGATGATTTTCAGAGGCTTTAATTGGTAAATATCTAAGAAAAGAAAGAAAGCCTCAATGGGAATTGATCAACTTCTGATCCAGAAATGCCTCATAAAGCATCCCTAACTGAGAGATGCTAGACAAAGCAGGGACAGGCCAGCACGCAGGTATTGTTTGTATCAGCATTCATAAGAAAAGCTTCTGAAAGCTCATTGAATGAAAAACCAAACACACACAGCAGGAGGATTCCTTCAAAATGGATCTTTTACAAACTCAACCCTTCCATTAATCCCCCCCCCCCACTACAACATTTTCTCTGTCCACTTTTCATCAGCATGATCGCTTCCCCTGACACTTACGCTGCGTCACAAGCTCTTCTGCTCAGCCTTTAAATTCCCCATCTAAACAGAGGCTGCAGCGAACAAAAACACGCCGCAGGCAAACGTTCAGCTGCAATTTCAATCATAAAAGCCCTAAACGGGGTTTGTTAGATACAACGGCTAAACAGTGGGGGCAGATACAGGGAGCCGGAATCTGATGCTCTCCTCTCTCACACACACACACACACACACACACACACATAATCAAACTTCCTGTGTGAGCACACACAAGGTTTGCAAGGAGTGTGCATACCACTGTAGCCATGTGTCAGCTCCAGCTGCCTTCAGGCCTCACTGGGAATTTTTGGGGAAGCGCCCAGGTTGCCAAGGACCTCAGCGCCTACTGTATTGTATCCCGGCTACAGTTGCTATGGCATCTGTATTGTTGCACTGCCAGCGGCGATGAATGTATGCATGTTTCCCGCAGAGAGCGATCCCGCGGAGGGCGGAGTCATTAGCTTAACGAGCACTGCTCCAATGACACAACACACACACACACACACACACACACAACACACAGTCACACACATCCAAGTGTGTGCAGGGAGGCCTGCAGACACACACATCCTAAAAATAGTCAAACACACACTTGCACACTGGTATGTTGTAATTACCACCTCTTTACTCCTGGCAGTGTGATAAACAGTCAACTAGAACGTTTTGCCTTCCTGTGCTTGACTGTATGAACCTGTGTGTGTTGCCATGCGTGTGTGTGTTGTCCTGCTGTGAGTCCATGTGTGTGTGTGGGACATGATGAAGAGCGAATAAAGGCAGAGATTACTGTAGATGCAGCGTAAGGCCTCAGTAATCTACTCTACTGGTGTTTGATTAAACTAACAAGCCCGGGGAGTTCAGATCACTGTCGGCTCTGAAACGTTCCCGAGTTGATCGACCAAATAAACTCAAAGGCCGCTTGAATCCATCCATGCGACCACAGTGAGTCACACAACCTGCGAGTTGATCCAATCTCTCCTTTTGTTTACTTATTAAGCACTTTTCTAACCCTGCCCCAAGTGAAATAATCCTACAGGTAATTCAATTGTGGCTTTTGTTTACTTATCAAGAGTGTTTTCAATCCAAAAAATGCACGCCCAGCTTCTCCCTGTGAGCAAGCAATTAACCTGCCCGAGTTTCATGCGCCAGCCTCAAGTCAGGCAAACTGCACGGTGATTATTTCCTCAGTATTGTGCGTCTCAGGGATGGTTTGAAAACATTAACTTACTCCTCTGCATCAATGTGATAATTGGAATTATGATTATTAGAGGAAACACACCACCAGCGCTCCTCTTCACTGATTTGATTAGTTTAATAAGCATGTACCTGGACGCCAACTAACCGATGAATTACACTGGATGGATCTTATGTGCTTCAAGTTCACTGAGCACTTCTAGTGGATGTATTTCACTAATAAGTGTTTACATCTTATATCTGCAAACTCTCTTTAAAGTGACGCTTTAAACTCAATGCACTTGACGTATTTCATTAGATTTCTTTATTTAATACTGGTGCATTGGGGCATTTGGCATATTTAGTACGATAAGCAAAACCTGTACATCAACGCTGTCTTCTTTATACAACTGATCCACAATAGCAAACATGTTGAGACAACCACAAGGCTGGAATTGTTTCTTTTTTTCCAAATCAGCATAATACAGGAATGCTTTTTTAATGAGTGTGTCTGCCAAGGTGCAAAATGTTTCTACTCAACCTGTTTGCAATCTGTTCGCTGACATATTTCATCTGTTTTCCCACATTATCCACTCCTGCAAAGCAGTGCCCACAAGTACAAACTGTAACCTGATAAAACTTTTTTGTGGTTATGTTTAGAAGCATGAATATGGTCTTGATTTAATATAGAGAAGTTAACTTTGTTACATTGATTGACGCCATAATCTTTCCCTGACCTTGACCAAAGTGCTTTTGCCTGGACAATGTGAATCCCAGGTCCAGTTTCGCAAAGACAGACTTTTAATAAAACTAATAGTCCGACTTGAGATAGATGTCTAAAGTCATCCGTTGCACGAAGCTGTCACAACTATTTTCAGTAGGACAAATTTGCCATGAATTCTGGGTAAATTAAGACTCTAAAACATTGCTGACGGGGCGAGCGTGTCAAACTGCTCAGCTCCGTTCACTCCAGCAGAAAATGTTAGTCTTCAGGAAGAATTCAAGCGTCACAAGGACATTCGACTGGGAAAAATCCAGAGGAGTGTGACAGTACAAATTCAGCAGGTGTCACCGTTTGTTCCCATGGAAACGTGGATCTTAACTGTGAGTGACATTTTAGCTTTAAAATAAGTTAGCTAGAGTGATCTAAGAGTAAAATTAAGTCTGGCATAGCACCTCGCTAAGTGAGCCACCAGTCTCATGCGTCCGAACTTTATGACCCAGAATGCAACTTGTGTGTGGGACTAAGTGTGAGGCGCCTTCATAAGTAAACACTTTTGAGCGCCAGAGATTTCAGTTACTGCAGGTTTTTGTCGCTCGAGTCTGAAACAACATGTTCACACAAGCTTAGCCGGACAACATGTCAAGACTTTACATATTACCGCGTGACTGAAGCAGTAAACGGGAGAGCTCTGCAGCCATTACAAATCACAGGGGGAGTCCAGACAAACCGGGCTTTAGCTGTTTCAGCTATTGTTAGTTAATGTGTTTCAACAAGTCGTCTATCAAACTCACAAACTGTGTCACAAATGAAATCCCATTAAATGTGCTTTTCTTCAGTTTTGCGGCCCTAAACATTTTGGTACAGTAAATGTGTCTTTTGTCGCAGAGAGGATGATCTTATTTTAGAACAAACCGCTTTTAACATTTTCCACCACAGACAAAATTTACTTTATTCTTCTCTTTTCTCTCTGATCAAACACAGAACACCCAAAGCTGTTTTGAATTAGGTTACAAAAGCATACAGTGGACTCAAACAACCTAAGGGCTAATTTAATTGTTTAGCTTGTCTC
This sequence comes from Datnioides undecimradiatus, assembly GCA_008933995.1. Taxonomy (NCBI): domain Eukaryota; kingdom Metazoa; phylum Chordata; class Actinopteri; order Lobotiformes; family Datnioididae; genus Datnioides; species Datnioides undecimradiatus. The sequence goes on from WARS01000034.1 coordinate 258,814, forward strand.
ATATTTAGGACGACTTTATCCTCTAATGTGCCTGCCGCCCTGCTTGATTAAGCAGGAGGACTTAAAGCTGCCTTTAATCAGGGACACACTGCTGGGAAACATAGAAAGAATGAAAATGATTTAAGGTCATATTATAAAGCTTAAGAAATGTGACTGAGTAAATTGTTACTGTTTGATCTTTTCAGAAAGACACTCAGGTTTTTATTTTGGCTCATTCTCTCGGCTCTGACAGCAAAACAGTTTGTAAGCCACAGAATGAACGTTGGACCTCTGTTCGTGAGGTGGATACAAAATGACTCCAAATGAACGCTAATGTCAACTAGATGTGCAAATAAGCCACAGTCTGCCAACATGTTCACTATATGAACTAAATGAACTACTAATGTGCTAATTTTGCACATAAAAGGCGACAATTAGCCTCTGGTTTTAAACTTCATGTACAGATGTGAGTGGTATTAATATTCTTATCCTATTCCCAGTGAAAAAAGAGAATGATCTTATTTCCTCAAATGACTACAGTATGCTCTGTCTGATGTCATGTCCACTGTGCGTCCCACACTGTGATTCAGTTTTGGCAGCAAAGTCACCAAGACAAATTGCTGTGCTCCTGGCAAATTAAGCAATACCGATACCGACTTGATCCCTGGGATTAATCCCGTGATTCCAAGCTGACGTGGCACCCAGGGGCCACATGTTGCTCAGTGCTGAAGGGGATCATTTCCATTAAAAAAAAAAAAAAAGATTCAAAACACCTTGATTCATTTGAAAATGTATCGTGAAGCAATAAGTTCTCCTTTTCCTGCCCCCTCTGCGCACCGTTATGTCCAAAACCAACATACATAAACATCCCCTCATGCTGACAAGCTCTTGAGCCACTGTGACATCAAGTCCAGAGCCCTTTAATGAATTTAATTCTAGCTTAAGGCTTGTAAACAAGTCAAGCAACAGACTAGCAGGCCCTGTGGCTAGAAAACGGACCAGCCGAGTGAAACCGGCTCATTAAGACAAAATTCTGATTGATCAGCACTCTGGGTCAAGCTTAATCAAACGGAGCGAAGTGAGCAATTGGGCGATCTCTAATTAAGCTCAGGCTGTCTTGAAGGAATCTGTAAATAATCACTGATAGAAAAACACTTGTGCCAGATGATTTGAACAATACTGCTTCAAATGGTGATTGGTGTGGAGTGCTGTCTCAATCACTCGCACACAGCATTGTCTAAAACTGTGAGGGATGCATGGGATCTGGAAAGGACCTGCGGTTTGGCTTGTTTTTGGAAATGTGCCACATGGCAGCAGCAGCCCTCACTACATTTCAGTGACAACACAAGCCTACAGTAAATCTCTTCCCTCCAGTGTTTCATTTTCGGTGGTTTAGTTTATGGTTTGGTTGCGTAGGCACCTTCAAGGTCCATTAAAAAGCCATTGGAAGGTTTTGTAAGAGGTAAAGGAGACAGCACCTGTTGTCTCTTCTAAAAGAGAAGGAGAGATAGATAATGCCCAACTAAGAAAAAATCTGATTACACATTAGCTGAGATTCATTTTGAAACACTTTCTGACACAGATATATTTGAGATTTGAGTTAAGATCTTTTACCGTTAAAACAAGAAAACAAAATAGGTCTTGGGTTTCAGATTGTAGACGGGACTTCTCACTATTGTCAGACTAAATGGAAAAAAAATCATCTGCAAATTCATCTCCAGCAAAAACTGCTTTTAGGCTGTCTGAACGTGCACGTGAAATAAAAGATGTCTTTTAAATGAAAATAAAAATCCTGTGTCACAGCAGGTGTTGGTTTGATGTCAGCACCAGCCTGTAAAACAGATTCTTCCTGGGGAACAAGACAGAGGAAAGAAAGAGGTTGTAGAGGGGACAAAGATATCACACAGGCACGTAAAATTAAGTAGTGGAAGAAAAGTTATTTATATGGTGTTATCTGCGGTCCTGGCTCCCTGTCTCTCGTCTCAGTCTTATGTAAGCTGAAAAAGGCTCCCTGTCTGATTCGGAGGCGTGGAGGGTGCAGCGGAGGTTCTGGAATATAATCTATTTGCTAATTATAAACCAAGGCTAAAGCACGACCAAGCCGTCGCTCCACTGAGCTCAGGGCTATACCCAGAGGCTGGGGAAGAATTAGCATAGTCTGCGCACACACAGAGACACACACATGCACAGAGCCTCAGAGTGATTAGACCCGCCCTGGATGTGAACAGCAATTAACTGCAATCAGAGCCCTGTCCCTCTCCTCCCCAGCCCTCCCACCTTCTCCCCGTGTGTCTCTCATCCCTCGCTCTTTCATCTGCGCCCTTTCACTTGTTTTTGTCTTGATTATTCTTAAAGGGATCCCTTGATATTTTGGATTTACTTGGTTTCTTTTCTTCAGCACGCACAGATCATGTTGCTGCTGGAGAGGAGGCTCTCAGAAACAGAAACCTCGAAACGAGCATAAAAAAATAAAAACCCAGGCAGTTTAACGATGTAAAAGTCCTTGCGTTTGCTGGGTTAAGCCCTGGTAGCACCTGAAAGTTAAATTACTAAAATAATAAATGCATATTTTCATATATAATAACTTTCCCTAAAAGTTTGGAAATAAATAAACTTGCACACCAGTTCAACAGCACCCATTTTCTCTCTGCCGTTCTCGTCTCCTCACTTCTGAACCATTAAACCCCACTTTGTTTCCACACTACCAAGCTTGCTCAAGGTCAGTCTGTTTAATTTGCTGGTTAATGAAAAAAGGTAACCGGCTAAGAGGCCACACTCTATTTCGGACTCTCCTGCTCTCCGTCAAGCCAGTGAGGTTCCCCAAAGTCGAACCTGACGCGAGAAATTCATGCAGATTTACTTGAGAGTGAATCCAATAATCACGGCGATTCACTCGGAGAAGCTGAAACTGACGCAAAATTTCTCAGTTGTAGACGCTGCTGTGATCAGGCCTTTAGGCCCAAAACTCTGCTTTTTAAGAGACACTGAAAATAACATTTTATATTTCTTTACAAGCATTTTCCTGTTGCACGATCTGTCCAAATTCACATGGATACCGGCATGTCACAGTGGCTCTGACCATCTGACTCCCCATTACAGGATGCTGATGATTGAACTGAAGCTTATTCTACTGTGACATTCAGTCAGTGGCTCTGGTTGCATCCGCTAAATAAAGCAAATAAATAAAGTGAAATAAATAAATAAAAATGAAAGAGTGACAGGAAACAGGAACACAGTGAGAGAAGGGGGGATGGAGCATTTGGTGGGAGTTGAAACTGGAGGCACAGTTGCAGCACTGATCCACCAAAACACCCCACAGCCGTTTAATGAAACTCAGCAACGTTAAGCCCAGGCTTGAGGGGGGAAGCGTTGGTCATGGCATGTGCAAAACCAGCAGCAAACAGCATGAATAACACATCCACATTGTGAAGAGATTAGGTTTTTCAGCACAACCTTCAACTGAGCTCAAATAAAATGAAATAATAAAGCGAATATTCACACTCTATGTTTCAGTATGCTTTAAAGATAAGTTAAGCACACCGGTCCTGATGCAACTCACTATCTGCTGTCATTAAATCAAAAGCATTCAGTAGAACAGACTTGGTGACTTGATGTGCAGTACTGTTCTCGATTTCATTACCTGACTTAAAAAAGCTAATCTTGTTGATCTCAGATATTAAAGTCTGTTCTGTTTCTGGTGATATTCCTGCTAATAATCACTTCATCACAAGGTGTACCGTTCCACACTTCATACCATTCGTACCTTCTGAGATCGCGACCCTCCAGTAGGGTCTGGCAGATCAGTGTGTAGTAAGTGTGGGTGGAAAAAGGGTTATGTTGATTGTATTTCTTCAAATCAATCAGAGTAATCACAGGCTGGCCTGAAGGGTCGAGGGCCCACTGATGAACTTGAATATTTTGCACAATTTCCACTGCTTCTTAGGACCATATGTAATTTGTCATCTCAACAACTTTGCTTTCCTGCGATCATAATATTCCACCATCATAAAAAAAAAACAAAGACTGGGTGGATGTTTTTTTCAAAAGTACACTTTTATGAACTGTGTTTTGTGTTATGCGATATGCAAAACCAGAATGACTGAGAGCTCAACGTGAAGAGTTGTTTTTGTGCACCAACTGGTGAAAAATCAGTGAAGCAATAGGTGGGAAATGAAAACAGCATCACGTTGCTGTGCTGGTAATATTGTAATATTAAGAGAGATCACAAACAGGTGTGCAGAATCTCCCTCATGATCCTCTGTGACAGATGAATAATACAAGAAAATCCTGGATTGACAGAGAGTGTAGTTTTGTTTGTGTACACTGCAGTCCTCTAATATGTTTAGCAAGTGTCTGCTACACTTTGGACGGGAAACCACCCACTGCCATTTTCTTATCTGATGGGATGCATCTGAGCTTGTGTACAGACAATTAACAATTTAATATATGCTAATTTATATGTATTAATATTCCACTGTTTGCAGAAGCTACCTTTTCGCAGCTAGCTGCTAGCATTAATGCATTCCCCCATTAGTACGCCAGGAAACCGTGCTTTACTGGCTAATCGTCAACGTCCTGCCAACGTTTTCCATCGTTAGCGGGCTATTTAGCATGCCAGCAGGAGCACCGGCAGCTGATGCTTTCAGAGACTTGGAAAGTGGCAGCACAGGGAGAGCAGAGGGGAGGAAAAGGAAAGAGTATTTGGCCAGTGGGATGCTCCTCACAGCGGTCTGCATCTGGTGAGTCAGACTGCTAACCAGCTCTGAGACCCACAGACCATCCCACAGACCCTCGCTGGGTCTCATATTTAAGAGGCACAACCTTCAAAAAACACAAAATCTCTCCTCCACGGCCTCCTTCTCACCAGCTGGGCACTGTCCTCCAGACCTTCAAAAATTCTGTCATTTTCTTTTTCCTCTCCTTCCCCCCTCTCTCCACCCTGCTCCTGCATCTGGTGCCATCCTCCTTACGGCCTCCTGTTCTGCAAGCTCTAAACCTCTGAAACTCTCCATCCCTCCATCCAAGCACATTCAGCGAATAAAGCTCTTTCTGCTCTTTCAACCTTCTCCATCCCTCAGCGTATCCTTCATCTGAAACCCTCCTGCGGCTCGCCCTCCCAAACCTCTGGCCTTCTTTCTTCCCCACTTCCCCATTCCTCCATCTTTCCCTCCATCGTATCATCCATTCAACCTTTCAACCTAAGTGGCCCTTATCTGCCCTCCGGCCATCTGTCTCAATTTCTCTGAATTTTTCTTTCACTCCCTTTTTCCTCCCTCATCTGTGTTTTCTAAATCATCTCTCCCATTTCATCTTTCCTTTCCACAACCTTGTGACACCATTTCACAGAGCAAAAATGAAAAGAACATTGCTGACAACGGTTTTAGGAAAGAGAGAGAGGGCAAGAAAGAGAGAGAGAGCAGAGAAAGGGAGAGAGAGAGCAGAGAAAGGGAGTCGAGAGGCAGGGAGTGTGTGTGTGTGACAGAGATGACAGTCGGAGCAAATAAGAGGATGAAACAACAAAATAGAAATGAAAATCAAGAACAATGGAGAGACAGGCGGCGACACAAGAGGAGGGAGAATACAGAGAGACGGAGACAGTGAGAGAACAAACAGGGAGGGAAGGAGAGCAAATAGTGGAGAGAGCAAAGGCCAGATTAAAAAGTGCTTGGTTGAAACTCAATCGGGGCAACTGTAGATCTATAACCTGCTGAGCTGCGAGAACACATATAGAAAGAAGTGTACTCACTAAGCTGACACACACACACACACACACACACACACACACACACACACACACACACACACATCCAGTTAAGCATGCATGCACAGGCACACTCCGTACCTCAAATATAGGGAGGGAACAGTGTTTCCCATAAGGATCTGTGCTTGCTTGAACACAGGGGCAGCTGAGTGAGACAACACTTCTTTGCTTCATGCCACCGCTATTAAAATTAAAGCTGCAATAAACCCAGTTTTTAATATTAACAACAAATTAAATGACAATTTGCATTTGAAAGGTGATACTCGGTAGGCAACTAACTGGCAATCATGGTGTAGCATTTAGCAGCTACAGAGGCACAACGTTCTGAGGAGTTAATGAAGAACAAAACAAAGCTAAAGACTGAGATTCGTCAAGGACACACACACACGCCTCCAAGTAAATGCTAATGTTGCCCCGCGTCTGCATGAGATGTAAAAATGCCACTGTTTGCCAAATCATACCCACAGGCATCTTGTTGCGAAGCCACTAGGTAGGCAAAAAATAATCGATTAATCCAGGGTTTATGAGAAATGTGAATCACTTTGAGCAGTCTGAACTGCCGATAACAGTCTTTTACTCTGAAGCTGCTGCAAGGAGTGTTGGTTTAGCATGCACTAGCCGAAACAAAGAGTTAAATATCCCAAGTGAGATTCATCAAACTCCCTCAACAGCTTTATTTTATTCACATTAATGTGATAAAATAGCGAAGAAATCAAACCACAGAGCTTCAGTTCGTGCTGTCAGAGATCGGCAGATAAAAACCTACAGTTTCTGCCTCATTGCAGCTCTGCGACGTGACCGAAATCAAGAAGCAGCAGTTTTGACATCGAGCTAGATGCTGAAAAACGTCTTGCAGCACATGATTAAAATGGGAGGCGGTCAAGATGATACGACGGTCACGGATGAATGAGAGGATGCTCCGGTACAGGTGCGGCTACACTGAGGACATTCCTCTGAAAAGCAACTTCCATGAAGACTGTGAGTAGCTGAGTGGAGAGTGGGAAGGTCCTCCTGAACCGTGTTTGTCATGGTGCCAAAAAATGTCATCACATGTTCATGTTTTTCTCAACTTTGGTAACACAAGCAGACTTGGTGCAGATGATTCATACTGTTAATTTTGCTTGGAGGGAGAGAATGAGGCAGCAGCTTTTAAATTGTCTTAAAATCTCTCAAAAGTGCTTCTTAAGAACTAATTTGCCCCTACGAGTGTTTCCTGCATTGTGAAGTGAATATCTTTTGGTTTGGGACGCACAAAACACGCAACCTGAGGACAAAACCTTGGGGTCGGAGAAATCGTTATGAGCGCTCTGACGTTTTAAAGATTAGCAAACATAGAAATACTCATTAGATGCAACTCTGATTAGTTTTTTTCTGCAAATGGGAGAAAGATCCAGTTTCAGAAACATACATTCTCCTACCTGAATGTATATGCATATACACTCACGCTCCCCGTCCAATGCAGTATTCATTGAGATGAGAGTAAGGGGGCCTTATTGAAGCGCTGTTCTTTTTCTGCACACACACACACACACACACACACACACACACACACACACCTAACATATTCTGAGAGTTGCCAAGGCATTTTAAATTCTTGGAAAGAAATCACTGCAGGTTTTAATGCGGGTGTTGAAGGATGCACTTGGAAAGGGAAGACGCAGCAGGAGTGCAGATGGAAGGCGATATAATTCTTTTAAATTAAACTTGTCCCTTATTCCTGCGTCTTTCCTATCTCCCTCTATTTTGTATCATTTATTTAACTTAGCTTGTTATTTCCATGCAGGATACACAGTCTGGAGTGAATAATCTGAGGAGCGAGGTGTATTACTTTGAGGCTTTCTACCTCTTTCTACCACTTCTATGACTGTGTGCTAAATCAAAAAAACTCATTACATATATTTTAACAGAGCCCCTTCTTTCTGTATGTATTTTGACATTATCTCTTGGTGTTGATGTGGCCTTTACCCCGTTTGCTCGCTATCTGTCTCTCGTCCTCATAATTTCATATTCAGTAAGATGTATTTTGCATTTTGTTATGAGTATGTTTATGTTCACCGCTAAAATGTGTATTTTGTCCTCATTAAAATCTAAAAATAAGCACCATATTGTTGTCTGTATTAGTGCATGTTGAACTGCGACTGTATGAAATACGGGAAGTAGTTTGATCAGTCAGCCGGGGCAGAGGAGACGTTGAGGAGAGGTGTGCATGGAGAAGTTCAGTCGCATGAGACAAACTTATTTGTATGCATCTCACGCACACACGCACACACATGCACAGTATTAGAATAGAGAGGCTTTAAATTACCCAGACACACATGTATTGGTACAATACTTCTATACCTGTGTCCTCATTGATATAATACATTCCACAGCCCTGAAGCCAGCACACTTCATACAAAGAGAGAAAGGGATGTGACGTGCAACAAAAGGTTGAATACACAATTATCCACTATGCTGCATGTGCCTCAGTCATTCTGCCATCAAGATGACCCAAGAGCTCACTTTCGTAATCTAGGACTCCTTTTGAAGACCTCCACGGCGAGGAATGCTAAATTCCTCCCTGTATTTCTAAAATACTGCATCCACTAGCAGGGGTTTGGTTTCACCTGAAACTAAGTCTTGACACTTAAATAGACTGTTCTGAGACTTGAGGTTGTGTGAGGCACCAAATCCATAGTCACAGGGGTTGCTGAAGCTGTTATGTCGCACTCTTTATGTCCACCAGACTCTATAAACTATTTAAAACACAATAGTACAAAGTAACCGATCAAGGCAGAGGTAGATAAGCTTTGCCCATGTTCTCCAAGGTAAAATTCCTGTTTTTGTCAGAGGAGTCTGGTGCACTTAAAGAGAGCAACATAATGGCTTTAGTTTCCTATCAGAAAGGGCCGTCTGGTGGCAAGGTGAAGCTGTAAAAATACAGAAATATACATACACTTAAAATGATGTTTTAAGCCTCACTGAGCCTCATACAGCCCCACTTCAAAATAAACCTGAACTATCCCTTTAAGCCACCAGGACGCCACCCCTCAAATGACCCTTTGATGGTTCGTCCCAAAGCGAGGATCACCCAAAATGTCCTCATTCCAAGGTCTAAAACTCGAACTGGCTCTCACAAAGAGACATAGACGAGCACACAACACACACACACACACACACACACACACACACACATACACACAGTGTGTCTGATACCGCTGCTGCAGAGAGGATCAAAGTGGAGCTGGTCTTATTTCTCCATCATGTGTGTTTGATGGTGCTGGCCTTGGAGGTCTTTTCTCGGTCTCTGAATGCGTTTGTGGTTGCTTCAGGACTCAAACAGATCTACCTATTGATCTCATTCATGCAAATAATGTGTGTTTTTTCAGATCCTTCCTGTCACTTTCACTCTAACTACTGACACACACTTTGACAAGTTAAAAATCCCAACTAATCCAAAGCCAGAGAGGGTTTTTGCTCCTGAGCCCACCGTGAGTGGAAGTATTCCCACCCCTCACCTCGCCACGTTTTTTTAAGAGTGAACAAATCAAGCCAAAGATGTTCTGTCCTCTAATGACACCACAGCAACTGTCTGAGTGCCGTGATGATAATGGAGGCTTGACGCATCAATAAAGCATGATAATCTGTGTGCAGAGGAATATTTTTTGCAGTTGACTTCGCCCAGCGTGACTCTTCCTCCGACCTGATTGATCGATCGCCCTGCTGCGAGCTGTTGGCCCACTTCCATGAGAACGGCGTGCAGCCTGATTCTGGAAAACACACTTTTCCCTGACACGACTCCTCCTAACCCAGAAAGGGGTTTTTGTATGCACAGACGTCCGTGTGTGTGTGTGTGTGAGTGTGTGTCTGATTGAGCAGGGAGGGGGTTCCTCTGGGATCCTCGACTGCCAGACTCATTACAACATCCACACACAGCCTCCACCTCCTCCTCCTCTGGTCTGTAGTGACCCAGAAACTTCATATGGGTCAGATCAGACACTGAACCCTCCACTCTGTCCCGACTGAGAGATACAGTGTGCATCTTCACATCCGTCTCTACTCAGTCATTTATCTCACCACCCATCCTTTGCCTCCCTAAAGAAAACAACAGCTGCCTTCTCCTCTCCACCATCTTTCTTGTTTGTGTTTGTTTTCTCTCCCTCTCCCTCTCTTTGTTTGTATCAACCCAACCTGCCTCTCTCTCATACAGCGCCAGACTCAAATCTCCCAAGAACAGGCGGATCTGTTCCCACACATTCATCTTCATTGCCAGCAGCTCACACAGCCTCTCTGAGGGGAGCTGCAAACCCAGCGGCTGCCTCTGCTGCCATCTTCTGTCCATTAACGTCATTGCTTGATGATTTCGAGCCACTGACTCACTGTTGGGAGCTTAATGTCGTCCAGAGGAGGATTGATGAGCCCATTCCTGCTTTAAACAAAGACCCTGTGTTATATTTATACCTGCTGCTGCAGTCATACAGAAACATCTCTTGCAATTTGCACATGAAACAAACTGCAGCAGTAACAGTTTCTCCTGGTGTTTTTTGCTTTTATTGGATGGTGACAGGCAGGGCAGAGGAAGGATGGCATGCAGCAAAGGGCCTGGGGTTGAAATCAGATCAAGTCGATGCAGGAAGGGTATAAATACACAGTGCCCGCCTGACCAGGTGAGCTACCAGGGTGCCAATCACAATAAAAAGGTTTTATCCATGGCAGAGGTGGAAATGTCGATGCGTCGATAAAAGCAAAATGCAACAAAGCGCCGCTGAAGCAGACTTAGTGAATAAATCATGATGCACACAAAGCATTAAGTTCCACTGAGGAGATCAGAAATAAAACATCAGCTCTGTGCGGAGCGATGAAGAGACTGCAACGTCCAACAAATTAATACTTTAAACTAACAGAGACGCCACTTTTCAGCCATGTCTTCTACATCGTTTTTCCTTGTTTGAAGCCTGACTGGTGCTCGTTTAATGATCTCATCTTGTCGTGGCCTCTTCTGCACCTCGACACTGGTTCACAAGTGTTGGAGTGTAAAGTTTGCATCACCTGCCTTAAACCTGTCTATAAACTCATTATATAATCATTTATTCATTTATTTTCAGGTTTTAACTGAATCTCTTTGCAGTAAGCTCTGTTCAGTCTCTTTTTGTTCCATCTTTTGGCTCTGTTCGATCCTGTAAGGCCTGCTCCTCTTATGTCAAGCATCCCGGCAACTTCAAAATGTAATTTCCCGAATGGCGTTTCTCAGTCAGGCTTGAAAAATGAGTCATAGCGTTGATTCATTTTCATCATTTCACTGAGCTGGATTCGACACGACAGGTACAGCTGTTGTTCTATCAGCTCAGAACGCAGTGTGTTGTTTGTTTAGTTGTTGATTCGTTCAGATGGTTAACTGTCTGGTTAGTTTGTTGTTTGACGAGTTATTTATCTGTTTATGTCTCGTCTCGTCTAGTTCTGCGCCTCTTTAATTAATTCCATGCTTTATTGATTGAGTTTGTCAGTGAGGGTAAAATCATGTGCGACTTATTAAAACAATGTGTCCTTCTTCTCTCTCCATTCTCTGGTTCAGAAATGCAAAGTGAAGGCTGATATTAACTGAAAATAGGGAGCTCTAAGTGGCACTGCACTAAAATGTCCCTTGACACTGTGGCTGTACTCAGATCAGTAGCTGCTCCTGTGCTGCTGACAGATGAGGCCAAGATTTAAAAGACAGCAAGGCCGATCCTAAAACAGCACTGAGGGACAACTGAGTATTAACTGATGGCTTTGTATGTGTCGACATAAAGAGTTTATTTATAGAGTTTCATTGTGTGCGTGTTCGCCTCTGAGCTCTTTAACTGGCCTGACTTCACAGGGGGTCTAACTAGAAAGAAGGAAAAACCAACCAGATAAACAAATATTCTACATCTGAAGATAAAAAACACCCTGCTGTGTAGGACTGAACAAGATGAAGGTCGTATGTGGCCGAGAGAAAGAGTGAGAGAAATGAACAAGTGAGAGAGGAGGAGGGTCCGTTATGATTTTCTGAGCCTGAGCCAGAAGAAACAGAACAACAGAGGAGAAATCGAAAGGAGAGGCGATGTGAAGAAAAGTGAAGTCAAAAGGAGACAAAGGGTGAAAAGTGCAGGGGTGAAGTAAAATGAAAAGGCTCAAAAGTGAGTGAAGAGAGTTCAAAAGAAGGTCAAGAAAGAAAAAGGGAGTGAAGTGGGGAGAGGAGAAGTGGAGACAAGAGGGACCTTAAGTGAACTGAAGAGAAATGAAGCAAAGTGAACACAAGTGTGTCAACGACAGAGGTAAGGCAAAGTGAAGAGGAGTGAAGTGACATGGCATGAAGAAGAGTGACGTTCAGTCAGAAGAAGAGAAGTCCAGAGAAATGAAGAGGAGAGAACAGAGAACGAGAGAGGCATAGAGAAGTTGAGACGTGTGACGTTAAGGCACAAGAGGAGAAGTCCAGAGAAGTGAAGTGATGACGTGAAGAGAAGTAAAGTCAAAAGAAACTAGAAGTGAAGTCAGACGAAGAGAACTGAAGCGATATCAAGTTAAAGACAGAATAACGAGTGAGGCGAGTCGACAGAAGACGAGTGAAAGGAGGATTTGTTGTTGGGATGTGAGCTTTCTGTCCTGACCACAGGCCCTCTGAAGAAGCTGCTCTTTCTGCGTGCGCCCACTGTTCTGAATATCACTCAGGGCTCCCTCAGGGGTTCGGGCGTCCACAGTAACGCCTGAATCTACCTGCCTGTCTGCTCCAATCAGGATTAGCGTTCAGAGGTCTGCGCCTCAGCAAGGAATGATGGGTAATAGCGAGGTGGATATGGACCTGCAGGGTACGATAACAAGGCAGACGCGGCTACGCATGCACAAAGACACACACACACACACACGTACACTCTCAATCTCCCACACCCGATGAAAGGTTGTCAATGTTGATAAATTCTACCATTTTAAAGGCAATCTACAAAAGAACACAGACCCACCCGTCGCTTCACACACACACACACACACACACACGCTGACAAACACACAGCCTGTAGTGGGGATAAATCAAGTGGGCAACATGTCATCAGCTGCATGCCTTTGCGTTGCTGGGGGGGTTTTATTGGACCAAGATGCCAATTGTGCTGAAAAATGCAAAACCAGGGAAAACCTGTCTCTATCTAGCTGTCTGTCAATGCATCGCATAGAAAATGAAAGGTGTCTTCACAGAGTACATGCAAAACAGGTGTGATTCTGTACGCGCCTCTCGACACCCATGCAAGCTCCAGAACTGCACTGAATAATTAATTCACGATACGTCCAAAAAAGCTGGAACCTCATCGATAATTGTATTATTTTAAATACATTTCCATTCGCGAAGCTGGATTTTTGCGTTGTGTTGTTTGCGCGGGGCAGAAACAGTTGTTCACTTCGCAAACAGGTGCAGAGAATGAAGTCATGCAACGGAAGGTCGCGACCTGCGCGCTGTCAGCACTCTGTCAGTGACTTTGGTGCTGACAGCCTGTGGGAACCTTTGCAGGGAAAACACAAGAGCAAATTTATTTTAAAAAGGAACCTGAAGGTAACATTTACCTCGACTGGTTTAAAGGGCAGGGCTCAGCTGAGTGAAGGTGATGTAACATCCCAAACATCACCCAAACATCGCAGGTTCCAGTTTAATGTGAATATTAGCTGCTTCTCCTTCCCTGTAGAGTATTAGCCTGTATATTTTAACTGCAGGATCAGCTGACTTGCTCTATTTTCATGTGTACAAATTGAATACGTTAGCAATAATTGCATGCCTCTTTCCAGGAAACTTTCAGGTAATTATAAAGAACTTAAAAAACAAAATTTCACTGTTCGCATGAATGTGGTGTGAGTTCGGACCTCAGGATACATGCATACATCTTACCACAGTATACGGTATGTTAACTATGTTCAGTGGGGCCTGTGCAGCACAGAGGCAGACAGCTGGATTTAGCTACTGACACACGGTCTAGTCATACAGTGAAGATCAACTTGGGTGGTAAAATGTGACCCAGGGAGGGAGACGAGAGCAGCGGGGGCACAGAAAAGCCAAAACAAGCTGGAAATTAAAGTTGCACTGAGAACAGAGGGCGACGGAAAAAGAAGCTGATGTTGATGAGGAAAGGAAAGCAGGAAGTTCGGGGAGAAACAGAGGAAGGAGGGATGTAAATAGGCTGGAAGAACAGAGAGAGGGTGTGGAAAAACTGAAAGCAATGGAAGAGGAAAGTGGGAAGTTGGGGGGGGGGGCAGAAAGAGAGGGTGGGGGCCTGGCAACCTCCCAAACTAGGCTATCTGACACCGCACACCAGTCGTCAGTCAGGCCAGCTGACCGCTATTTCCAGCATGAGATGACCCACCAGCTGTACCGTGGGGGAGTGGGCGAGAGACACAAAGAGACAAGAGAAAGTGAAAGAGAGAGAGAAAGAGAGAGAAAAGGGGGGACAGGGGCTTTATTTATTCATTGAAGCTTTATTTAAGCAGGCAGGTCAGTCAAGGAAGAGCGTTATTTACAAGGACAGACAAGAAAGAGGTTCATGTCCTGAGGAAGCCGAGCGGGGAGGTTACCTGTCCCAAAACTTGACCTCACCGTCCATCTGTCTGTCCCAATCAGTCTGTTTGACTCTGTCTCATCACCCAGCAGACCAGTCTGGGTCATCCAGTATTTACAAGCGCTATAACAGGAAATAAAACCTCCACGGCCTCTAGCTCATCCCAGTGAGCCGCGAGGGCTTCAGTGTCATGGCCACACATCACACAAACGACGACACCTACACCCAGAACATTTTTAGCCCCGGGTTGGGCGAGGTGGCAAAGTCAGCCCAGGAACAACTTAGGCCCGATTTAGTTCTACACACTGTTGTTGACTTTAAAACGCAGCTTCAGAGCTAGAACAATCCATAGAGCGTCGGTCCAACGGTGCAGGAGGGTTCAGGGGTTAAAGGGACAGTGAAACATGGAGCGTTTTGGGAATTTATGGGAATTAAATGTAGCCGATGGGGCACAGAGGGAACGCGAGACATAAATAGCCATAGAAAACAAGATGATGGCCGCTCAGGGAGGGGCAGCCTCGAAATCACTCCAGTGTTTTACACTGCAGGCCTTCATGGTAGGTGGTGATTGACTTAGGGCGAAAACTCAACACTGGAAATACACTTACTAAAGTACTGCGCCTTTGTAATTATGAGCACTTTAAATCAATTATTTCAATTTCATGCATCTTCTGCTTCACTACAGAGCGAAATCTCACACTCTGTCATTTACCCAAGAGCTGTGGTGACTTTTCAGATGATTTTAATTCCACCCAAGAGACATTTCACATCAAATAAAGCAAAGATTAGCGCCAACCTTGTGCAGCTACAGTTAACGTTCACACATTAATCAGAGTCAACAATCTAATAATGTCAGCCACCCGACGGTCTTGAGCTCCTACTCCTACTTTTTAACATTTTCAGTAGATTTTTCCAGTAACACTTGTCATCAGTCACTTGTCAGTTTGAGTTTTGAGTCAACGCATTTTTAACATTTTGACAGAAACACATGAGATGTGGAGTTGGACAGCAGCTGTTTACCAGACACAATATTAAATTGCAGGTGTAGGATCCAGTGTTTTGCCTACAACTTTAAATCACTGAAAGTCCACAAACTTTATGAGTCACACTAGATCTTCTGAGATTGAGTTGACCTCTCAGCACAGATTGTTTCTTGCCGCTCCAAGTTCAATCTGATAATCTTGCCTAAAAGTACGAGAAGCAACACTTCACTCTGTCGAGCATCAGTGACAAGACAACAAAACTCTGCTTTTTGTCTCAGGTGCACATGTTAACACCCTGTGTGTTTGTGCAACTGTGCCTGTGTGTGTTCTCAGACATGCAGCAAGTGAAGAAAAACATCCCCGACAAGGTCACAGGCATCAGCTGTTTTTAGATTTGATCATGCCCTTTAAAGTGTCAACATCCTCTTAGCGAGAGGAAGAGGAGAGAGAGCATCCATGGGTAATGTAGTGCAAATGTTCACATGCACAAACAGTGACATCATGACGTGGAAGCTGCAAAGTGTCTTCACCACAGACACATTTGCACACAGCGGTTAAACACTTAACGGGGGTAATTTGACAACAAGCCAGCGCTAACACACGACACACCACAAATACACTAAAACAGTGTCACACATTCAGACACAGCAGCAGACTCCATAAACTTTAAAATATAATCACAGACTCTTCCTCATAATTACATCTGTCACATACAGGCAAGTGGAGCTCTCTCACTTTAACCCAGTTCCTCCATCACACCCACACCCATCAGCAGTCTGGATGGAGCCCTTTAAAGGTGGTGTGCTTACACAAAGTCAGGTGAGAAATGCTACATGAAACATATGTATGTATAATTCATATGCCAGTTTGCAGCCGCACCGTGCGCCAGTGTTCAGCAGCAAACACTCGACAGTCTGATGGAAAAGTTTGGGACTATTTGTTGTCAGTGAGCATCTTCCCCACACACGCGCGCGCACACACACACACACACACACACACACACACACACACACACAGTCTCTCTCGGGTGCACAGGTCGAAACACAGCATCTCTCTCACGCACGCACGCACGCACACACACACACACAGATAAACGAGGCAGGCTTTGATCTCCTACCGGATCGACACTTGATGATCTCTCCAAACTCGTCCTCCACCGGCTCGTCGCAGTAGTCCTCGGGGCGCACACCCTCCGCCATCGATTACACCGGGTGTAAAAAGTTATGTGTGTGTGTTTGAGGGGGAGGTGACGGAGTAGTTAAATCCACCAGGAGGAGAGGAAGCGACCCAAAGTACAAATCCAGAACTGACGGTCAGCGGTAGAGCGCACAAGACCCGAAGACAGAGGCAGCAGGAGGTGGAGGAGGAGGAGGACGGACCGGTCTGTCAGACGGGGAGAGACGGAGCGGAGCAGGTGTGCTGGGGGTGGTGAGGGGGTGTCGGAGCATTCCCACCTCTAAATAGTAGGATGCTTGGAGGTGGCTCTCCTCGGGCCCCCGTCCCGTTTGGCGGACGCCATGCGTAAAACCCGACACCCAGCGGACGCATCAGTGGACACTTATTTCCGCACTGGGGCGGTGTTGTGGTGGCAGAATATCAAGGTGAGTCAACTTTGACCTACGGTGGGTGGTGTTCACGTGACAGGTCGCAACCAATGTGGTCTAATTTCTATTGAAGCATCACGATTTTTCCTTCCATAACCTCGATCAGATGAAACCAAATGAGTTTAGTAGGTTACTGCTCGCTTTGATGTTCATGGATTTGGGTCACAGAGTTTATAGCAACACGGAAAGATGGAGGGACTTTATTCAAAAATAGAAAAGATGTAGAAAATTCTGATAGTCCTCATATTCATGACCAAAGAAATGAATTAAAATCCCATTTCCTGTCTGACTCTTTTATTTTTGCTCCAAATGGAGAGAAAAATTTGTCTAAGTTGGAGTTGGAAGACGCACTGCTCGTTGGATGGCAGCGCATTTACAGCCTTACTAATATTAGATCTGTGAATAAACTGATATCCCCACTTTGGATTTCCCGGCTATTCAGAAGTAAGGCTTGATTTACAGTAATGGCTCTATTACGCACGACGCGCTACGCATTTATGAGTGTTGCTATTATTAGACATGGTGGTATGATGGATCCAGGCGCAGCTCCGGGACACAGACTCCCGGCTACTCGCGAGTACCGAGGGCCTGTGGCGGAGCTGCGAGTGAATGAGCTGTTCCAAAAACAGAAACCTCGGCACAGACTGGCATCCCAGGCAGCCGCTGTCTGGACATGGAGAGGTGGTGTGTGTGTGTGTGTGTGTGTGTGTGATTGTGGGTGGGCTGCAGAGGATACAGTTGGGAGTCGTTCAGCTGCTCCTCTCGAGATGAAGTGAACTCACAAATTCACAGTAACACGTGTTTTGTTTTCACTTTCTCTCATTGCTTCAGGCCTGATTCTTACCATTATGGCTGAAAGTTTCACGTGCGTTGCTCCCGTCGCCAATCAACTTCCTGCTCTGACGTCACGGTGTCCTGCCGTGCATGGGTTAAACCACACGAGGTCTAAACAATATTTGATACGGTATTTTTCTTGTTTTTCTTACATTTTTATGATGTTTTCACAATATTTTTGCTTTTACATTAAAGTTAGGAATCCAGTGAAAAACCTCAGACTCACATTATGCGTTTCTGAACAGATCTACACAAACACACGCTTTTATCCTCTGTGAGGAGAAGCGTATGAATGCAGCATGAATGTAAGCGGGAAACAGAGCTTTTAATGTTTGGGTGCCGCACACGAAGCCCACGATTCATCACAAAACTCAATAAATCTGGTGCGACCTGTGTAACATTAACTGTACCCGTAATGTACAAATATTTTATTTAGAATGACTGTACAGACAGGATGCGTTACGTGATCCCTTACTGCATATTTGTATATAAAATCCCATGTGTAGTCAAATAAAATTTCTTTTTCAAATGTCTAATTGCTTTAAAACATACTTTTAAATGTCAGTGCCAGTTAAGACATCGCAGAGAGATCATTTTCCAAAGATTTAAAACTTATTTTATGTTGTTTACAGCTGTGAGCGCTTCGGTTTCCTGTCTTTATGTATCCCTAATTCTTGCTCGCTGGGAATCAGTGTGGATGCGGGACACACACTCAATGAGCATCTCCAGCTAGGCAATGGCAGAATGTGGACAGCAGGGGGCAGTACAGCCACGGGATAGGGAGTACAGTATGAATCGGTACTGTAAACTAGGCCAGTGAGTCTTGGAAAGATGTTTTGTGAAGACGGCTCCCTCAGGGCCGAGTAAACAACAAAGGAGCTGCAGTCGATTCTAAAAAACTAAATGGAGCGTGTGAGGTAGAAATGATCCAGTGCAGTGTTATATCTTATTGTCAGATCACTCAGACATCTCCTGATTGTGTGTGTGTGTGTTTGAGGCTAAATGACACAGATGCTGAGTGTGGCAGGCGCTGGTTGTACTCACTGTGCTGATGGCAGCTAATCCAGGCTGACAAGGCACGCTGCTCCTTAACCGACCGACCCCCTCCCCCTGACTCTCCTGGAGGTTTTTGGCAGCAGCAGGGATGGCAGATGAATCATTTGACTGCCGGAGCCAGAGTTCTCCAGTTTATCAGCTGTTACTCCATTCAATTATAGGGCTGCATCTGCTTTTTTTCTTGTGAATGAGCAAAGAGGGGCAGGTGAAGGAGTTTAGACTTTTTGGAGGCAATTTGATTCTGACCTTGAAATCAATTAGAGGTCAAGAAACAAAATCTCATTTTCAGGTGACAAGAGTGATGCATTATGCCCAACTATGACGTTACAGGCTCCTGGGGAACTGCCGCATTATAACCAAATGTTATGTAACTTTATGAGATCTTCCCGCCTGCAGATATCTTGATGTTACCCGCAGTGAAGTGCGCCTGTCACAGCAGCAATCATAAACCACTTTACTTAAATCAACGTCTTGGGCTCTTTTTGTCGCTCACCGGCTGTTAACAGTCGTCTTCTCAGCCAGAAATGAACAAATCCAGGCCTCTGTGGGAGCAAATGTTGAAATTATGTCAATATGTTGGGGGTTTTTTATTATTTTGCAGGAGATCGTAACTGTTGTTTTGGTCAAGTGACTCCTCTGAGCCTTTCCTTATGTTGGTAATTGGCACTACAACTCCTAATTGGCAGGAGGAGTGTTTGCAAAGAGGCGGCCTCAAGAGCAAACTCATCGAAAACTGGCGCTAGATATAATCTCTAATGTGTTCATTCAGATAATGAAGGGAAAGTAGTTCTTCTGGAGGAATCTGGGTTATTCAGAATTAACCCTCAATATATGTATATAATGAATGATGCTCTTAATTTGTTAATTCAGACCTCCCGGGCCAACAGACACCACTGAGAATGTCTCAAATCTAACTTAATTCAACAATTTACACACACTGTCTAACATCACAACATATATTTGTGTACATGACAGAAACGGGGGTTGCAAAAGCCTTCTTTGCTCATGAGATTGTATCATCGGCATAAAAATGATCCCTGACCAACGGGAATATCTTGACCTAGAATGATTTTTTTGGTGCTCTTCATTCAGTTTAGTGGTTGTTTCACTTCTGCAGGATGCTCTTTCACTATCTGACAAGTTTAACTCAGCATGCCAGGAGACTACTGAGCACCAGCGTAGAGTGCATTGTTCTGAATTTAGCTAACGTCTCTGCTTCTGTGAGAAAGTGAAACAGACATGACAGTAATCATTTCTGAGCCGAATAAAGATCATGAAAGAAGAAGGACAAGAAAATGAGACAGAGAGTGAGACGTTCTGTTCAGTGCTTTAATGTGCCAACGTACAAAGAGATAAATGCTGATTACTGACATCTCTACAATGGCATCTAAAACATGCCAACACACATGCACGCGCACACACGCACTTTCTCTCCCTGTCAAACACACCGACACGCTTCCTGTGTCATTCGCACACACACACAACCACACATACATACAGCACACACTTCCTAAATCCCTATGCACATCATTAGACAGTGTTTCTCTCCAGCCTACTGGGAGATGATGCATAAAACAGAGCTGTCTCTGTTTGCGAGCCTCTACGTTTTCATCAGTAATTTAATAACCAAATAAATGCTAATAACTACGAGTCAGACCTGGGATAAAACATACGAAGAAGCAGCATGTGGTCACACACCCTGGGGCCGCAAATAACAAGCCTAACCTATTAGAGGGCAGTTGTGTTTGTGTAGCATGTCATGTAGCCTCCCTGTAGAAATGACACTGAGGCGCCCAACACAAATAATCTTATTTACTCAGAGCCACATTGAAGGGCTTCATTAAAAATCAAAGCATGTAGGTCATTTTTGAAACTGGTGCAAACATATTTGCGTTGTCATTTAGAATCCGAGGCTCATAATTACAACTGACGTGACATTGATTTCGGCTCCCAGTTAAGAAATCAAAACACACGGCAACTTTAGCTGTGTGTTCTTGGAGGCAGCGGCTACGAGAAGCTGTGTGTGGTGGGTGTTTATTTAAATTTAAAAATGCAGTATTGTCACTTTGAATCTTGGACAAAAGATGTTCTAATAACAGCAGCTGCACCGTGTTGAACTACCTGATGAGATAAAGCAGTAAGTCTTTGATGTGCAGCTATCTGGCAGGGGATTTATCTCCCCTGCCAGACATTTAGAAAGTATTTATGTGTTTGGCAGGTAAATTAAGAAGAAGGGTGCTGTAATACCAGACAAGACAACACCATTTTCTGTATATCAAATATATCAGTTTAAGTCTGGCTGCTGACAGGTTTTCTGCACATTTCCACAGTTTTCAAAGTATTAAATTGTTGCATTAATGCATAGGAGGATATTAGAGATGATTCCTGTATATTTGAACCCAGGTCTGTTTCAGTGTTAGTGCCTAAGCCTCTTTAACACCACCAAAGCACAGATATGTTTCTAGGTAGCAAAAACACCCTCACTAAGCTGTGATCATACAGTATTAAATACAGTAGCGGCCATATCAAATATCAAACTGGTGGTGATGATCTCTATTACAGCACTTCCTCTTTGTGTCAGGACTCCTGTTTCGCCCTGCCCGCACACCGAGCCGGATGACGCCAAAGTGTTTCATCCGTGACCTGACAGGAAATCTGGTGACCCAACACAGCCAAAACACTGATTAACCGGCACCCCACCGCTGAACACGGTGATGCTGTGACATCTTTCTGATAAAATACTGAAGAGGGGGGGTGTGCTGGGTCACATGCTGAAAAGCAACCCGCTGACCCAGAAAGCTGGTATGACTAATGGAATAATGGCTGTAACAGGGAGTGCTGTTTCTGTTTTCACTCAGGGCTAAAGAAGGAGACGGGTAAACTGTGACATCCTGTCACTACACGTCCAAAAAAAAAAAAAAAAAAATCACATAAATGCTTTGAAGTTTTCTTTTTTTTGCCCCTCAGAAGATCCTTCTGCCATATAACATCCAACAGCTGAAGACTACCTAAGAGAATATACACTGTGAATTTACAACATGAGGTTTATGTCGGCCCGGAAAGGCTTGTAAAGTGAGATTACGAGGTTCAAGTCTGCCCACAAACGTATTCTTTAATAACGCTTTACAGGACATCACAGCCTGCACGTTACAGTGCAAATATTTAATACCAGTAGCCAAGTAAGTTCAGAAGCATATGGATTTACATGGTAACAAATTTGTTTTCAGAGGTTAACTAAAAAAAAGTTACAGTGAAAGTACCTTTGACATTTATTAGTATTTGTTGATACCCTGTACATACTGAATTGATTACACTGTAATTTGTGGGCTGATCCTGAAATCCTCCAGTCATATTGATCTCAGCTGATAATAAAGCTGATTTTAGAAGCGACAGACAGGAAAAACAAATCCAGCTTTTCCTCATCAACAACAGAGGAAATGATTTTGTCTGCGGCGAACATCATCTTGTCACTTTCTATAAAATAAATGGACTCGGTGTCGGCTGCAGGATGCGCGTGGCGGCTGCACAGTTCTACATTTGTTAAGGTGGCGAGGGAGGCAGCCTGGATCCTATTTTTGGGCGACGCCTGCTTGACAGCTCCACGGTAAATATGTGACAATGGAGAGTACAGACAAGACAGCGTTTGTATCTCCAAAATGTCAGCCGGAGAATTCTTATTTTACATTCGACTCCCCGTGCACTTTTGAAATTACAGAGTGTGTTTTGAAGGGAGAATGGAGGTCACAGGGTTAGAAAAGTAATTCAGCACACAGGGGAAGTTGAATTTACACTTCAGCTGAGAGAGAGAACATCAATAGGTTTTTTGCACAATGAAAGCAAAAAATAGCTTCGTCACCTGCTTCAACGCCCCACCTCAAAAGTTGAAACCTGTATAAAAGTCACAATATTTGCTTCTCCATATTTACACCCAGAAAATGCATGATACTCCACCACCCACACAGCTGATGATGGGAAGCTAACCCTGAGGGCAGGGGAGGCAGTGGAAATGAGATAAAGACTGTTTGAATTCAAATCAGCCTGTTGGGACATGAAAACGGCGATTATTAGATGATCTGTTCTGTAAGTTGGAGATGCTGGGATGTGAGATACAATCCCTGCCTGCAGTATATGTGTCCCTGCATCCATTACTACTGGCATTTGACACTGGCTAATGTTGACATTTGCTTTTCCGGGGCCAACACATGTATGCCCGGCTTGTTTTTTCCACCAGAGAGGCTTTACATACGGGGTGCAGAGCTGATCCCTAACATTTACTGTAGGCAAGGAGACAGCAGTTTGGTGTTAATGAAACACGGCCTGAACTTATCAGCAGATACACTGATCTGCTTTATAAATAGATGGTTTCAGTCACTGTGTTTACAGGCGCTCAGCAGTGCACTGAATCCAAATACTGGGAGCTGGGGAATTGTCTGATTGTGTCCTTGACAGTAATCCTGTTATGAATTATGAGTTAAGTATTTTTCACAGATCATAAAGTGATTTCTAACTGCAAAATATTGCTTTTATAATAGAAATGTATGTATTTTAGCAAAACATGTAAAGCAAATTTCTTTAATACCAAAAACAAAATCACTCCTCTATTTATTTATTGACTGTTTATACCAAAATCAACACTCAAGCTAAAATGGATTTTGTAAATAACAGTGGCACTACAGGTATTGCTGGCTCTAGGTCAGCCACAGTTGGTGTGAACTATGGAGCGCGTCAAAGCTCAATGCTTGGTCCCAAATCTTTCTTTTCTAGTTTCTTTCTGCCTGCAGGTCACCTTGTGTGTAGACATATATTCAGTTTCCACTTTGATTAAGATGACATGTATAATTATCTAAACTGTGACCTTGAAAACCATTTTCAGGAGCTTATTCACGAATAGCAGGGGAGTGGTTTTGGATACCACAACCCCAGCTGCCACCATCAAGACTAAAAGCTCCAGGCTCCACCGGAGCAGGGTGCAGTTCTCCATGTGTGTTTCCATGATTGCACTTCACTACATTACACTCAGTAAGTACTTAAGTTTCTTAAACTACTGATGTACATGTAAACATGCCGACTGAGAGGACAAATCTGCCTGTGGTGTGTACAGTGGATACTCACATCCACAAACAGGATGCAGAGGAGCAGGACAGCAGGAGGAAGGATGCTCCGAACGTCACGGTGCGGAGAAACTCGGCTCAATAGGGAATCGAAATTTAGCAGACCCTTGGAGGCAGCTGAGCGCAGTCCTGTCTCACACCTCTGACCATAGCTAATCAATCATGACAGCTGCATGTGCACACCCTGTGGGTTGCCTCGGTAACAGACAAGTGGGTCGATAACAGAATATTGAGCGGGTGTCTTTATTTTATTCCCTCCTCTTACCCACCCCCCCCCGAGAGGAATCTGTCTTATGAAAAGTTATGAAGCGCAACTATAGTGTCTGATCCTCGTCCATGTCCTTGTGAAAGTTTAAGTGCTCCAGAGGACTCTGAAAAACAAAATGCCACAACTCCTAACCAAGCTTGGATGATGATAATGATGCATTGATGGAGCAGGAGACTTAGGTGCAGAGTTTTGAAGATGTCCAGCCCAAGGAGTTGATGTTTACAGGTGAGGATACGCGTGCCTTTGCATGTGCATGCGTGCTTAAACGTGCAGTAAAGCTCCAAGCCTGACATCCTGTTCTCTAATAGTCAGTGCAGCGAGTTGACACTGATGACATAATGAAAGTACGTCTTGCAGTTTAATTCACAGGGAAGGAAGAACAGCGGAGGCATTGTCACCGTGGACATCCATCCTTTGTCACTGCAGCCTCGTCGGTTCTCCCAGTTGGGTCACAAGTCTGCAGAATAAACTAGTACAGACTTCTTTCCACCCTCCCAACCCTCCCCAGAACTGACCAGGTGATGTTTTAGGTTCAGTTACCCACCAGCTGCAGTGTGCACGCTTCTGTTGGCTGAGGCACAAAAAGAAATTCTCCAAATGCCAGCTTCACCCCATGAACATCCCAGGGGGTGGGTAGAGTGTGGCAATACAGCTATTGGCTCAAATCCAGTGTATAGTATTCCTCACAGTTCTTGGAAATTTAAAGGAGCCATTAAAGGAAAATACCCCTAAAACCCCCTCCTCACCCCGTGAATACCTTTCCAAGCATGTGACTGTAGCGGGGTCCTCGGCTTGAATCTTAGCTAGTAATAGTCCTCGTAGTTCTTGGGGTTGAGGCAGTAGAGGATCCCCCCACCGAAGGAAAAGATGGTCCCGCCCCAGGCCAGGCCGTAGCCCCAGTTGAACTCATGGTAGATCCTCAGGTTGATGCTGTCAATGAACTTGATGGGGTAGAGGACCAAGCTGCAGGCCTGGAGGACAACTGGATGAGACATGCAAACAGTGAGTACGAGGCAAATAAAGCATCTCTCCAAGGTACGTCATCACGGGATGGACACGTAAGCATGGTGTTTAAAACAAACCAGAATAGCTGAGAGCGTATGAGTCAACTGAACCACACATATCACAAATATAGGAAGCCGCACCATTAGCTTGAGTGCATAATTAGCTATTAGTGCACAGCTATCTGGTCAGAGCACTGGATTTTAATAAGGGGTGAGTGCAGGAAAACATGTTCGTCTTATGGTGAAACAGACCGTGCTGTTATTGTGACTTTATGGCTGTTGATGAATATTACAAACGCTTCTCAGGCGCTGGGATAGCTTTACTGATGTTACTGTTATCGCAGGCAACTATATTCTTGTGAGTGAAGTTTCGCCAATATATGCTGCAGCCATTACCATAATGTGGGAGGCTACATGCTAATGTTTTTTCCCAAATGCTAAATGAGATCCGGTCCGGACATTCATGGTCCACTGAGGATGAGTTGTAATACTGTTGGTGAACTTTCAGGTGCAATACTTTACTTTTAACCAAATGTCTCTCTGCCCACTTGCTGCACACACGTCCGCGGCTGTAAGTGGGGAAAACCTGCCTGCCTGAAACTAGAGTTCACAGTTCACGCACAAGGAGATGAGGAAGGAAGGTTAGAAAACAAAACATTAGAATAGATTGTAGCACAAATCTGTTTTAAGCAGAAGCTACTAAAGCAAGATAGCAGCCTGGGTGCCAGCTGGAAGAGGCAGACGGGTTGTAAATGCTGGAAATATTATCATGTGCTATGTAATTAATCAATTTTAAAACAGCTGTGCAAAAATACAAATATGTGAATCAACATGGAAAAAAGATCTTGTACTCAAAGCTTCACAATGGTGTATTACACAGTTGGGGGGGTCTAATTTATGTATTAATTATTGAATTCTGAACACACTTACTCTGGTTTGAAGTTTGGGTTCGTGGGATTTGGTCACATGATTTGCTTTTGCTTTTATACTTTTTAGGCAGTCACGTTCAAAATACTTGAAAAAATAGCTGAAATTAGCATCGACTGGGTCGAGAATAGAGTGGTGTGCCCGGAGGGGATGTCATTTAGCTCTGTTTAGCTCATTTAGCACATTTTAGAAAAGCAAAATAAATCAAACTTGATCATGCGAGAGGGAAGGAGAGGGGAAGATCGGGGAGACAGTGAGCAGAGGGGAGAGAGGGCAGATGAACTGGAGGAATGAGACAAAGTAGAATTGGACTGCAGGGTCACAGGGACCAGGATGAGTGTAGGGAGGGATGGAGGGATGAGGGGAAGTGATAGAGGACAAGGGAGGAGTTGGGGGGAGAATGGGCAGAGAAATAGATGTTTAAAAAGGGAGGGGTGGGAGATGGATGGCAGTGGAACAAAGGGGGAAAACATCAATCGTTATTTCTTCAAAGGGAATTCATCTTGTGGGAACGTAAACAAGCCCTGGCACTTTCCTGCACGGGAAAAAAAACCCAACACGGAATGCATAATATCCAAAAACATGCAAATATTAACACAGATGGTGCGAAAAACAAGACTTAAAGAGGTGGATGCTTGTTAAGAAGTGTGTATGTGATCTATCATTCACTGAGGGTCCCTTTGTAGTCCACCCCAAAACACTTTGCCTGTGTGCTCAGCTTTTAAGATATCATTTAGAGGGGCTGTTTGTGTCCCGTCCTGCAGAAAACAAGAACATTTTGACAGTGAGTGTTCTTTTTTTGTTTGTTTGTGTGTTATGAATTCATAGATTACTGATCTTCTGTTTTCCAAGTTTTAAAAATGATATATTATATAATTATTTTAGCTTGAAGTGTTGATTATTATTGAATCAAAGCAGCAGCATTTTGACTTTTTGCAAAAGGAAACGCTTCTCTAAAGTTTAATGAGCTTACACCCACATTTTGTTTGGGTTCAAATCCATAGAGCCGAAAGTGACAAACAACACGATACAGTTTTAATAACTTGTTCCAGTTTCTTTATGATGAGCTTTGCAAGAAAACATGACTATAAATATCTTTTCAGAGAGTTTTCATCTTGAACTTAAATTACTGATCTTTAAAGTCTCGTGTGTTGCTGTTAATAGGCCGCTATGTGTAGAGTTAATAAGTGAGCTTGGTAGTTTTGTCTGGAGTAATATGAGAACTTATTGTATTGCTGCGCTACACGTGTCTGCATAATGCTACCCATAGGGGGCACCAAACTGAAAAGTCCCCTAAATGTTAACGTATATTTGACTCAACATCTCAAGACTAAGAAATCATATGGTTTATTTGCCACGCTTTGCACTGCTGTGGTGAACATATATGACGGACAACATTACCCGCTTGCTAATACTTTTATAATCAGTTTAAATATATCTTTTAAAAAACAGAAACAACAAATAATAATTGGGATATTTTGGCTGAGAGACGTATATAAAAAGTTGCCTTAAGTACGCGACTACGTCACTGCAGCAAGATGAGAAATTAAACTGCAGAGAAATCAAAAACTTTCTAGTTAAACTTTTAAAATTCTGTTGCAAGCTTAATTATCTCATAGTTAAGTTGAGAAAACGCAATAACAGGTTTGATTTAGATCAGTTCAACTTCATATTCTGGGTCAGTTCTGAATGGATTTGGCAATCACAGCCAAAGCGTTTTGAATTTACTACAGCTCTGATTCATGCCTCTGACTGGCTTCCTTTGTGTGATGATGGCAGCTGAGGTTTAGTATTTTAAACCCCATCCCATGCATAACCTGATGGAAAGAGCATGATTTTACAGAAATCAAACTGAAATGAGTCATTACTTAAACCTGCAGCATCATTACATCAATAAGGAAATCTCCGGGAAGAGGGCGAAGTGGGAAACATACTTCTGAAACCAGCAGCTCGTCCCACGTCTCACCTCCATATGTATTCAAAACTAGAAATGTCACACTGTCTGTTTGCTTTGCAGAAGCTCAAGACAGAAAAGCTTCTGAATAATTACAGCATGCAAACTGATTCTATTTGAATGAGCAGTCAAATGTCAGTCCCAACATAATAACAGATTCCAATCCGATGCATTTTCAGTTCTCTCGCATGCTTTGAAAGCATTTTCCACCAAAAGAAGCCTCTCAGTTCATGAAAAACCACATGGCTTTGGTAAATCTCAATCACTTTAAGTTAAGAAGATTTCCTCTTTAGTGTGTGTATCTCACTTCTGTGGTTTGCACAGTGTGATTGAGGAGAGAAAACATCCGACGGGCAACACATCCAGCTTTGCAAAATGAGACATTTCACGGCTAAAAAAAATGAAATTTTCCAATTATTCCCGGGAGGTGAGAATGAGGAAAATGTGGAAACTTGACAGTTGTCCAACTTGAGATTGGGGCTGGCTGGGGAAATTAAATGGACAAGCGTGACAGGCCGCTCCGACCCCGCTGAGCCAACTCATAAAAATAAGATTTTCTCTAAATTAGTTTGAGGGAGATAGGAATTGTGTGAGTGTCATGGTGCATGTGTGTGTGTGTGTGTGTGTGCAGTCTGTGTGCCTACTTAATGAGTAAGTAAGGATTATCATTTAAATGCATGTCAGTTTTCAATGTGATTACCCTGCAACCTTCCAGTTACCTTGTCTAAATTGGCTAATTAAGTGTGTGTGTGTGATTAGGTGTGTGTATTTTAGCGCATAATGAGTGTGTGGCCTTCGACCCAGCACTGGTGTAATTGTGTGTAGACTAGAGTTCATTGTGTGTGCACGTGTGCGCTGACCTGCGGCGAAAAGCATGAGGGCAACGGGCGCGTAGAATCGCCGTCTTGTGCCGATGCACACGGCAACCAGAGCGACCAGGAATGACATCAGCACCAGGGCTCCTCCCCCTAGCAACAGGGCCAACGTAGCAACCTGCCAGTCTGGAATTGGAAGGAGGGAGGAAGGTAGACAGAGAAAGTGATAAAGAGAAGAAGAAAAGAGCACAAGGAAACATATACACAACATGTTTGAATGCAATACATATTATAATATTAAATATCATGCACAAGACTTGGGAGCCTGGGAGGAGAGACAGAACCACTTAAGGCATAGTCAACTATACTGATTAGGATGGAAGAAAGGTGTAAACAATTAAGAAATAAAGGAAATAGGATAGGATTAAAGAGGAACCACAACAAGGTGAAAGATGGAGGGAAGTTAGAAGGAGAGCACATAGGTGGTAGAAAGAAAGGGATGGGATGTGGAAAGAAAGATGGGATTAAGAGGAGGGAGGGGGGTTAAAAAGGGAAACAAAGGAAAGAAACTATGAGCAAGGAAGAAGGTGATATTGGCAGGAGAAAGAAGGATAGTAAGGGACATAGGAAGAAGAAGAGGAAGGAAAGAAAGGAGGATGAGATGAATAAAAGGATACAAAAGGAAAAAGTGAGGTAAGACAACAGGAGGAGAAAGATGAAGAAAGGATGGATGAGAGGAAAGGATGGATGCAATTATGAGGAACGGAGAAACAAATGAGATGGAAATGGGCAGAAATAAAGGCAACGAGAAGAAAGAAGGGAGGAGGAAAGGGGAGAGGGATTGCAGAGGAAAGGTGATGTAATTAAGGAAACAAAGATGAGAACAAAAGAATAAAGAGGAGAGGAAAGAAACGGGAAGGAAAGAGCAGGGGTGGGGTAAGGAAAGAACCAAGGGAGGAAAAGAGGAAAGAAACAGACAGATGGAAGAAGGTAGGATGGAAGAATGAGAGAGGAGGGAGCATAAAGTTATAAGAGGGAGAAAGGAATGAAATAAAGGTGATGAAAAGGAGGGAGCAAGGACAGACAGAAGATAAGAACGAGGGAGGCCAGTTTAGAGCGAGCAGGTAGAAGAGAGTGAAGGAGAGCGATGGGAAGACAACAGATGGGAGGAAGTTACTGAGTGAGGGCGAAGGAAGGAGAGAAGCAAAGTGATGAAAAAAGAAAGGAAATAAAAGCAAAGGAGGAGCAAATGAGTGTGTGCTAACCACAAAGAGAAACCAAAGGGACTCCGGGAACAAAGGGGAAATGAGGGGAAAAGGGAGAGACAAGTTAAAGTGAGATGAAGAGAGGTTTAGTGGCAATGAGGCGGCGGCGAGCATCTTTGAGGGGGTGATGGGCGATAAAAGAGGAGAAACGTGCGAGTGGAGACGCACCAGCATAATGTTACAAGGACATAGAAAGGGCAGTGTGAAAAGTAAAGGAGGAGAAGAAAGAGAAGGAGGAGACGGGTGGCGAAGGAAGAAGGAGAGAGAGGAGGAGGAGGAGGAAAAGGAGGTGAGGAGGGCGTGAAGGGGCTGGGGACAGAGCAGCGCTGAGTGAAAGTAATGAAGAGAGAGAGCACTTAGTATACCTGAGCTGACAAAAAGCCTCAGCTAAAAAGCTTTGCTGGCATGTTATCAAAAATCTGTCTGCGGTTATATATAGGGAGCACTCTGAAATAGCACACACACACACACACACACAGATACATGGTCACATATAAAGACACACCCAAACTTGGTGGCAGATATCACACCAAATGACTGCACACATGGTCACTTAAAAGGCGTGGCATATCTGGGCCTGAATGCAGCTCAGCAGCACGAACTGAAGCAGAACGAAAAGGGTCCGAAATGTTCAGGGAGTGAAAAGTTATCGGACAAGAGGAGAAAAGGAAAAGGAGAGTGACCGGAGGCGAAACACAGGAAGGAGTTACTGACCAAAACTCAGGTTGGTTAACTCAGACGCTAACAGGACAACAAGCCTGCAGAACTGAGTCAGAAGGCAGAAATGAAAAGCTGAAATCATGAGCAGTAAATGCACCCTTGTTTAATTCCATACAGTCAGGAGGTTTACTGCTGCGGCCCAGATCAGACGGTTATGGTGGATTAACGAGCCCACGTTGTGTTTTTCCTCAGATTGATCTCATTGATCTGGTTTGCTCTTCTCATTAAGCACGCCGCACATACTTTTAATTAATTAAATAAAATTCAGGACTACAAAACTACAAGTCAACGCACAGCTGTAGCAACCTCGATCTTAGACTTTGACTCTCAGGCCCCTCAAAGGTCAGCCCTGTCGTCACGGTTTGTGTTTTGGCCTTGGGGTAAATTAGCACGCCAAAGTTTGCTTCTTGCTTGTTCGCTTCACTCTGTGGGAATCTACAGATCGTGGCAATACCTGATTTTAACGGATTTCACTGCAAACATTCCCCATTTGTTACACTGGTGTGACTGGCCGCACACACACACCTCATCATGTTATCCACATGAGCTCATAGGGAGAAAAGTGATTTGACCATTTCTCTAACCTTTCCTTCCACCTGTCTGCCTTCACACTGTGATCAGATGTGATGCTGTCAAATTGGCCAGGCTCATGTAAGCTGCTGCGAAACCATTTCTGCGCCGCACCGCTTAACTAGGGAAGTGGCATGCTAAGGAATAAATAAATAAAATAATGTGTTCTCCTCGAGGACATACAGTAGCTCTTAAAAGGCAAACTTCAATGCACTGCGCCTGACGCAGAAATGTAGCTGTCAGTGCAGATGCAAAGCCAATGCACAGTACAGTAGCTGGCATCAACAGCATACTGCTGGGCTATTTAAGTGTATTTATTTTTTTATTTCCCAGCTATTTAAGGTGTGTAAATAGAGGCGATGCCTAAATTTGGTGGTAGCGTGGTAAAAAGGCTTATGAAAGATGGATGGTGGAGGAGAGAGATAAGGAAAGATGAGAGATTTAGAGGCAGAGGGAGGGAGAGGGAGACGGAGATAGAGGTGAAAGATGAGATGCAGCGGTGGGGAGAGGGAGGCAGAGAGGAAAGGAGGAAATTAAAGATGAGAGAGAGCAGAAAGGAGAGAGATACATGAAATAGATCTTTGAAAGCTGAAGCATCTTGTGATACAAATGCAAAGCAACTAAAAACTGATTATTTCCAGTCTGAATGATGCGGATGATTAGGAAGGCGACGCCGCAGGTCGTTTTCTGGACAAACACGCATTCAGCTTTTTTAAAATGTTTCCCCGGCAACCAGGCGTATTTTAGTTAAATACATTTTTTTTTTAATTTATTTTGAAGTCAGCTCAGGAAGTGCCACAGAGGCTGTTTTGAATGAGGGACAACAGGTGAAGGGTTAAAACACAGCTCTTGGGAGGCTCAGGTGGTTTATCGGCACGCAGGAGCGGGGTCAGCCAAATGAAACGTCAGCATGAAATGGAAACGCGTCAAATACGCAATCACAAACGAAAACAGTGTCCTCAACCATAGTTCAGTGAGACTCACATCGCACTCAGACATATTCACACACATGTATTTCTCAAAAGTGGGAGGAATGGAAATCAAACACACACACACATACACACACACACACACACACACACACACACACCCTTGCAGATTCATCTGATAAGTAATTTGTGAACTTTTATGATATCGCTGAAGAAACTGCATCCTTATTTTAAAGGATTTGTTTTCTGGCTCCAGGTTGCATTTTATATTTTACTTCATACTCCAGTACATACTGTGTCTACAAACAGTTGCAAGTAACTCCTCTCCTCTTGCTCCCTCTGATTAACACACAAACACACGAGGTTTAACTGTAAAACTCTCTTTGCTGTTTTATCTTTTATATGCATACAATATGCAAAGCCTTCTCTCTCTCTCTCACACACACACACACACCCACATTCACACACACTATGGCAGATAGCACCACAGACACTGACACACACACAGGCAACTGTATTGAAATTCATTTTCCATATGTGCCATTTAACCCCCCCCCCTTACACGCACTCTTTGGTGTATGTAACTTTTCTCACACACAGACACACTGTGCCGTGTTGTGAGGAATACCTCTTGCTGTAATGTGACTGTTTGCCATGTGACGGGATTACTGCACTGTCGCATTTTTTCTCTTTTCTGCAAAGCCACTCCAAGCTGTCACGCTGATTAACTGCTGTAGTGCTTCAGGTTCCTGTACCCAGAACAGAAACCATCAGTCCTGAAGCTGCAAATGCAACATGAGGAGCGCGCACACACACTGAGTTTGTCACTTAGTTGTCATTTTGACACTTCAATAATGTCAATTATTATAATAGTGCCAAGGTTACCGCTGCTCAATCTAAAACCTCATAACCCTCAAAGCTAAGCACCAGAGCCAATCCGTTACCAACACATAGCTCTGAATCAACACCAGACCCGACCCTGTTTATGTAACGACAAAAGCTGCGCTTCAGCCTACACAGGGTAAGGGCAAGTAACCGCCATGAGACAAATACAATATATGCTTAAGCAAGGCGGAGATCCGTGCAGATTGCTGATGTAGGAGCATCTTCTCAGTTTTTCAGTGGATTATGTTCACTTGTGTTTTCATCTTGCTCACATCAACTTGTTGGCAGGGGATCAAACTAAGACTCCTGCGTAATTCAGGCACAGCTGGCAAAGTGTGGATACTTTCATGAATAACTGGCACTGGGATGTAACATAACTGACCTTTCTGTGCTTTTCTGCATACCGCTGAGCTTCACAGTTTGTACAGCGGGATCATTTCAAGTTTAGCAATTCTCCAAATCCCTTTAGTGCAGTCATTTTTAGCTATGGAACAAGCACAGAACAACGGATGGCTGCTGGTCTGACTCTGGTCATCCCTGGAGTTCAGATCTAGTGCCACCAGCTGGTCAAATATGTTTCTCATCTTGTTTCATATCTCTTGAATCTATTAGATGGACGGGCACAAGACACTGGCACACACATCGACACTGGTGCCATCATTATAGCCTATAGCCAGTTAATTGTATCATCTATAAAATATAAAAAATATAAACTGCTTTAGTTGAAAAGTGACCAAGACACCAAAGCGAGTCTTCTAATGTTACCCAACCAACAGCCCAAAGTTATTCAGCTTGCAATTTGAAAACTGCTGCAGATTAATTCTGATCAATTACGTGTTCCAGCTCTGAAATAAACTTTCCAACACAGATAAATAAAAAATAATCAGCTTCATTTCTGAAACCTAGAGAAATGTGATTTGGAGATTTTTGAAGGGGTCCCAGGTGTTAATTAAGTGTTGCGAAATCGCTTTTATTTTATTTATTTATTTATTTTTGCACAGTTGATTTGAAACTTTTGAGGGTCTTTTTAAATGCTCAGATTTAATCAAAGACCAATTTACCGACCAAAATATGGAAAAAGCCTGATAAAGCAGTCGGTTTCCTAGCGAACATGACAAATGAGAATTTCAAACAAAACAAATGTTTTTTTAAAAATCCAATTATTGCTGGTTAACAGCAGAGGAATAACAGTTTTTAAGAAGATTTTGTTCTTTTATGTCTGCAGATTCAGAATTTGTCCATTTTGAGACTTCATATGTGTGCTGCAACACGCTGCTGCTGTAGATGCTTTGAAGAAACTTGATTTGCATCCACCAAAAGGATTATGTGTGTTTGGGCACATGCACATCCCTTTCTCCATCATGCCCCCAGTGTGTGCGTGTGTGTGTGTTTTGTGGATGGCAAGTAAGAGCTGTAGGTTCCTGGCTATTCCCCTGTCTGTCTGCCTGCCACAGAACTGAATGCCACATCATTTCCCATTCCTCGTTCAGCCGCTACAAATAGAACGGGCGTCTCTGGGGGCTAAGCTCACTGAGAGGAGAGATGGAGTCAGAGGAGAGGAGGGGAAGGAAAGGAGGGGGGACGAGAGGAGACGAGGAGGGAGAGAAGAAACAGGGGGAGAGGCTTGACCCTGGAGAAAATGGAAAGGAGAGATAGAGATGGAGAGGGCTGAGGAGGAGGAGGAGTATGGTGAGATTACAAAGGGAAAATGATTAACATTAGAAATGTAACAATGATGCCCTGAGGGAGGAGAGAGGGACAGGAAGGAGGAAAGAGAGGAAGAAAGGAGACAGAAGGGAATGAGGGACAAACAAGGAGGAGATAGAAGAAGGGAGGAAGGTTGAGTATTGAGAAAAAGACAATTCATTTAGCAGTACAGATGAAAAAGGTGGAGGGGAGTAAAAGAAATGGATGGATCGATGCGCTGATAGAGAAAGATGAGAGGGGCAGAGAGCGAGGAGGCAACATTTATGGAGGTTTTTAGGCCTTCGGTGCTGACTGATCTCCAATCTGTGACAACAAAGAGCAGTGAATGTGGGTCAAAGCAGTTCGAAACTGACTCCACTGTGCACCACATCTGGTGAAAAATCACATCTTTTGGCATTTTTTCATGAATCCGAGAGTAAAGAGGAAACACAATATGATTTTTATGCTTTTTTTAGTATCTCAGGCTGTAACCAAATCCATCAGTGAGCCTGGGAAACCTTCTCTCAAGGTCAGGCGAATGACAAACCTATTGGTAGCAACAGCACATCTTTTGTTCTCCTGCAATTTATTATGCTTTGGTTTCATTTGAAGCTCTTGGCGCGGCTTTTTTGGCCCGGAGAAAAGATATGTTTGTTTACTTGACTGAGTATAAAGCGTGAAATCTGAGTTGTAGGAAAACAAAAAGGGAAAAATGGACTGGGGAATGAAGGAGGTGTGTGTGTGTGTGGGGTGGGGGGGAGATGGGAGGGATGAATGAATATAGGAGAGGAAGAGGAAGTTGAGCCTGACAGGAGGATGTAAGGAGGGAATAGAAGAAGAGACTGTGACAGATAGAAAGTGCGTTCCAGGTGTAACTTCTTATGATTCAAACACCTTTCAACAGAGCGTAGAGTATGTGCATGCGTGTGTGACAAGTAGCGGTTCCCCTGATGTCTGCCTATAAGGCCAAACGCCCACTGTAAGGTTTTTCATCTAAAGCTGCGTCCCATTTGCCAGACATGAGAGAACTGAACTCCAGGAGCTATGAGTGGAGTTGACTTGATCTCATATGCCGGCTGGCTGTCGGCCACTGATGTTTCTGTGCTGTCATGAGTATCAGAAAAATCCCTTTTAGTCCCTCTCAGACATGGAATATGTAACGTTGCTTCATCTATATGATAAAGTGTTGCATGAGTTTGCAAAGAGCCACAATGTGTGAGTGATATCTGACATGAGAGGAGGCGCCGGCGCTGGAGAGTGAAGCAGCACTGATGAATTTTCAAACTTATTTTGTGGTTGAACATTAAATTAATGACTAACGTGAGAGTGTGTGTGTGTGTGTGTGTGTGTGAATGACACTCGCCTGCTCTTCTCACAATCACAGACAGAGCGCTAGAACAGAACGTCATTGGCTTGCTCACACATCCAGTATAAGCTCTCCTTTTAGATCATGTTTGGTCTCTACCAGCTCTTGAGATCAATATCTGGCTCATTTGCAGCTTATTGCATTACGAGCCGTGAAACTGAACCAAAACAGCAAAGCTTCTGACTTCTAACCCAAACATTGAGCTGAACACTGTCAGAAACCACTCTGTGGAGCTGTGGGGAACTTCAGAGTTAATCATTCTCTCATTTCACATTACATAAAGTCATTTCAGCCACTGTTAATATAAAAATATTGATTGTAGCAGCTTTAATTTGTGGCAGTCATTTAATTTCTTGCTCTATGGGCAAAGTGTAGAAATTCATAATTTCATCTATTCAGCTGGAGTGTCTAGTTACCTTTATGGTCCGACACTGCGAGGAAAAACTATATAGACTAATGACAGGAGAAGAATCTCCTCAGTAAAGTCAAAACAAAAGTTCCCTGGTGGCGTCTGGCTTTACATCACGTTCATGTCATTTGGAGTTATCCATGTTGTAACATAGTATCCAAATAGTAATTATAACTGGGGAAACTGAGATTTCTATGAAAGCTCCAAAATATCTGACTTGGCACTTAATAACACGGGCCTGAAAACGAGCCAAGCATGCATGCCTCACATCCGCCTGTCGTTCAGCGTAATTACTTTTAATTTAACCCTCACGCGACCAAATCTGAAATCAAACAACCACCTCTCTCTAACTTTGTTTCCTGTCAAATCTCAAATTAAATGCTGCATTTTACCCGCATGCTAACATGAGACTGCGGTGTTAAGCTGCCACCAGGTCTGCAGTCACGTCTACAGTCTCAGAGGAGCTCTTCATACTCATAATAAGATACAATATAGTTGTACCTGCATCAGTTAACAAGGAAACTCATATTCCAATTAGTGCAGCTGGTCTTTACACAATAGCTCTGCACTGTGCGATCCTTCCTTCATGCCTTTGATTTTCCATCTCAGTCCAATTAATTAGAAGCTATGCATGTAGTGAACTCCAGATTTCTTACCCTGATTGAGGTATTAAATGATCTGTGTCTGCATACATTACAGCATTTTGCTTGTTGTTGGTAGCGAGAGCGGTCTCACAGACGGTGTGTGTTTGTCTGGAGCAGGTGGATGCTCCCTTGACAATTTAACCTGGAGTTAGCTTTAATTTTTTGCTTTTTTTTTTTTTTCAAAAGATCAGGATACATTAAAACATCCAAAACAGGAATATGAATGTTGTTGCTCCACCTGGATCAAACACCCCTACGCTGAAGTGCCCATGAGCAAGCCACTGAATGACTGCCAACTAAAGCAGGGGCTGCGAGCCAAGCTTAGGAAGGTGAAAAGACATTTTTCTTGCTGTGATCAGTTCGGCCTCACATTGTTACATATTGGGAATCATCACAATGAGCGAAAAGGATGAGCTAAATTAATAGAAACGGCTGCTTTGGCCCGTCTCAGGTGCTGGTGCAAGCCAAGGGGGCTGGCACAGGCAGTGAGTTTTTTTTTCAAGATCAGTGTGGATGAGTGTGTGTGTTTGTAAGGCTCTCTCTCACACACACACACACACACACACACACACACACACACACCTGTCGCGCCAAGACATCTAATTAGGTGGGGAGTCCTGGTCTGGAGTCTGGCTGTGCATGAATGCGTGTGAGGAGGAAAGAAAGAATAGAAATGCTGAAAGTTGTGGTCACAAAGTGTGTCAGTGAAGGTGTGTGTATGTGTGCGTGTGTCTGTGTGTGTTTGTGTAGGTCCTAGGAGAGGAGGTGCGGAGATGTAACAACAGAGAAATCAGAGTGTGACATGAAATATTCAGCTGGGCTTCAGAAGAGACTGTCCAGAAATAGGTCAGCTCGACGTGGTAGCCTGTTATTGGCACAAACACACACACACACACACACACGCAAGCACATGCACAAACACACACCAATTCACACACTGACATACAGACACCCAGTCTCCCCCTCAGTCTCTGCACACACACAGTCAGACACTGTTTCACTTGCATGCAAAGACAGATAGATAGATGGTCTGTGTCACAGCGTCTGGCAGTTTAAAGACCTTTTAAATGATCCTTCTTTTAATGCCCTGCGTGTAATTAGCACAAGTCAGCTCCGGGTGTCACAGCGGTAGTAAATAAAGCCACTTTCACCTCAATTAAAGTAACGCTCGTGAACTCTTGTTTCCCTGGAAACCAATCCAGCCATCCAAGATCTGCCCCTCCTTTTCTCGCCCCTAAAACTGCAAGACCTCTCCTGGGCGCGACAACAAGGCCGTTTTCTAGACAACAAAAGAAGGGGGAGGATAATAATAAAATAAAGAGCGAGACAGGATGAGCTCTATATCGAGCCAGCACTTTTATACCCCCCCCCCCTTTCCTCCTTCTCCTGCGTTGACAAATGAATTAATTAGGCGCAGGTAAGTGGCAACACCCAGGAGAGTTGATGGGCTTTACCATGAAGGAGGTGGCAGTTTAGCAGCATTAATAATCTAAATGGTGATCATTATAAAGTAGCTGAAAATGCACATTGTGGCATTTACATTGGTGTTATCTCCCTACAATGGCCCACCAGTGTGTGCAGGTGTATGGACATGTGTTAGCGTTATTGGATACAAAGAGGGATGTTTCTTCACCATTCATCTTTAACTTAATTGCATTTTAAAGCTGCAACTAACTTTATTCTCATTATTTTCATATAAAAATTAATCTATTAATTGTTTCCTTGACTAATGAACAAATGGATTGGCTCACAAAGTGTAAAAAAAAGGCTATTACAGGCAGAGATGACAAATTAAAATGCTCTGTTTTGCCCAACCAACAGTCCAGAACTTTAACATACTGAACTTAGTGTCACAGAAGACAAATAGAGCCAAAAATATTCACATTTGAGAGGCTGGAATCACTGCAATTTGTTTTAAAATGACTTAAATGATGAATCAGTTATGAAAAATGTTACAGATTCATTTGTCTTGACTTATCAACTAATCGCCTCAGCTCTAATGCATTCAAAAGCAGACTGCTAACCTCCTTGTGAGAGGCATCCACCTCTGCCTTGCTCCTCATCCACCTCCCTGAAGGACCTGTGGCCACTTGTACGCCCATTAACATCAGGTTAGTATTTACCACACGCCTGTGTGTTTTTCAAAATGTCACGTCTGCAGCTTTTTCAGTAGGAAAGGAGGGGTGGCGAGAGGGGATGTGAGGGCATGTCATCGGTCTGTGGAGCAGGTATAACAAACTGCACCAGTGTCAGCTTAGAGCATTTTTTATTTATGATCAATTCCTCCTTCACAGTAGAACTAGATACTCCAAAAAACCTTAAGTAGTTTGAGTGTAATTCTATCTGAAGTGCACTCCAGCCTTTCCTTCATTTCACCTCCACAATAATTAATGTGGAGATCCCAGTGGAGTCACGGGTTGACAGGGACTGTCAGGATGAGGCTTTGTTATGATTGGATAGAAACAGCGGGGGGTCATCATACTGCTCAGGACAATACCTGCCTATTGCTTGTAGAGATTATTGTCTTGGGGCATTTTCCTCTTGGAATGCCCTCCTAGAGGTGAGAAAGCATCCCTCCATCATCATGATGAGCTCCAGCATCATTCAGATCAACTCTTTGTTCTCTCCTGTATGAAAAGCTCCTGTGAGGACGCGCTAACCACCGTCTATCCTGTCCCGTGCGCACCGGACAGGATAGATGAAGCGGTTGTTGTGATGCTGTGAGCGCATTCATTCCCGTGTCATTACCTGAATCCAGCGTGCTGCTGCACTGCCAGTTCTCGGTGCTCGCCGGCTTCCAGCAGGACTCCCAAAGGGACAGGTAGTACTGGTCGTCGGCAGTCACCCACGCCGGGCTCATCACGGCTCCCACGTCCAGGCAGAGCGCCAGGAAGACGCACACCACCCCGACCAGCTTCAGCGGTGTCAGCGGGGAGCTGCGCGCCGACTCCTCCGTCTCGGTGACAGCAGACGACATGGCGGGGTTGGAGAGGCAAAGAGGGGGACCGGTTCCAAACCCGGAGAGGATGCCGATGTGCGCGTGTTTGTGTTTAAGTGCGTGTCTAAGTGTATCCCTTCCAGACGGTATGCAAGAGTCGGGCGGGGAAGTCCGAGCTGAGATGAGCTGAGTTGTTGCTGCTGCCGCTGGTGCCGCCGCAGCCGCCTGCGTTGCGCGCTGGACGGACGCTGCGCCTGTGAGCACCGCTGCCGCCGCGCACCGGAGATCTCCACCGTTTACAGCTCTGACGTCAAACCTCCGAGGGATCAGCAGGTGCTACAGGGTCCTAAAGAGAGAGAAGGCGGGGAGAAAAGAAAAGAAACGCCGATTATTCAGGGCCGGAGCTAGGCTTTGGGTAACCCAGGGGTCCTGAGCCCAAATCCTCAAGTTGGAAGACATTTTGACCAGCCACCAACCAAACGCTGCAATTCTGTGAGTTTTTTTTGTTAAAGCCTTGTCTCACAGCTGCAGCGCCTGGTCTGAAGCCTTCTCTGCATGATCAGGAATGCACTTCCAGTAGGAAATCACTTTTATACCATTCATTAAGGTTTCTGCCTTACACAGCCACATTTTGAAAGCCAATGTCTCCTTTCAGCGCTGGAGTGGACCTCTTCAACCTGATGACAGTAAGAAGCATAACTCACAAAGAGTTTATAATCATTTACATTTATGACACAGTGCAGCCAGTCTGCACAAGTCATCGCTAAAACACGGTTCTTAGTCTAATCTGATTTATCAACACAAATAAAAATGCACGCCCCACCATTATGTAATATATGAACTGCTGCAAATATTCATAATATCATTCTGAATAATTAGTTTGTTACACAATGTCATGTCATGGAAAAACAGACAAGTTAATTTTTGTTTGAGATGAAGAAATATTGTATTAACACACCCACACTCACCTTATTAGTCCTTGATACACAACTTCGGAAAAATTAGATTTTGGGTTCACTGTTTGATCAAATATTAAGGACTTCTTTCACAGTGGAGTGTTGAAGCAAGGAGCAGAAGAGAAAGGGAGTGCAAACAGAGTGATGGAGGCAGGAGAAAGTGGGAGGCACAGGGAGGAATATTATTGTTTCTTCTGCATACTAATGACAGAGGCAGAGATGAGACAGAAGAGACGGAGACAGGAGGAGGGAGGCTGAGAAAGCAGAGGTGAGCAGGTTTAAGGAGGCAGAGCCATCCATATGTTTATTCAAGCGGAAAGGAAGGAGGGATGGAGAGAGTGATGGGAGGAAAAGATGGCCTTGTTTACTCTCCATCAGGACAATAATGAGCGATGATGAGGGAGAGACAGGAGGAGGCAGGGGAGCAGAGCAGGGAGCAGAGGAGAAGAGAGGGGAAGGGCAAGAGATAGAGGTGAAAGAGATGGAGGGATGGCAGCCTGGAGGAATGACATTTTTGTGCTTTGGAGGTCTTAATGAATTGACTTTGCGTTGATCCACATCAGTTATCCACAGCTTAATAAGAAAATACCTCCTGGCACTGTTTTATCTCCGAGACACTCCGGCTCTCAGACAAAGAACATCATCTTCGTACTGCTGAAGATTTGCTTCAATCAAATAAATCACAGCTAAATGGCAGAAGGTGGTGCTACATTCTGGGGGCATATTACAGAATAATGAAGGAATATGCTGATTTTGCTGCAAGAGTACTGAAATCCAGTGAAGGACAGCGGCTACTGTCATTTATTTTGTTTATTGCATTAAAGAGCACATACTTTTTTAGTGGTAAAACAGGACAGGAAATTACAGTTAAATATAAAACTTTAAAGAAATGCAATGAGACTAACTGTTACAGATGAGACAGGCTGTTATGCAAGAGATGTAATTACTTTCTCAGTAAAGTAAAAGCTACACAAGCATTCACTGGCAACACAAGGCAACTTTATCAAGGACATTTCTAATTTGTGACTTTGCTCCCAGTGCTTTATTGATGTTCAGTGGAAGAATAATGAACTTACTCAACAAATTGTGTTTCTGTTCTTTACGAGCTGACAGATCCAGTTTACGCGGGCCTCGACGGGGACGCACATAGCGCGGCCTTGTGCTGATTTTAGCGGAATGGAAAAACTCCAGGGACAGTCAAAGATGTTCAGCGGAGTTTTTCCCTCCAATTTTCACCCTAAATGTGTCAAGTCCTCAAAGCTAAAGAAAATGCTTACCTGGACTTTTTCCTTTCTAACTGGAAAGGCGAGATCTTTCTGAACAATCGCACAGTCGGGAACATCTTTCAACTATTTTCACAGAAAATTCTGCATATAAATTGCACCTCGAATTCACTTAGCACACACACACAAACACCTGCCTGCACTTGGGTCATACATAAATACATAGTATGAATGGAGAATATAAGAGCACAAAACAAAACACCAATCACTTAACACAGAAGTGGAGAGCTGATTGGTTTTAAAATGTCTATTTCCTACAGAGACATAGAGAAAAAGCATAATGTAAAGTTTGGCTGAAGTTGATGAGTTATAACTTATTGAAGGTGCCGTTGCTCTGAGCAGGAATTGTAATGTAACCTCTAACATAATAAAATAACATAGACAGCTAATATCAAAGGGCGCCGTTCGGCATGTCCGGTCATAAAAATACAATATCCTGAAAGAGTTTAGCAACAGAGCTGTGGGAAGAGACCGAACTTTTAGCTTATATTCAAGAACAAGAGAATGTAAAAATATTCACATGTGCAGCAAGAGTTTGAAAACCACGGTAACCTTTCAGCCACCATTGGATCAGAAGCCTCAGTAAACTGTCCAATCAATAAAACATGGCTTTTTAGCTGTTTATCTCACCATGTAACCTCCCTCAGATCATGCTACACGGCTGCAAAACTACCATGCCTCATGTAAATATGTGTTTTGACTTTTGGGCTAAATGTTCACATTTTGAATAGCAAACAGGAACTTTTTGTTGACATTCAGAGGAGGCTATGGCCTAAAATATGAATCCTCATAGTTGCACAGTGATATGCTTCAGTTTAGTAAAGTAAAGTTAAGTTAAAGATATGGTACACTGGTATGAAATAGCATACGATGTATTTTTGAAGCGCCAAATAATAATTCAAATGTACATTTTCTGGGAACAATGTACAGATTGAGTAGTAAGACAAGTGAACCGAGTGCTCTTCTCTTCAAGGTGATGGTTGTGTTTACAGTCTGAACCTCGTGTCTTCTCTGAACCTCTGAGGACACAGGCATACAAGAGGTGAAAGGTCAGATTCATTTACTGTGAGGAAGAAGCTAATGGCGCAGATTATTAAGTGGTGTCAGAAAAAAAAAAGGAATAATGTTAAACCTGTTCTGGTTTTTATTCTACACGACAGGCTGAAAGTCCTTTTTGACTATTAAATGTAATCAAAGTGTGTTGGGGAGTGCTGCTGTGAAAAAAGTTGCATAAAGTCTATAAATTTGAATAAATGTCATGGAGCAATGTTACCGGAGTCAGTGTCAGGGGGATCTGAAGACTACACGTTTAAAAAAGAGTAAAACGCTGTAGATGTGGAGTTAGACAACAGCTCTGTAAATGGATGAGACTGTATCCCCACCTTTCAAACACCAGGTGAAGGTGATCTTCACATGGAAGATCTGTTTTCTTCCAGTTTGACGCCATAACAGGGACCAGTTTCTCTCCAGATGGACTTTGTCTCGCAGCAGGTGTAGTTGATTCAAAACCAAGCTCCACCCGTCAGCTGTCTGCCTCTTTCTTTTAACTTTTGCTTGTCAATCCAGTTTAGAGTAGAGAAGTCACCAGTGTTAAACAAAAAGATGTGAAACATGGAGACCACAAACAGCAGGAATGATCAAATATAGCAGCTATTCCCTTATGGAGGTGGGTCCTTCCTGTTAATATGGCTCTGCGTCATGATCTGAGCTTATTGACTGTGACTTTTGTTTGATTATTAC
Source organism: Datnioides undecimradiatus (assembly GCA_008933995.1). Classification (NCBI taxonomy): domain Eukaryota; kingdom Metazoa; phylum Chordata; class Actinopteri; order Lobotiformes; family Datnioididae; genus Datnioides; species Datnioides undecimradiatus. The sequence continues at coordinate 303,032 of WARS01000034.1, forward strand.
TGCTCCTTTAATGGCCTGTTGTTAACATACCAGATGGTTGTCTGGTGGTGCAGTGGTGTTATAAATGGCTCTGGTATCACACTAATGAGGGTGAATTATCTTCAAAAACAGAACAATCGCAGTCGGGCACTGCAGGTTCAAATGTGGTTTGGGAATTTTTGTCGTCAAACAAAATGATTTCATTGCTTTTTCTCATCATTGTGATATTAACATGAAAACCTTTCCCACAGCAGAAGGTGTCGTAAAGAAATAATTGCTGAGGTGTTTAAATTTCTGAGCCAGATGTGAAAACATAAGCAGGGAAAACTGAACACACTCCTCCAACTTCTGCTTCCTATGTACTCTTGCACTTGCACACCAGCGTTTCCTGCAGAGTTGCTCAGAGGTAAACAGTGGCAGATTGCTCTTACACCTGGCAGTGTCCAAGTGTGAATGCACGTAAGTGTGTGATTTTGGAGGCAAGGTGCTCCTGAAACAGAACGCACTGCTCGGTAAATCTTCCCGGGATCAATAAAGGTTAAAAAAAAACAACCTCTCGCAATTAGGCGTGCGGCCGTGCCATCAAACAAATCTTCAGATCAGATGAATGCAGTGGAAAGAGTCCCTCAGTGCTCAGGTTAACTAAACAACTGGACTTTTCATGTGTTTGGACTGTAGTTCATTAGAGTGATGTGTAATTTAGAAAGAAAAACACTTTCGTTCAAACTATTCAGACTAAAATACAATAAAAAGCCATTAAAGTGCACGAACAAAAGAAAATCAGATTGTCTTTGCTGCTGTTCAAAATACTAATTTTGACTTAGTATCAAAAACTTCTGACTTTGGTAGAGGAGAAAAAATAGGATTTAACTACAAATTCAAAAGAAAAACCAAAAAAAAGAATCTAGAGTAGAGAAACAGGAAACACAACAACTGACCTTTTCTTTAGACAGTACCTGTGCAGTCCCAACAAACATGCCTGCTGCTGGGGAAGGTGGCTGTTCTCAGCACCTCCTCCACCTCCCTCTGCGTATACTGAGCAGGAACCAGTAGGAGTCCCTGCAATAGCACAGGGGCTTCTTCTCCACCACTGCTGTGCTCCAGCCCATCACCTGAAGGAACAGTCAGTTTAAAAAATACCTTACATTTAGTTGGAGACGCTGCAGCAACGACAGCCAAGTTGCTTAAAGCAGAAGCAAAATTAAGTGTATTGTTTGGCACGCAGTCATCCTGTGGTGAGAAATCCAAAGAGGTTTTTAGATTATATGTGGAGCTCTCATTGACTAACCTCCCTTTAGTGTCTGTGCCATTCTGGGTTATCACAAAATAGCAGCAGGCAATTAAGACTACAACAGATCCTGAACACTTTTCGGAGGTTAAATTCACTCTTTTCACTGGACCGGAAAACTGTGTGCATACAACACATGTGGGAGCTAATTATTGTACTTTCTCGTTTCTTCTCTCTTACATGTCTGGCTGAATGGCTGCTTGTGTGGCCACATGTAACAATCACATCATAGAGCATCACAACCCACAGGCAAAAGGTCAAACCTCCTGCTGTTTATATGCTACAGACTTTAGTTTTAGGTATTATTTAAGTATATATAATGATTGGTCAAGCCCACAGTTTTGCTCAATTCATCATAGACCATATTTCCCTCTGCCTGCTGTGGTGGGAGGGGAAATAAAATCTATAAAGTAATAAATAAAAACAACTGTTTTCTTCATGTATACTTCTAATGGAGCCAACTTTCTGGCTTATGCCCTCTCTGGACTTATAACAGCCGTGTATACATGTTGTATGCCTGAATATGAGCGATAAAAATCATTCCTAGGATGTGTCTCAGTGTTAAAAAGTAGCTCAAATCTCCACAACCCAAAATCATTTACATCCACCAAATTAAATAAGAAGCTCGACTGATGTTGCTGCATCCTGATCTCAGCGCAAGTGCGATCTTTTATGCATAAATACTGTAAAGACCCAGCTTGTAATAAACCAGGATTAATTGTAAGCGCTGCTAAAGTATCAATCAATCAGCCCAATCACCGTAGACTTACACTGGATGATGAAATCTCATTTCACCCACCTGCTCACCTGGAAAGGTCAGAGCGAGTGGAGCATTTCACCAAGAACTCCACTCCCGACTCCTGTACATCATATTATTTTCAGTGAGATCCATGTTCTAACCGCTTTTACATGAAGTCAAATATTACTACCCCTGTGCAGCAACAACAGCACCACATATAACACTGGATGTTACATGTGTCTGCACAGCATGTGTAGTCCATCATGAGCAGCTTTGTCTCTCTTGTTCTCTTTGGTTCCCTCCTGCACCAGGCAGATCTGCTGTTACGTCTCACTGCAGGTCTCCAGTACCGCACTTGACTTGAGTCACTGCACCAAAGTCATATTCCCTGGACAATAAGGAAGATTCTGACTCTGGTGTGTCATGAAGTTACACGCTGCAAGAAAATGATTCACAGTTGCAATAACTGGAATATTCTCCAGAATTACCATATGTTCTTGTTACCGTTAATGTCCTGGGAATTCCCAATGATAATATTCACATTAATGATCCTGGGAGCTGCTGAAGGTGATTGCTGTCAGAGATCCTGTACATGGGATCAGGGGATGTGACGACAACAGAGAAGCTAGCCGCCACTTTCGGTAAAGTAGCAGCTTGTTGGTAACAATAAGAAAACCCTGAGTAGTTTGTGACTTGGACAAATCTTCCACCTCAGCATTTTTACTGTTTGACTTTTTCTTAAACCAGACTGCTGACTGCCGAAGTGCCTTGACATTTCTCTGCTTTTAAATACATAAATGTATGAAATGGAACAAACAACCTAACTGCACTGACAGGGCCATTAAATTACATTTTGACATAACAGGGCTTCTATCTATGTCCATTTAATTTAGCTCTTTGAAACATTCATGACTTTTAAGAAAGAATTTAGTGCTCTGTATGCATCTGTAAACGGAAAGATCAACTCATTAACTTTAGTCCACTGTGTCAGGGTTATCTCCACAGCTCCCTGAAATTAATCCAGTTTGGCGCAGGTAATTAGTATTAAATTCATTTACTCATTTATGATGGTACACATGAATATCCACCAGTTGGATCTCACCTGGGAAGCCTCGGAGGAGCCATAACTGGGAGTAAAAACCTTTAAAATGAAAACAGTACCACCATCAGAAACATCCTGAACTTTGCTTCACATCATCAATCCTGCTGCAAATATGTAACAAAGACGTATTTACATTCTGATCATAAGTATGCAAAAAGGATTTGAACTGATATTATCAGAGGAAATCCAATTACGCTAATTCGCCACCCCCTAGTATTTATCTACAATAATCACGTCGGATTCGAGATATTTAAAGAAACATTGTCTGTTTATTTATTTATTTTAAAACTTCCGCAGCTCCTCCATTTTTAATATCTATCACTCAAATGTATTGTTTGCTGTATCCCCTGAGCTAGAAAGTACCAGTCACAGTAAAGTCTGCAGCACAAGAGGCAGAGACCTGACTTCATGAATTTGCAGTGAGACACACAGGGCTGTTATTCTTTTACTGCCCGTCCAATGTGCCGAAGCTGCTGACAAATGGTTACGTGTGTGTCCTCCTCAGCTACTGAAGTATAGAAAACAAAAAAAAAGAAGTCGTGCACTTGAATCTGGAGCTTTTGATGCACTTCAAGGACAGACAGAGCAACAGTGCACGGTGAAGGCTGAGGTACAATACAAACTGTCATACAGATCACTTCAGATTCTATGATGAAGACTAAAAGCATGAAAAAGTGAATTCAGGGCAGAACTTTGTGTCTCTTTGGTTAAAAGCAGATTGGAAGGTTTGACAGTCCTCTGGGAAAAAAAAAGAAAACTTTAAGTTCTCAGTTTAAAGGTTATGGATTTCAGTGTGACTGTAGTAAAACGTGTACAGTACAATAGTACCTGATAAAACAACACACGCGGTGTTGTCAGTGACAGGTAAAAATTGGATTCACATTTCATTTAAAGAGGTACAGTGCTGCTTGACAAGAGACAGACTTGGACTTTTTAGGAGACACTTATCAACCTTAGGGGCAAATCTCTCTGTCTTAAACACAGCAGCAGTTTGAATGCATTTTTCTTCCAAAACAGACGAGTCAACTTGCTGTGCTGAAAAGTAAAAAAATACATATATTTGCAATGTTAAATATCTTGAGGTTGTTTTAAATTCAAGCTGCATTTCTACAGCATCTGGCTGCACTCAGGCTTTGTCATGGTTTCAATATCCAAACATTTGAGCAGCAGTGCATCAGTTGTTTAGCAGCCATATTCACAGACTTGTTTTTCCAGACATTGTTTGAGTTTTAGAAGCATAAAGCTGCATTTGTAGTTAATTTGCATGTGGTAACGGATTCTGGCTGACCTCTGGTTGCATCCAACTCTCTCATTTTAATTGTCAATATAGCATAGCTGCTGCCACTGACCTGACAATGAGTTTCTCTGCAGCTTGCTGGTCAACGTAGTATTTATGAGCTGCAATCAGATTTCACACTTGTTCTGTTGTCTGACAACAGAAACAGAAAAATATGTAAATGAGAACAACTACATTGTGAATTCAGCCGCATTAAAGCACAATATTTATGATCACAGAGCAGGGGGAGACTCGGTGGAGGTTTAATGGGCCGGTTCTCTCCTCTGGCTGATTGTGTTGTTTCTTTAAGATTCTTTAAGGACAAAGTCTGTTTTTCCTTTATTTTCACTGCAACGTTCAGACGGTACGCATCATATTTTTCATGTTTGCCAGTTTTTTTTTATTTCTGTTGGAACAAGTGCAAAGTCAGCACAATAGCAATGATGTTAACTCTCTCATATAAATAAAAAACAACGCTTGCATTTTAGGGAAATTGCTGAAATAATGGTCTTCAATACCAAACAAATCAAACTGTTAATATCATGTGACTGGTGCACCCTGTCTAACTAAATAACTATTTTTCAGTTATTGGATCCCATGTAAGCTTTAGATCATACTCTCAGTTAACATCTTTGCAGCTCAGCGTGTTTCCAGCATCAGAAACCACAGTGACTGACAGCAGCCTGTCCTAGGTCTTGCCTTTTCCACATGTGGCAGGAGTGGAGGTATGTGAATCACCTCCGATGACTGCTCTGTGGTCTGTGCGGCTGGGTGTCAAACATGGGAACGAACTGATTTACAAATCAAACGCTTCCTCACCCGAAAGGAATCCTCGGCTCTCTCTTGGGGACTCGGTGCTGACTTCACCTCCTCTGCTGAACACCTGTCAGGAAAGGCAGCCATTGGTTTATGTAATAAATAATCTATTGGTGGGATAGAGGTTAGAAGATAAAACTCAGGACTTTGTAGTTGACTGTAATATTCATCTGCAGTGGTGGAAGAAGTCTTCAGATAGTTAACTTAAGTAAAAGGCCCTGCAATCAAACTCCTACATAAGTAAACGCACAGAAACATTATCTGAAACTGCTTGAGGTTGAGCTTCTTTATACACAGATTGCTAGTTTATTCCAGCAGTTGCCAGCAGAGAGGCCTGGACCCTGCAAGGCATTGGATGATGGGTTTGTGTCTCAAACTACTTTTAATGAATTTTACTATTTAAATGAAACCACGTGAGATGTTCTGAGGGGGAAATCCAGGGAACAATCATGCACACCCGTGAATGTCATATTTCCGTCATGTTTTCTACTTTGTTTCCATTCATTTAAAGATTTGACCTAAGCTCCTTTAATTTCATCGCATTGCTCCCTTTACACTGCAATGGTTTAAGGAACCTGAAGAATTAGTACCACCAGCTCTCCATCTCTCTCTGAATCAACCCTAAAACTGATCTAACAGCAGTGGATAAAAATGCACATTAATTTACATTTTCTTTTGCCGACTTTCTGCAAATTTGGTTGTTTTTGCAACATGTGGTTGAAAACATGGCTATAAATATCTTAAATTAGACAACCAGCTAAAGGGCAATAGAGGTTTCAGAACCTCTATTCAAATGTTTAACTTTGTATTGTAAAGTACAGATACCTTAAAACTTTACAGCATAAGAGTAAATGTAACTTTACAACACTGTTAATCTGTGTAGTTTGTGCTCGTTGCCATGGTAATCTGAAAACTAATCATTTCTGTGCAAAAGGATATTCATGATGATAACATGATAATGACACTAGTAGTAAACATGAAGTACTCGTGCAGACAGGACGTGGAGCAAGTCGGAGTTGTTTTTGTTTATTGTAAATTCAACTGCGTCATGTTTAATTAGATGTGTTTTGCAATTAGATGATGAAGAAGCGCTACAGAGTTGCTAAGCGGGGCTCCTGGCGAGCATCAATAATGAATCCGGCGATTCTTCAAAAGAGAAATGGCTCTCTGAAGGTCCGTAACAAAACGAATCACTTGAAAGTCTCTTTTATTTTATCAGGCACCGAGTTAACATGATGGAGGAGTGTACAGTACCCACGACTGTATTCATTTTTCAGAATGTGATTACAGTGGCTCTGCGATATGTACTTATTACATAAAGTGCATAATGAATCTGTCCCATCGAGGATTCATTATTCAAATTAACAGAGGCTGCAAGTGATAAACACTAACGTGATGGTGTTTGTTTTTCTTTGCCTAGGGAGTGTGCATGTGTCAGGGTGTAGCTATGACAGAAGAAACTTTTTTTTCCTGAAAGCGGCTTAGCAAATAAGACGCTGTGGAGGGCTGCCGCTGACATAGAGGCACAAAAAACTTTTTTTCTGTTTGTACTTGATTATGAAAAAAATTAGAGAAGGTGCATCAATGAGACGCTCACTCCAGGAGGTAAATGTTGGTATTTCCCTGATGGCTTTTACTTAGGAACGTTGTAGGTTTTAAATAGGATGATTTCAATGTTTTTAGTCTATTGAAATGGATTTTATTTGCCTCTGAAGGCCACTAAGTGATAATCAGAAGTGTTTATTATTTGCATATTCCCTGCTGTGTGAGGCGTGGTGGCTGTCTGAATGTATACTGCCTTAATGTGTGTACTGCAGGAAGTAAACAGCTCAGAAATGCTGTTAATGTAATTGAAAGGCTTTGTAAGGATATTTGGTGTGTGCCCTTAAACAAAAAGAAATTCCTTTGCTTAACTTATGATTGATGTGTTAATACAGCTTGGGCTATTCCTGATGCGAGTACCATCTCTGAGCACCAGCCAATGTTCCCCTCACTGAGGATGAGATGATTTAAATTTTGTCCTGAAACGAGGTCGGAAAAATACTAAATCCTTTGCAAAGTTTTTCATTTTCTTTCTGCCTCGCGTGTTATGATGGGTTATTATTATGTCGGTTCATTAGCATATTTCATATCCTGCTGCCGAGCGTTTGCAGCTCTCTATCTGTCTCCATCGGCGGTGGAGGCAAGACACAGGTGCTGGATGCTCGCTGAGTGTAGCTTCATGAGAAAAAAACCCCAAACACAACGCACACACTAATGTAAACGCACAAACAACGCTGGCTCATCATTCACCAAAATATGCCTACACAACCATCAGTCAGTGTAAGCCCTTCAAAGAGTGTAATAACACATTTAAATGAAAGCACACCCACACACAACATGTCACACACTCGCATTCAATCTGTCAAGTCATCAAAGCCACTTCCAAATGTGTCACACAGCATTCAGACGAACCAAACAAACACATGCCTGCTGTCCCTCACACACAAGTGCTGCTTTGTCAAACACTCGGATGCGGGCGGAATGATAACTCCTGCGATCATCAGCAACATGAAATATGTAACAATGTCTCTCACACACACACACGTGCACGCACGCACACACAATGATTTTTTATGTGTCAGAGCTGAGTTTTCAGGCAGTAAAAAGGGGAGAGAAGATGAAAGCAGGGTTGAGCAGCTTGTTCTTTCTCCCCATCTCTTCTGTCATGTTCACCAGAGGGAGGTTTGATAGGTGTACACTCTCACACACACACACTCTTGCTCAGAGGCATAAATGTAGACACACACATGCAGTGCTCGTGGAGAAGTGCCGCAGCAATAATTAGATTTCACTTCAAAGACCCACGCAGTTGTTTCGGTGGGAGAAGGGGCTGATGCATGATTGGCTACTCAAACTAGCAGGTGAGGGACTGTGGCTGCTCCAAGATACTGGACCGCTCTCTGCTGCGGGGTGGGGTGTGTATCACTATGTGCAAGAGCGTGCGAGTTGATATTTGACTGACAAGCAGGTTCCCGGTAATTTACTCCTCTGGCAAAAATATTATCCATCACTCTGACATCAAACTAAGCATGCGGGTAAAAATGGGAGTCGTGATTAAGAGGTGGGAGGACGTTTGCTCTGAGATGTAGAGGCAAGACTGCTGAAGATGAAATGGTGAGTGTTAACTAGGAAGATGAATAAACAGAAAAGTTACTGTGATGCAGTGGAGTAGCTTTGTTAACATAACATTCCTACTGTATTAAGTACGAAGTGGTATGTGTCAGCTGAAGACGAGTGATGTGCCATGTGTCAGGTCTGCCACCACACACACACACACACACACACACACACACACACACGCCAGTCAATGATGCTGATCATATGACATACGACACTAAGACAATAATGGCCCCCGCTGCAATATGCCAGTGAAAAGTGGTACCTATCTGTGGGACACAGTGACAAGCTGCTTATAAGTAGCAGCCACATATCCTTATCAGTGGCCAATGTCAATGAGAAATGGCGTATGTCAGTAAAAAGCGCTATCTGTCACCAAGGACAGGAGATAGGGAAGTTGGAGACACTATGGAGTTGTTTCATGGGAAGTGTTGAACTAAACTAAACTGCAGTACTGTCTCTTTAAGTTCTATAGGTTAAGCAGGATTTGAACACTGTGTTCATATGCACAAAATGCTTTATCATGGCCAGTGTCAGAGAAGACAATTTGCCAATAGGGTCAAGTCCTTTGTACATTCATTTATCGGACTGATGCTCAGTCCGTTCTTAACTGCAGTGACCCAGTTTCCCCCCGGTAATCAATACATTTAATCTTGAACTGAACACCCGGACAAATATTGTTCTGAATGCATGTTTGATAAACTGCAGTTATGAAGAAAAGTGATAACATTTAGAATAAGTTTATAATGTTTGATATTAAAGCAAACTTTGTAGCTGTGTGTGTGTGGGGGGGTTTGTGTTGGTTGACACAATTATGTAGTGTAGTGACAAGTGAGGGTGATATCAGACAAAGTGACAACATTTGAAGGAACAGGGCCCTCCTCTTACATTCTTTCATCACCCACTCTCCCTGTCAAAATGACGCACGCACGCGTACACTGACACACACACACACACACACACACTTCTCTCTCTTCTACTGGCAGGCTGTCAAATAATTTTGTGTGTATTTCAGGGAGAAACAGCCCCTGCTTAATTACTGCCATGCTAATTGAATCCCAGTGTGAGTGATGTATGGGGATAGGACTCTCCGTGACAGAATGAAAATGAAATAGTATTAAGCAGCCAAGTAGATAATCCATTTAGGAATGCCTGGGAAACGAGGAGGATTAGTTAATGCAGTGCCATATGGCTCGCCTGTCAGAAAACATCAAAGTTGTTTGAAATCTAAAATGTTTTCATTTTCAGTCTGCTTTTTTATTATTATTATTATTATTATTTTTTAAACTGGAATTCTTAAGTCTCTAACAAAGTAAACAAACCTGCCCCAGGCACATCAGAACACATCGCCAGTCTGCAGTGTCTGGCTTAGTTAAATTCAATGGTTTTTGGTTACGTTTACCTGAGCATGCATAACTTTAACTTGGATTGTTCATCTACTTCATTTAACAATCGCGTGGGTACTGACGCCTCTGCTAACTGTTAACATTAGCATCTACCGCAGAGAATGAGCTTACATAAGGCCAGACTGACTGATAACATGTGCTAAATAAGTAATGCACACATCTTATTAGAGATAATTCTTACCCTGAAGAGTCTTGTTCACAGTTGCAGACAGTGCAACAGAGGAGGGTCATGTAAGGCTGAACCCCAATTAGCAGCGTTTGGTAGCTGTCAGAGAGGAGCGATGAACAGCACTTTCTGACGTGAGCTTTTAAAGAGGCCATCATCATCTGGACAAAGACAGAAACGCAGCAGAACACAGACTAACTGCATTGACTAAGAAGCAACTGAAGGCAAATTCAAGTTAACAAAATGATTAGGAAACCCCCAAAGATGTTAGGAGGAGGAACTAAAGGATGACAGTAAGTTTTGACAAAGGTAAAACTGTTATGTGTGACCTTGTGCGGCACCTGCTCTCTCTGTAAAATGCACGGTCTTCGCAACTTTACAGCAACAGGGGGAAAAGCAGCTTTGCAAAAGTGCTGATTTGGGTCGGTCACAACCAACAATTTTGACAGTAACAAGTCAGTGTGTGGTAACTCTAAAAGGTGTGTCCGACCATTTCTGTGACTTTCCAGAACCAGTAATCTGACATTCACACCCACTTCCTACAGTGATTGGCCAGCTTATGGAGATGCGAAAAGAAATGTCTATAAAGCTGAAAACTTTATTTCGGTCAGCTTGAATGCAAACACCATCATGAAAGTCTTCCAGGAGATACTGTCTGAAATGCGCAGTGTAATCCCCATATTTAAAAGATTATCTTGCCCATCACTCGGACACCTTTTCAATCTGCTTTCCAATGTTTAAAACACTTCTGCTCTCCAACACGGTTATACAACACAAACCAATTCTTTCCTGGCTTAACCCGACTCTTCAGCTGCAGAAATATCTTATTTCTCCCACCTGTGAGGGTCCTTGCATGAAAAGGAGATTGAACAGTAGAAGAAAAGATTCCATATTCTCTACAGAGAGTTGCACCACAGACCACAGCAACATCATTGCTGTGCTTGCAATACTGCAAATTGTATGCAGGATGCAGCTCCACTATAGGCACTGTATAACAAATTGAGGTGTTGACAAGGAGAAGCATAGTGGAGCAGCACTGTATGTTCATTTATTTTATGAAGCCACACAAGTGGCTGGCCAGTGTTGACCTAAAATATCACTTAAACTTACATTTTACTGCAATTTTGCACATATAAGCATGAGGGCTCAGTGTCCTGCAAAATGTGCTTATACAGGTAAACCTAAACTGTTTGATCGCAGACAGACTGTAGAGATGTGAAGTGAAACTCTCAGTGTCTCGTTGTGAACAGAGGTCACTGAATCTACTTTGTTGTCTCAGTTTGGTGTGTCAGCACTTGGCGGCTTGTCACCATAATTTCATTATTATGAGTTTGACTTCAGTGTGATCTCTTGTTACTGCGGGCAACATAACAGACCCTCCGCCAATTACAGTTGGCTTGGCTCATCTGTTGCCAGGGCAACGCAGCCACAGAGGAAGGGGAGCTCATTTCCGCAGGTAATCTACGGACAGAAATCAACAACCGCACAGACAGACTCACACACTCACTGATGCACATTGTTAGACAGGGCCCACACACACACACACACACACAAACAGCCACGCACAACCTTTCTCATGGACGATATGCAAAACACATGCAGGGTGCATCTTCCCTTCATCCTCGACCAAACACCCGCCTTTTACAGTTCACTTCTCACTCTCCCTACCCCCTTCTGCTCTTTCCATCATCTATTACGCAGACCATATCTTTTGCTTTCTCACTTTATGTCCTTCATTCTTTCTCTCCCTCTAAATCTCTGTCTTTTGCTTCCTTCCACTGTCTTTTCTCTCCTCTGTTCTCCCATCCCTCCCTCTCCCTCCATTCTTGCCCCAGCAGGCTGCAGATGGTGCTTAATGGACGCATAACTGAGCGTAACTGCCTCGTGAATAATTCCACAGGCACAAGGTGAGCCATAGGACAGCTCCATATGTGGACACACAAGAAAGGTAGGAGCACACGCATGCAGGAGCTACACTATGTTGTGAACATATGCACATTTTCTATCCACACATTCAAATTTAAAACAAACGTAAAAGGGTACTATGACTTTCAGCAAATGCATTTCCACAATGAGTCATGCAAAATGTATATTCTAAAGTAAAAAATAAAATATTTGAATGCGAATTCAATTAAATATTTAGGTGAAATACATTGCCTTTAACAAGTTTTGGATCAACAGAGCTCCTTTAAAGTCACAACCACCCTGTTTCAACACACCTCCAATCCTGAAGGGACTGAGAGCTAGTCTCTGACTCGGCTCCTCCAGGTCCCTAACTTACGTGTATGTTTGGAGTTATACTTACACTCATTGGGCTTCATGCAAGAAGGAGTAATACAAACATATTTACTGAGCGAGTTCATTAATTTTGTGGCATCCAACTATTTTCTCATATTAACAATTCTCCCTTATGAACGCAGCACCGACACGGGTAAAGTTTTTTTTTGTCTGCTAAGCTTTGATGGCAGGACTTGAAGCTTTTCTTTTGTAACATTTTTATGAATGATAAAGCAGGTCAGGTGCCTGCACTCACCTCCTCAGAAACCAGTGACTATCAGTTCAAAACAAACAATTTCTGACAGGTTTGTGCAGTTGGGACAGTTGGGTGACTCTGGCTTGCAACATTCGTACATGACGCAAAAACAACAGATTTTTTTTGAACCACTTCAGAGCTGTCACAGGTCTCTTGGTGTCTTCCCATGTCTTTTCTTGCAAGCTCACTCACGTTAGAGAACGGCATGCTCAAGGCAGAGTTACGCTGGTGTCATACTTTCTAAATGATTTCATGAATGAATATCCAAGTGTGTCATGTTAAAATGTGGGGTTTTTTTGCAAAGTATAGCTATGAGTATTGTTTCATACTGATAATCAGTTTGCATGGATCACTTTGTAAAGTCCTGATTTCACATCTTTTCTTGTACTTAGCTTTGATTCGCTGTTGGAGAACAATGAATTGTGTAAACTTTATAGGAGTGTGAATACGTTTTATAGACATGAGATTATAATGAAATATTGATCAAACTGAACTGTAATTTGAAACATCCATTGAGACAACCACTTCTCTTGTGGCTACAGACACAAAGATTTACAGTAGAGTTGTGCAGACATTGGCGCGGTGTCGGCTACATTAGCATGCACGCCGACCCACACACTGGACACCCTCTTAAGGCTCATGTGGTTTGATTTATTAAATGGAAGATACTGAGCTTTTCAGAAAGGTTGCTGTATGTTTCAAGGTTGTCCTGGTTAGTGTACTGTAATGTGTAGTGGGAATACCTGTGGACCTGCAGTGTGAGGTGCATCTAATTTATGGCCATACCATCTAACACAGGATTACAAGGGAAGAGAAGAATAAAATGACGGTGGTAACATTTTACTTGAAGTGGACTCGGAGGCCTCATAAGGACACTGTAACCATTACTAGCATTTATTGCTCATCATACATCTGATACCTGCTGAATGTGTAAAACTTCAGAGACCTTTCATGAAGTACAATGATGTGGTGAACTGGGGAAATGCCATTATCCCTTATGGAGTTCACTTATTTAATCTATGATGTTCATAAAGAAGGACAAGGAGGTGAAGAGAAGCAGATGAGCTGCACAGGCATTTTGTGCTGACTAAAGTGTACATGTAATGTAATGTGCTACATGTGCGGCTACTTCAGCTGTAATTACAAAGAGAGACGCGTTAAAAGTGATGAATATACAAATTTTCTTCACTTGCCAAAAGAATAAAACATCTGCGTTTTGGCAGAAAAATAGCTCATTAGAATTGCTGATGAGGAACAATAACCTGACCAATGACGCATTTTCAAAGAAGAAGAGGACACACGGTGAAACCAATCACCATCACCACCCCGTGGCAATGTGCCTGTTCAAATAACAGTTCATTTCCAAAACATAAAGGTAGCTCTTAAATTGAAGGTGACATTGGGTGGTAAATGTTGCCAGATGAAAAACGGTGCATGTAATACAAATCAAAAAGAAGTCAGAATGGAAGTGATACAAAAATCCTTAGCTGTATGACAGAGTGAGGATGTCCTTTATCTGCGGACTTTGAGAGGGGATGAGTTCGCCACGGCGGGAAGCCGAAGGTTCCGAGCCACAAAGTTCTGCTGCTGTTTATTGGCCGGATGCACCACAGAAAAGCTGCCATTGGTGGATGTGGCACAGGAGGGTGGGGAGTCATGAGGGCTTTTTCCTTTCACCTCATAGGTCCACTGCATGTCTGCTGCCTGTAAAAAGGGGAGATTGTATACATGTGAATGAGTCATACTCAGTGAACAGGCTTAAAAAGTAGCATAGCTTCTTGCACACAGTGAAAAAACATTTTGGTTTTTTAACAGCAGAACATTTATAAAAGTAAAAGAAATCTGTGACTTAATGCTCAACTGAAAACTGCAGAATCAATAACAGTGTGACCTTCTGTCACTCTATAACTTATCACCGTAAAGCACACACTACAAATCAACACAAAAGTCAATGAACTTATCAGAGAATTAATAATTTAAATACCTGGATGGTGAGTCTTGCTCTATGCTTGCAGTACGTGGTGGGTTTGAAGGACACAGTGATGAGCGCTCCGGGTGAACCAGCAGGAGGTAACATCCCTGAGGCTGGAGTCACTGTGAACTCGCTGCTGCTGCCTGGCAGGAACACTGCTGTGAACGGCTCTGACCTCCTGGAACCAACAATTCAAATTTACTTCAAGTCAGTACAAGTTAAGAGGATGAATCAATGATGTGTAAATGACTGGGGATGTTAGATGTCAGACGTAATTAAAACTGAAACAGAAATGTGTAAAAGGTTTTTTTTTGTGTAGTCTATACTAAAACAGTCTACTAAATAGAGATGAAGGAAACAAGAGAGACGAGGACAACGCAGCATACAGAAAAACAAAGCTTTTTTAATTGTTTTGTACTAAAGGAGAATAACCATAAACATTTGGAGGCACATGCACTCAGTTTCATTTTCCACCTCAGCATGTCCTTTTTATATCAATTCGGCAAAGTCACAGTACATGCAAACAAAAGTTGGTTGCAGTTGGTTCTTAATCTGTTGTGGAACTAATTAACTAAATCTTGACGACAGCTGTGGCAGAAACAGAAAAGCCGTGTGCAGAAGAGAGTTTGAGTTCTCAGTTTAGTTTCTGGTTCAAACTTTTTTTAACCCAACACTTCATGTCAGAGGTGTAGTGAACTGCAGCTACTATCTAATTATTATTAGGAAACTTAAATAGAATAAGTAAGTGAAACATAACAAAAATCTGTGTAAACACACACACCTGGTGGTGCTGGTCAGCCGGAAGCCTACAGCTGAAGTTTTCCCCAACTCATTGGCTTCAATGAGGATGACATCATCCACTTGAGGCTCCGAGGCAATAAGAGTGATAGGAAACTCCCAGATCCGGCCAGACACACACTGAACAGCCAGGACTGCTGAGTGCCTGGAGGAAAACACATCAACGTTTGGCTTTTTGATACAAAATACAATACATACAATATATATATAGAACTACATAAGAAAGATTATGATCAAGTGTCAAATCCATATAGTTTTATATTTAAGCAGTTGATTTTATGGTTTACCTTTATCCAGAAAAGAGGAATTACTCTGAAATGGGCAAAATTCATCTTTAATTTGAATTAACACTTGTATAGAGTCGGCCCTCTGTGGCACAGATGAATACCTCACATTTAGAATCTGCTCTCCATCTGCAGGTTCTCTTCAAATCATTCTCCTTCACTTTAATTCATCTTAAAAAGTACAATTTGAAGATTCCTATTTGTCTAAAAACAACATGATTCACTAAACCGGTCCTTAATATTCCCACTTTCAGCTCATGATACTTGGTCTCCTCATATCACTGCCCACGGCAGAGAAATAACATGTAGATAATGGAAGAGCCTATTAACAGCACCACACCCCCCGTCATTTCCTCATGGAGAAATCATTAGCTCTCGGAGGTATTGATTCTACCAGGGCACGCCTCATTAATGGACTCCACAGATGAAGACGGGAGCTGATAAATGAACGCACTCCTCACTCAGCAGGATGTCACATGCAATGTATAGTAAAAAGGACATTAGAGAATAGGTAAATTGGGACTTATCAGTGAGCTCGGATGATGTATTTCAATCACATACAAGTTACAGTGGATATTAAAGATATGTAAGTAAGAATATAAGTACCCACTGCATTCATTTCATGATTTACTTATGATTTCAATGTTCCACTGATCTACAGGTACGGGTAATGTGCCAAGAAACATAACGTAGCAATCTGCCAGCAAAGGCATTGAAGAAGACTGCAAGGAAGCAAATATGGATGAAGTAAGTGCTGCGACAAGAACGTCACACTGAAACAAACTACAGGTGGCAGAATTATTATAATAGTGTCAGCGATCAGAGAAATCCACCATTTTCAGCAATACTACTTCATTGGAGTTGTGGAAAGACTTATAATAAATAACAATAAAGACTTTACATGGGCATCTAGTGCACAAAGCAATCCGGTTATTACTGTAAGTATGTGTGTTATTTTGTCCCTTTGCACTACAAAAAGAAAAAAACTCTGCAGACTGATCTGAAGCTTAAGAAGCTCAAGCCCAAAAAATCTCCAAATGCGTTTTCTGATAGTGATATATGATGTGTTTTTGGATCACACACAAGTTAACGCATTGTCTATTGAGATCTGACCTAACAGCATTAGAAAGAGGCAGATAATGAACTGGCCTTCCCCTTTACCTTTGAGATAGTGCAGCAACCTTTAGCTACAAACATTAAGACTCAGCACATGTGGACAGTTAGTAATAAATGAATGCAGAGACCACACCTACCTGAGAGAGGGAGAGAAGATGGAAGAAAGAGAGAAGCATAGAGAAAAGAGACTGTACTGTAGAGAAAGAAAGACAAGAGATAAATGAATGCAGTGTTTACTCACAGTGCTCAGTGAAAGTGTGTTATCTGGAGAGAGAGAGAGAGACAGAGAGAAACAAACAGATTGTGTCTGTATGCCTTCCTTCCTGTTGTGTGTCTGTGTGTGAGAATGTGCAAATACTGTATGTGCTTAGTTTGTTTTTCTGACTTATTATTAGCATCCTTTTGTTTTTTTCATGCACCCAGGAGGTGTGCATATTTGTTTCTCTGAGTATGTGCAATTTTCTGTTTTTCTTTGTCTTTTTCTGTGCGTGTGCTTTTTAACTTTTGAAGCATTTTTGTGCCTCTCTCAGAGCCTGCATAATACTCACTGTGTGTGTATGTGTTTAGTTCTCTGTGGTAATGAGTGTGTGTATGTCTACATCTCTCTTCAAGTCTCACAGTGTGAGTGTCTGTGTGTTTGGTTTTTTGTCTTTTAATATGTTGTGTGTCTGTGGTTTGAGTCTCCACAAAGTGCCTGTATGGTTTCTTTCATATGTGTATCTGTGTGTGAAATGGTTTCCTTGACTGTGCAAGGTGTTTGTTTGCTTTAACTGGTAACACAACCAGTGGAGAGGATTTATAAGGAGAACAATAGGATTAAACTGAAAAGCTTCTGAATGTCAACAGAAAAAGACATATTTCTCCTCTGACTATCTGAATTTGTTTCTCGGCGTGTCTTTCATTTCCCCTGCATACATTTCCATATGTGTCATGTTTTCTTCATACAGGTTTGAGAGTGTGTGTGTGTGTGTGTGTGTGTGTGTGTGTGTAGTGGTGTAACCTGCGTGGCCTGAGGGGAGTGTAGACTACATTTAAGGTGAGTGTTACGACGCCAGTCTCAGGGTCCCTCCTCGCTGCCTCAACAGTGGCAGAAAGGCAGTCGTCCACCTCAGAGCGCTCTGTCTCACTGTTTGAGCGAACCTTGCACAGGAAGTCTTCTATCATCACCTGGGAAACTGTCCAGAGGTAAGAAGCAAGAGAAAGGTAATTAAGCATATGAAAAACACAACCACCTAACTAAGAAACTACTATTTTAATTTTAGCCTCTGTTATTTCTATTCAAGCATATGGGCGATTTTTGATAATAATGTATAATGTATTATAAAGTCCTATTATAAAAACAGGACAGTCCAGTATATTATCGCTCTTATTAAGTGGGGTGGGTATGGCCATGAACTCCACCTTAACTACTGTTTTTCACTCTGTTCTGTTCCTCTGCTGCAGTGAGCAAATTTCAGTGTGAAGCTATTTGTACTCCTGCATGTGCTTCACAATAATTACATTTTAATGTCAAAGTTTTATGAAAAGTATTTTTTTACCTGATTGTAACTGACTTGCGTGTTGTCTCAACTTTTCCCTACTTAGAAAAACTATGAATGTTTGCTTTTTTCAACTTGCAATGTGCTGCTCTCATTAATTACCAAGAAGCCAACATACGCCATGATCATCAATCAATCACCTGCTGAGCTGAATCAGACAAATCCTGACACAACTCATCTCATTATCATTAGTTACTAGATGACTGTTCTAACAACCTCATTCATTATCTTATATTTCAATATCTGTACTTTTCAGTGATTTAGTGTAGCTGTAAATATCCCATCATTGTGACAAGGTCAAAATGATCCTTAAAAACTGCGAGACCGCTTGGATTCTGGAAAAAATAAAAAAAAATTCACACTGGCACCTTCCTGTCTTTTCCGGTCCTGATGTCCCAGCACACATCCAGTGAGCAGTACATCCACCTTCTTTTCCAGCTGGCATCCCACTTCACAATGGACCACGCCAAGTGGTGAGCTCTCAGCAGGCACGTCCATGGGAGTCCCACGGAGAGGGTAAGTCCAGCAGATGGTAGACAATTCCTGCTCTGACCTGAAATATTTATGCAGAGCATTTTAAACAGTATTTACACAGTATTTAGGATTAGAAATGAGACAATACTTCTACTAATAAAAGGTGTCTGTTTAATGAAATCTGCATAATTTTGCACTGTATACGCAAGGCAGCATTTTGTGTTTAAAGGTTAGAAGTTAGGTTTGGCTGCATGCATTAAGAGTTCTTGCAACTGAAAAATAGTGAAAACTCAGTCAACAACATTTTGCAATACTGTAAAAGTAATGGATTATACTGCTTTTGCCAGCATGGGTGTCCTCCAGGTGTTCCAAGGTGTGAAACAGAGTGTGAATGTGTTTGCCTGTGTGTGAGCCCTGTGATGGACGACCTGTCTTGGGTGTACCCTGCCTAACGCCCAGTGCACAATGGGACAGCTACTTGTGATCCTGGGCAGTAATGGAAAAATGGATAGATGGTACATTCTAGGTATATACTGCTCGTACTGTGTTTTCATATGCTCATACAGTAAAAATAGCATGCACGGAATAGAACATCTTTAAAGAACTAAAGCAATGTACAACACTGAGCACTTTCAACACTTCTCTGTTGTATTAACTGTTCTGTAACATGCTATGCAGAAACATAGATATAGGAATAAGAGAAGATAAAGAGCAGTACCAACTGTCTAAAAACTTGTCTGAGACCAGGTCCAAATTGGTCATTTCCAAACAGGAATCAGAAGACAACAAGACACACACGCACCTCATGTTGTCTGCACTGTTGGTATTGGTGTTTCCCAAGCTGCCGAGGGGCTCCATAGTGATGCAGAGCCAGGCCTGTTGTAGCTCCATGGAGTTAGGCGCAAACACAACAGGCACATCAAAACCGGCCCCTTCACTAATCTGTATACCTGCAGCCAAGATGGAAGATAGACACATCATCATGTCCAGTAACCAAATAAGAAAGGTAAATGATCACTACAGAAATCACAGATCATTAAATTGCACGGCATACTGCATCAGCAAAACCACTTCAGATGATTTCAAGTAAACTAGCAAAAACTCAACTTGTCCTTTCTGTGGTTTAGTCTCAGGTAGATATATTTGGAAACTGATGAAAACCAACAGCTCTCTGCATTAGCACTGTCAGTTAGTAAAGAAACCTTACATATAAGATCTATCATGGCTTCTTTCGAGTTTTTGCATGTGTTTTGTTAAAAGGATTCTTTTCTCAGTCACACATAACAAAGATGCAACATTGAGAGGTCATTAGACCTAGATTAGGATTGGATTAGGAATCACTAGACCTCTATGCTCATATGCTCTACTAAGTTTACCAGCTAGTCGCTACCTGTGTTGTTGACTGGCTGTTCGTGCTGTGAACAGTGGGTTTATCAGTTTATCACTTGCCTGCTGCAGCTGGAATCAGGGCTGATGAGAGCCGTGAGACTGAATCTAAACAGTAAATTTGCGGGCCAGAAAGCCAAAGCAATGAGTTAAAAGAAGCTAGGCTCTGCAGAGATGTATGATGAATCTCTGTATGTTTCACTTCAACTGACTCCTTTTACTTTACACACTGTAATGAGATCTTTTGTTATTATACATGGTTACTGTATATTAGTATTCAGTTTTCTTCATCTTTCTTCATGATAATGTAGCAAAAGTAAAAGTCTCAGTTAACACACTTTCTGTACAGCTCAGTGGGACAGAGAAGACCCCCTTGTCTGTGGACACTTGATGGCAACTGGGAGCCCCACTTGGGTCCTCGTCTGAAACATGAAGACATACCAAGTACAGGCAGTTTTACAACCATGTCGAGTGTATCACATGCATGTAACAAGAACAAACGGGTGACAAAGTGTCTGGTAGAAAAAGACAAGGAGTGGCTGTGACCTGTGAGTGTGATATCGAGCATGACTGGGAGCTCAGTGGGGTTTGTGAAGGGAATGGTGGTGGAGGCATTGGAGCCAATCAGCGATGAGATGCACAGAGGCTCCTCGCTCTCGGGGTTAAGGCCACGTCCACTCAACAACACACACCATTCCTGCAACTAAAGACAGACAGAGACAGATTAACACATACACAAGTGACCAGAGGGAGGGGAAAGGGAGAAAAAAAATGAGATAACACGAAGGGAATACAGAGAAGACAAAGACAAGGTGTGGTCATGAGATGAAACAGAGAAAATGGCAGTATCAATTCTCTAAATGGTGTTGGATTGTTATGATAGATTATAATTGTTTTGAGGGAAGCTGATATCTATCCATATCCATATGTGAGAGGATGTATATAAGTTACAATAAGCTTTCTGTCATTGTTTTAAATACTTAGATCTTCCAGTGCCCGTGAACAGCTTCCTGTGCCTTAAATAAAATGTACAATATGGGCCAGTGAAAAGCTTTATGAGGTGATCTGATTGCTCCAAGCTTCAGGTGGATAATTGGGAGTGATGAGGCAGTGAACAAAATGAGAGCACCTGCTTAAACTAATTTAAGGGAAAAAAAAGGAGAAGTGAGCTACTGCAGCACCCATATGTGCATGTGCGTGTGCGTGTGTAGGTAGGGGTAGGTGATTTATGTAATCTATTTTCTCCATGTGTTTGTGTGTGTAGATATACACCTCAGGGCACTTGAAAGTGATCTTTGCCTTGTGGTTCCCCTCTCCGATGGATGAAGGACTAAAACGGACACCAAGCTGGGTGGACGAGTGTGGCTCCACAATAAGCTGGAACACGAACACACACACACACACACACACACACAGTAAGTAACTTTCATGGGGATAGTAAGGGTGGCTAAACACACTCCTACTTAAAGAGAAAAATCCTTTAAATCACGCTGCCAGGCATCCAACAGCTTTCCATCCAGATATCCGCTCTTCCTTGTAAGTGAAGTCTTGGTAAAAAGACAATGACTGTGTTCATCAAGTGTCTTGGTATACTGCATGGTTGTTTTAGAGGTGAAATCCAAAACAAATCAAATATCCATTGAAGTATAAAGTACATAAGAATAGTGAAATAAATTTCCCCTGGAACAGGCAGTAGCAAAAAGATTTATGTTGTGACAAATGAAGGTTTATCCTGAAATAACAGAAAGGAAGAGCGGCTAAAACTGAGTGTGAGTGGGCATACTAACAGTACTCCCTGAATCCATTTCCAGTGTGTAGTTTCTTGGGTTACTGTTGGCTACAAGTAGCTCCAGGGTCTCAGCTGTTGGGTTCACCAGGGGAATGGTCTGTCTGGTCCATCTGACACACACCCACCCACACATGCGCCCACACACACAGTTGGTGCTTGTTTCTTGTTTCATGATAAACATTTACAAATAAGTGACACACTTATATAATACTCTCAATGTCATTTAAAGTGTGCTCTGTCCCAAAGCAGTGGGAAAGTACAGATGGTCGAAAAAGGCCCCAGAAGAACCAAAATGTTGCATTTATAATTTCTTGAGCTAATTAGCAGTGTGTGTAATTAATATGCAGCTTCAATCGCCATTCACTAGCCTGTCACTGAACTATCTCTCTGTTCATTAAAAGTCCTGTTTTATATTCAGAGTGGACTCGTGGCTGTGTAAAAAAAGGTTCTTCTATCTCTGACATAAACATCACCACTGACTCTCTTTGCCCCAGTCAGGATCCTGTAGAAATGGGGACTATATTTTACAGATTTTTCATTTTTCCAGAGTGGTCAAAAGGTCAATAGAAGTCAATTGGGAAAGAATATAAGCTTGACTTAATGTGTGTTAATAGCTACAAGAATAAAAACGGGATGAAAATCATTTAATACCTACAGAGGTTTTACATTAAACTAATAAAAAGGAAATACTAAAATGTTTTTTCTCAAGTAGGGAAAATATACGCAGGGAACCTTTTTGTTGAACATTTAAACGTTATTGTGGGATGTTCCCAAGTGCTCAGTCCCACTATTGCTTTGCAATATCCAACAAAGGCTCTCTGTAAGCCTAGACACACACATGCCATAAGGTGTGGGAAAATCCTGAGGATGGGATTGCTGCTATGAGCTAATTCACATTGGTGTGCGAGTGTGTATGGTGCATCTTCATGCATTCCTAGCCAATAACTATGGAGTGTGTTGGTGTGTGCACCTACTTGCCCAGCTGACAGCAGGCCCGTGGTAGCACGATGACTGGAGGAGGAAGAGCATAAAGCTCCAGTCGATACCAGAACTCCCCCACCAGCTCAGACTGGAACAATACACTGTCAGAAAACACACAAGCCTATGCAAAGCTGTGCACTTACTGCAAATGCATAACATTGTCCATTAGTGTTCTCATATTCAGGTCTACAATACATTTATTCCCACCATGAATGCTAAAGGTGGCAAAACAATCTAAAAACTTAAAGTAGATATGTCCTCTCACATCATTCACAAACATTGAGTAAAGAGTTGTTCTCCCTTTTGTAGCATGAACGTTGTCAGCTACAGTGCAACAAGTCTTACCTGCCTGTACTCTTCCCTACTCTGTCAGGGGAAAATGTAGCTTTGTAGGTGAGTTTCTCCCCTGGGGCAACTGAAACCCTACTGGCCCCACTCAGGTTGTCTCCTTCCAGGTACACATCTAGCATCAAGAGCTCTTCTTGTGAGTTATTGACAGGGATCTCTATGGCAACTGAGCTCTGGGAACATAACATTTCAAAGAGGACATGTGATTCTGCAGAAAGATTTCAGGTCCGTGTTAGAAATATAATAACTACCCTGAACTGAAATTACTCCTTTCTTTTTCAATATATAGTAGATTAAATAGCCATCTTCAGAACATTGCTTTTGGTGGCTTGATCACGTGCCCACTACACCATTTATAATGAATTAGTGTTTCAGACACCAAATATTATTGTTACAAATAAATATTATCAAAAGATAAAGACATTTGTGCAGGTGTGCAGCTATATCGTGCAGTTAGCTGTGTGTTGCAGCTGTATGTGGTAATGCAAATGTTTGCTATGTAAATTCACTTAACTGTGCGATCATGTTTTCAGAGCTTACCTGAGCAGCACACTGAACATCTATCACTCTGATGGGTGCTGCTGGCTCACAAATTATCTCTAGAGAAAAATGCACTTTGTAGCGTCCATCTACATTTCCTGGATGACAGGCACACATGTATAAATACGATATGAAAGCAAACACACATGCATACAAACACTTAAACATCTTTTCCGTGAATGGTGCTTGTGGCTGTGCTTTCAGCTTTACATGCTTTATGTAAAGTGTCCAGTGCAACACTTGGCTTACCGTTGTGTTTATCCTCCTCTGGCATATCATCATTTTCTAGGAAAGACACACAGCCTGCAAGAAAGGTGACAGATTATGTCTTGAGTTTTAGTTTTTTAGTTGTTTTTTCATTGTATATCCTATTTATGTAATTATCAACATCTAATCCTACTCAACTACCTATGCAAACATATTGGAGATATATGTTATAGACATACAAAAAGTGTTTCAGATTGTGTGCATCTGTTTAAGCAAATGTAATAGATCATAGTAAACAAATGAATCCTATATTTAAGTGCAGCTGCCTTCCACATCTCATACAAACATTCCATAAAACCACACAATCACAGACAGAGTGGGGAAGAAAAAAAAATCACCTGTCTGTTTTCCTCGTTTCCATGGTGACACAGCCAGGGTGTATGGCGCGTGATGACCAGGTTTAATCTCCAGGGAGGGGGTGCCACTTACAACAGATAGGTCTGTCACCACCTGTGTCATGTAGAGAAAGAAGCACAGAGACAGAAAAAAGGACATAAATGCCTCAGAAGACACACACATACACACACTTAAATAGTTGCTCGCTCACTTGCAAACAGCTCAAAATGCACAATGATGCAGGGACACGCAGAGTCAGACAAAGACAATCAAGGTTAGACATAACTCAGCAATTCCATTTTGTGTTCTACGAATTTAATTTAGATCTACAATTCATTATCATATAATTATCATGGTTTATGTCCAAATACCCTCACAACTAAGCTAATTCCCATTATTCTCAGTTGTATGTTGTATTTAGTACTAGTTAGCGAATGTTAATGCATGTTAACATGATAAATTAAAACATGTAATTGTGTATAGCATCACAGAGGTGCTAGCTGTAGATCCTCAGTCTTGATTACACAATGGTTTTAGAAGTGATTTTCTTTTTTAAAGGTGCTGTGCAGAACTGGGGATGTGTGAATGTGCATCAGAGTAAACCTTGTTAACAAGTAACAGTGTGTGTGGCAGTAATTTGCATGTGTGCTGCTACCTTGAGGGTGACTTTGTTCTGGCTGTAGTTGGGGACATCCAGCTTTGTGTGTGTGGTTTGGCCTACAGGGCAGTGTAATACCACGTGGTCCACAGGCAGGGGGTGCTCTCCCACTCCTCTGAGGGTAAACATGTGCTGGGTGCCGTCACAGTCATTACGAAAGGACAGCTTGCCCTGTGGGGGTAGGGAGTTTAGTCCAGGCAGTGAACACATGCAAACTAGTGTGAAATGTACATGCAGAATAATGGCAAGCAGAGCCAGCAGCAGTGCATTGCTGGCTTTCAGGGCGCAGGACAAGTAATGAAAGGACAAAATGCATATAATTCTCTATATGTGGTACATTTTACTGTGATTTTTCGAGCTCTGTCACATTTTAGTTCTCAAAAACAACTTCGGCTTTGATACACAGTTTGTGCAGTGTGATAGACAACCAAACAAACCAACACAAGACTGAACAGCACAGAGACAGGCTGCGAAAACATGTCCCGTTATTAAGCCCCTCCCCGACATTTCCTACAGAAACGCATTGGTGGTTCAGTGGTAGAATTCTCGCCTGCCACGCGGGAGGCCCGGGTTCGATTCCCGGCCAATGCAATTTCCCCTTTTTCCACCCCCACTACATTTTGGTATATATTGCAAAACAGGAAATACATATTAGATACACACTCTTTGAGGAAAACAAATACTTAATGAATAAAAGATCTCTAAAAAACAACAACAAAAAAACCAGAAGCAATGAGAATAACTTCTCAGCAGCAAGAACAACTGCCTGACAGCAACTGACTATAAGAGAAACAGGACTTCTATCTTGTGTTCAAATTGGTAAAACACTGGACTGGACACACAACACCTCTTTGCACGGGCATATGCAGATCTTCCACAAGTTTAGCCAGTGCTCTGTTCTTTGTTGGATTGTGCTGGAATAGCAGCTTTAAGCCTGGTGAGGCCAGCAAACTTAACAAGCTCTGTGGTCGAGCTGGAACTAGACGGCCAGGAGGCAAAGAGGAGGATGAAGGACAAGATCAAAGCTATGCTGGATAACCCCTCTCACCCTCTCCATGAAGAGCTGTGGCAGATGGGCAGCTTAGTCATCACCCTACAGGTGCTCATTGCTCTTGTAGAATTTCTACAGTTTCTTCTATTGTAATTTAATATCTAGGCATTTATATATGTCCTTTTGTTTTTTACTTTGTCTATCAGTACTTACTAGCCCCTCTGAGGAGTCAGCAATGGTTAATATATATATAAAAATATTCTTGAACTGCTGAACTTTCTCTATGACAAAAGAAGTAGTAAGGTATTTCCTCATTCATGTAAGATTAGCACCATTCTAAATTGCCAGGTAATGCCACCAAATTGCTCTTTCTCAAAATGTTGAGCTCAGCTGCACTAGAAATGTCTGTGCCTCTTGCAGAAACACTGATAGATGATGCTGGTCACAGAGGAAGCTTAAATACCCAGATATCATCTTAACATTCACACAGGCCCGACAGCATGCTGCTGTTTGAGGCATCTAGATAAGTGGTCATACTTGAGTTGACTGTTCCCTGAGAGGATGGAACAGAGGAGGCTAATGAGAAGAAAGGCCAAATCTGAGGGGCTGGTGGATGAGCATTGGTGGCGGGGGATTTTTTTAAAGTGGGCTTTCTCCTACGTGTTTTCGATATGGAAATATCCTGAATACACACTAATTCATGGCTACTGCAGAGAAAAGATTTGACATCAAAAAAGTGTAACAACCAGAGCTAAATTGCAAGAAAATGATGGAAGAAAGACAACATGCAAAAAAACAAAGAAACAATAAAAGCCAAACAAATTGCACATTACCATAACAATGCACTGTGTGGAAGGGTGAAAGGTGAGGGGGTAGCAGGCTTTTGCCCCCGCTGGCACATTTACCACCTCTGGGCCAGAGAATCCTTCACCACAAACCTCAGCTTGCACTTTCCAGTCTTGGTTGGTCTCATTGTGCTGTGACAAACAGGCAATTATTTGACTTCACCCCAACATTATTAAATATTTGTTCAACATATTAAAAACATTTTACAAAACATCTTTTTTTAAGAGTGATTTTAATATGTTACTTTCAAATTATGTAAACAGTGAAAGACAAATTTAAACCATGCTTTTTGGTTGCTGTATATTCAGGATTACCACTCCGTTCCAAGAAATCAGTTTCTCATTATGATGGCAATATTATTCATCATTCATAATTAATCAAATGCTTTTAGCTCAGTCCTTAATAAGCTGCACACACACACAGACACATTAATACATTTTCTCTTGCTGCTTACCAGTGGTATGTCCTGCGTGACTGAACGGTGAGCAGGCGAACTGAAATCCAAGTGGACGGATCCCCCCTGTGACCACAGATGACATTTTCTGAACATGAACCATAAACTGCATGAAGAAACAGGCAGCCAAGCATTTACTTAATGTACCATTTAGAGGTTTAAGCTTCAGTATCAGCTGCTATCTACCTGTGAAGTTACCAATGCTTCCAGCACGTAGACCCTAGTATCAAACCAGGACCTTAAGACCACCTGACATGTAAACTGCCCCACAATGTCTGCCTGGAACCGTAAAGGGATGTCCACACAGCCGCAATCTATTGAATTGCGAGAAGAGGAGAGTATGTAGATAATCAAAGGAGAGGTGGTGACGGTTACAAAAGTGAATGACATGAACCAAAGGGACACTATCAGCGTGCTTCAGGTGATCAGGGATGAGAGAAAAGAGTAAAGTGAACAAAAGAATAAGACTTGATTTGCTTAATGCTTCAATGCTAGACAGGCGCTCTAAGGGTTTTCAGTTGCTTCCTCATTCATTCATTCCTTACAAGTACTCACACATCACTTAGGCAACAGTAAACATTCAGGTTTTTGTATCCTTGTGTGTTTAAATATAGGCCACAATTTTAAAATGGTCATCATTCATATTTGCTTGATCTTCATGGTTCTTCAGTTACCACAGAAACACAAACACGAATGCACAAAAAGAGACATTCAGTCTTAGTTCAATTTCCTTTAAACAGCTCCCAACTAAGACCTGTTAATGCTGGAATTCAGGAATGAATTCGTGCGTACCTGCAGGATTCTCCCATGGTATGTTGGTGTCTTTTTTTAAAGGTATTGTGACAGTACTGGGTAATGTGAAGTACTGTGGCAAAGAAACCTCCACAGTGTATTCTATTCCTTTACTGTGCTGGAAACGTCTCAGCAGTGTGGCCTAACAGAAGACAGGAGAAGAAGAGGGACAGCATATAAAATATGAGCAACAGGAATGACATCTCACAATATATGGAATTCCCCCAGCTTCCCTGTACTTCCAAATAGTATGTATGTGTGCACCTGTTGTTTGAAGAGCTTGCGAGCAGCTGCGGTTGCTCTCACGGTGCTGCTATGCAAAGTGTGCGCCAGCATCCGCCTTCTGTGTTCTTCGGCACTCATGCTGTGCTGACCCCAGATGGCCAGAGCTTGCTCCCAGGCCAGATTTATCAGCGGCACACACAACACCTCCTCACACACCTGTCCAATCTTGCAGCGTAGGTTTAGGACTGATACACACACAGCAGGGTCTAGTAGTGGCAAAAACATCCATGCTGAAATTATTTGATGTGCTCCTCACAATACTAACTCTACTTCATATTTAGTTAACACAGCTAAAGAGCAAATATGACTCCTAATGTCCTTATGTTTGAATATTCTTTTATCCTGTCTCCACCATACATGATAATAGCATAACAGTGAGCTATATCTCTGCTGAGAAAACTCAATCAAAATATGTTTAACAAGATTTTTTAATCTGTTCATTTTAAATAATTTCACATATTTACTTGTATTGTGCTCTGATGGCTAAAATGCTTTGTGGGCAACATTTGTTGTTGAAAGTTGACAGTTTTCCTACCAGAGTGGTTGGCGATAGAGACGACATTAGAACTGGGCCTTGCAGAGAGAGGGGATGGAAAAGGCAATTCTGCCGTGGCCTTCACCATATAGACCATATCTCCCACCTAAGATGACAGTGAGACAGACATGGTTGTGAATAAATAACAATCCACATTAACACTGTCAGAGTTGTGTTTTGCTGCTGTGCATAGTCATGATGCAAGCATATTGGGTTGAAGAACACACCGTGTAAATGACAATGCACGTCATTCTATTTTCACTATATTGTAATCAATTCCATCTATTCATACAGGTGTGTAATTCTTGGCATATAATGACACTGGTGTGGATTAAGGATTTTTGCTATTTCTGTCAAAATTTGCAGTGGGTCTTTTGCCATTGGGTCAACGCATTATCCATTTTGCACTTTGAGTTAACAGAGCCAAAGTAGACAAAACAGAGTTTTGTAGACAAAACAAAGTGCACTGACAGGATAAAGATTTTATTCTATCAATTTTAATTTATTTCAGCATGCACTGTAGATTCTTACTTAGAAAGAGTAAATCAGTAAATGTTCATAACATTTTGGAAAAATGCAAGTAGATCAATCATTTAACAATAATTTCTGTCAGGGAACTGACAGAAAACTTAGACAGTCACACACAAAAACTGACCTGTGGGCAAATTAGCAGCACAGAACAGTACTTGGTGCCTGGGCAGAAGGGCAGGTAGTGGATGTTCAGAGTGTCTGCTTGGCCTGGCTTCAGAAAAACACTCCTCACTGCACTCAGGAACTCACCGTCTTCACCATCTGGGCTCGCAAATTAACATATGTAGACCATAACTGAGCAAACATGAATTAAGGTAGTATACTGACACACAAGCTTAAAGAGTAACTAAGACCACTAAGAGTATATTGTGAGTGGGTGCATTTGTGTGTCTGTACTTACTGAGATCTGTGTACTTCCTTTCTATCTCCTCCCTACAGCTCTTGTCTGAAGTCATGTTTGCTTTACTGAAAGCGGGAAGCAGTAGAAGAGAAATTTTAATCATTACACTACATGGATATTGACAACACAACCTGATGCAGGTGCACCACAGATGACCTCTGTCTGACTTGTTTGGGATTGGGAGGAGGAGCTGGTATGTATGGCTTTGAAGATGCCTCAGGTGGTGAAAGATGCATACTAACCAGCTCTTAATGATAACCAAGTACTCTCCTGAGGTACAACCTTGTGCTTTACCTCATATTCTATTCAATGTATGTCAGAAAGAGCATCATGTCTTTTTAATAATAAAAACTACCATGTACCTGTACAGTACAAACTGTGTATGTCATATTTGAAGTGTAATTCTGCTTTTAAGTGTAACAAGCATGGAAGGACTGAAACAGGGAGGGGGGCGGCTAACCTAGCTCTGACCAAAGATAACAAAAATCTGCTAGTGATTACCATTAATGCTCTCTAATCAAAGTAACAGTGTACATCTGTTTCCATTCCCTATGTTGAGCTAATCTAACCGTGTACTGTGGCTTCATATTTAAACTCATAAGAGATCTTCTGATCTAACTCACTGCAAGCTGTGCTCAAAGCTGACAGTTGTCAAAGTAGTGTATTGATGTGCACCGTGTGGGTATACAATACACGTCTGTGTGTGAGTTTTCTACTGGCTTGTGTACAGTGCATGTTTTACCTGGCCTTGGAGGAGGCCTGTTGAACAAGGTTGTCTTTTTTCTCTTCAGGCTCCAGTGGGTTGAATGGAGACTCCTCCAGCACAACCCTGCAGACACACACACACACACACACACACACACACACACACACAGCAGAATGGTCTGAATCCAGCAAAAAATACAGACTGTACTCAGACTTTGTCTAAACAGACACACAGCTGTTAAATATTTTAAATACAATTTTCAGTGCAGTCTGCACCATAAACAAAATTTGGCTCACTTCAGTTACAACATCTACAACCTTGTGAAACTTTGTGAAATGGTAAATCTGATGGTAAATCTGCTTTTTTGTAATTTTCCTTTATCTTACGTGGACATGAACACCTACCTGAATGTAGCTTCTTTGTTGAAAGGGTTAGTTATGGGCACTTTGATCACTTTCAGTTGGTAGCATGGAGACTTGCAAGTGACAGTATTCTGAAAGAGAGAGTGTAGGGAGCACAAGCAGTAATTTGTGTTTCTGTGACTCATTGAGACAGTCAGTTAGCAAGTGATCAACAAATCAGTAAGAGAGGTTTTTAGCCAACTACTAAATCAGTAATGCAGTAACTGCAGTGTTACAGTCAGTCTGCCCCTGTAGTTAATTATACTCACTGTGGGTGTGATGTGACTGACATGGGTCTTCAGATTAAAGGCAAGAGTGGTGCCGCGTGGGCCAAAAGGAGAGCTGCAGATGAGCAGAAGGACTGCCTCCATGGGCTGCATGAAGGAGCAGCTAAACTGGATGGTCAATTCAGTGCTGCTCCTGTGAAAATTACCACAGCCAACAGACAATTATCTGATAATTTAGCCACCACTCTATGGCAACCAGAATGCCCTCCACAGCGCTTTAGCAACTCAGTTATTTAACTGTATAACCTCCCAATTTCAGGTTGTAATAGTAATGAATCAGCAGAATCTTAATGCTATTTTTCTGCATAATCGTTTGTCCTTAAAGTCAGTATTTCTGAGAGTAAAGATAGGGAGTCAAAATGGGACATGGCTATATTTATAGAGAGGCTTCACTTGAGAGCAAAACTGGTCCATTTTAATGAGCTACAGTCTCAGTCAGGAGACTCAATAAGTTGTGGAGGGTTTTCTTTGCAGGTCATAGGTTTGCTTAAAACAAGTTATTTTGAAAGTGCAGATGCAAAGACAGCACTTCTCCACTAACAACACTAGTTTCTGCAAAGTGTTTATTGTTGATGCACACTACAAAGGCATGCATAAGTGTTTCATAATTATAATTTCACTGCACAAGACCGTTTTCACTGGATTATTCATGCTTTTTCTTGGACAGATATGCCAGTAAATACTTCAGATATGTGTCCTTATGCTTGGCAAAAAAGGCACTTGCATCCCAATATGTACATACTGTTGGTTGAAGGACGAAACCAGTCTAGTAAGATCTTTTTTTGACCTTCTGTCACTGAGCATTGACAATTTTGGTTCCACTGTAACTTTAAAAAGAGTTAGTGCAATAATAATTCTTGAATCCTAGGGAGTAACATTTGGTAAAAAGAACACTTTAGAGACCATGAAATGACAGTAATATGACTTTCTGGCAATTTATTTGGAATAAGGGAAAAATAATGTTCTAAGTTTTGGAACTACAGACCTCATAGTGCTTTGGGTTGAAGCAGGTGGACTTACCGTTGTACAGTGAACAAGTTTGCTGTGGGCAAGAGTTATGTGTCTGTGAATGACACTCAGCTATAATTAATTAATAATTAACACCTATTTAAAGATTTCTATGTGAGATAAGACTTTGGCAGTTTCTAGCATGGTTGTACAAATTTTCAATGGTTCTTAGCATACCACTTTTCATAAGACTGTACAGCGATCACCATTTTTGGGTAAAAAAACAAAAACAAACAAACAAACAAAAAAAAACATACTTTGGAGGAATAGTGACAGAAGACCCATCAGGGAGGGAGAAGAGATGGGCATCTTCTCCAAAAAGGAAAGCGTTGTATTTGACAGGCTTAGAAGATGGGCTTTTCAGGTGTACCTGCAGCAGCAACACACACACACACACACACACAAACATATAGAAGTAGAGTTTTATACATAAAAATGAGGGGAGCACAACCATAACAAACAGACAAATGCAGCTGCCAGAAAACATTATAACAATGAAATCCATCTTCCTTAGCAGGGACAAACTGACATCTGTTTTTGTTAGGCTTGTAATGTGGCTTAACCTGACAGTGTAGATCATTACCCAAATGTATATTTGTCTGTGTTTGTAATCCTGTTAGTGTGTGTGTGGGTGTGCGTATAATCCTATTAATGTATGTGTGTGTCTATAATCTTGTTAATGTGTGTCTGTGTTTGATCCCAGTTGCAATGTTTGTACGTGTCTGTGTGTCATTATCTGTCCAGGAGGTTATTATCCCAAACCATTTTCAGTCTCATTGTGCTCATGAATTTGCTTTAGAAGGCATGCAGTTCAACTTTTATTTAGGCGTCTTTTAAGACCAATGTCAGTGCGCTATGCGTGTGTCTGTCCGTGTGCGTTACCTGTTTGCTAAAAGTGCTATGCAGGTCTCCCGAGAGTGTTATGGTTTTCAGTGGCAAGTACTGAGGCAGCCTCTCATATAGGTGGACACACAGTATTAACATCTGCACTGGATTGGGGTCTGACAAGTCTGTTGGCTGAGCGCACACGCACACACACACACACACACACACACACACACAGAGCGAAACAAGCCGCAGCATGAAGTGTATCCAAATCTCTGAAATAATCACAATGTATATTAAAGACCTCCTGTAACATAATTAATGCAGTAATTAGCAAATATTCCTAGTTAAAGTAACTTACACTTTGCACACTGATAATATGGGTGGTGTTAATATGTACAAGATATCTTTAAGGATTGGGTCTTGACACATTCAGACAAACTTTGTAATAAGCAATCTAATTAAATAGATGCACATCAATGCTGATTCATTCTAACAAACGAAACTAGTATAAAGCTGTTTACACATATCAAGCACTAATCACACCAATTTGCAGCACTTTCTGGTCCCATCTGACATCTACCTGTATATCTAGGTTGAGATAGAGTGCAGTTAAGGCCTGGACCACAATGATGTTGTTGTGAAGGATCTGCTCCAGGCTGTTTGTTGTGGTGTACATCCTCCGGAAGTGGCTGCAGATCTAATTGGGCACACGGTGAATAAAATCTGATTTAAAAATACTACAATGTTTATATGTACATCCACGTGTCTTATTTGGCTCATCCCTCTACTCTCCCTGCCATTTGTTGTCTGTAAATCAGGTTATTAAAGATGCACCCACAACACACACAAAATGGTGCTTAGCATGATAACAGGCTCCCCTAATCTTGTTCAGAACTAATTGTGTCCTCATCACATCTATCACAGTGCCACTTGCAGACATTAACCACCATGTGTCATTGACTCACACCCACTGAAGAGGGTCCACACAAAATGAACAGACATACCTAGAGACGCATGCATACATACTAACCAGGTAAGGGCAGTAGGCAGCAAGCAAAGCAGCTAGCACCAGTCCATCTGTCAAGTCCAGGTCAAAATTCACTATCCAACGTGCTGATGGGAAACCACCTGCAAATCATTACCATACAGGAAGCATTCAATAAGTGATACATATTAAGATGTCGAAAAGATACTGAAAAGAATCTTGCCTCAAGCCATGCTGCAGGATATTAAATTATGCACCATGAGTCAAATAAATACTTTCACAAGGTCTACCTGCAGTCAGAAAGCAATGAGTGGGAAAAAAAAGGTTACATGAAACAAAAAGTTGAGTTTTGAAATGTCATTTTGCCTCATTGCATTTCATTATCCATAGTGTGCATTTAAGCATTGGACAAATAAAACCTGAATCTTGAATATTAGTGTGTGCATGTGTGTCCAACCTGTTCGCCACACAGTTTCTCTCATGCTCTGGTAGTGCATGTTGAGCCATGAGAGAAGCTGGAGCTCCCTGGGTGAGTAGATGTTGCTGGCCAGTGGCCGAGAGCCGATGGGGAGGATTCCATCGACATCTTCCAGTTTCAGAGATAAGTTCAATCCGCTCTCTGACACTCGACACAACACCAGCACCTAGGCATGTGCCGAGAAATATTCAATACTGATATTCTACAAGATGAGACTGACTATTTGCACTAGTCAAACAGCCATGAAGACTTTCTCACCTTGTATATTTGCAACAGCACATCAGTCCAGGATCGTTTGCTTAGAGACTCGTAGTCAATTGTGCTGTAATCCAGACCATGTTCCTCCTCATTTGACTGAGGAAAAACATGTAAATGGTATTTATGGTACAAAAAGCTCTAAATATGTTGGGTAAAAGTGAGAAACCATGAGTGAGACTTGTATGAGTTGTTAGCAGAGAGGCAACACTCTAAAACCTGATTTAGAGGACATGCAATCAAATGTACTTTGTCTAGTATCAAAACTGCTGTGTGTGCATGTGTATCTGTACCTGAAGAGCGCACCAGTGCTTAAACTCCTGTATGTCTAGCAAGTACTCTGGTCTGATGTGGCACAGGCAGGCTCCCTGCACTCTGAATGCAGAATAACAATAAGCAGAAAAAAAAGAGTAGACCCCAAACATCTCCCAAAATGCCATTTAAACCCTTTCCAGACGTGCAAAAATCAACTTATACAGTGTCTCATTCATTTTATGATTCATTAGACAGTAAATTCTGCTGTCTGGTTCCAACAGTGAACAATTTTAGATCAAAATCACATGAAGTTAGGGACTCTGATTCCTTTCTTCAAAACTGCATGTTAAGTGTTTTGCTGAACATGTCCAAATGTATTCATGCAATTAGCAACAACAACTGAAAACATAGAGAGGGAGTGCTGTTCTGATTATTACTGTAGGTGCTACAAATTTTTACTGACTGATGTGATATGAGAAGAATGTCTTTGATAACTTCAAATGGCCTAATTCACTGTGCTTTCTTTGTCATTGCAGTGGTTTTATTTTCTTATGTATGTGTAATTTATGTATGCAAATGTATTTTCTCTGCTGACGGCATTCAACTCATACTGGTGTCATGTTGGAAGTGTTATGGAAATGTAACAAGGTCCATCCAAATACTTTTATACAATGTAACTGTGGCACTTATTTACACACAGGACCAAAAAGTAAATTGTTGGCACATCTAAGTAACCAAATGCATGCAGATATGGGTCTTGATCAAGTCAAGTAGGAGCATTGGATTTATGTGTGTAAGGGCTACCTGAGGAAAGCAAGCACAGCTTCATGCTGTTGTAGCAGCTGATTAGTGCGCTGGTCTATATTGCTGGAGAACGTCTGGAAGCGAGGAATACCAGGAATCTGTTTGCCAGTTAGATGATGAAGCATGTCCACTACAGACCTAGACACAACAACATAATACAATTGTGTACTTTGCATCTGGAGACACATCAAAGCCCCCATTGATTTGAAATTGAATCCCACCTGAGCTTCAATCCAAGTATCATAAACCAGTGATGAATACATGCCTGCGTAAAATGCTCACTGCCATTTAATAAAAAATATTTGCACATGTGCATCTGATAGATCCCATGAGATCCTAATATAAAAGCAGTTTTCAGCTGGGAAAGCATGCTTTCACATCTTCAATCACTTTATATTACCAATTTATATCATTGCCATTAATTAAAAATATAAACTTCAAGTTCTGTGTTATCTTGTCATGATGTTAGCTTTGTCAATCAGCAACTTTGCTGCAAAAGGAGGAATCATTTGAGAACTACCAAAACATTAAACCTGTTCAAAAGGTACACTGAAAATTCATCACCTATATACACACCTGGAGTCTTTATTTTGACGGACTCCATAAGCCCGTCCACTGGAATGATTCTTTTGAATTTTTGACACAACTCTGCAGGAAGACAGGAGGCATACATTATTAAAGCAAAAGTCCTTTAACATAAACCTACAAATTTTGCTTCTGAGCTAAACTTTTCAGAAATCTCTTGGGTATACCTTCTGAGCGTATGGGGTACAGAGATAGGGTGTGGCCCACTCGCCCACCCAAAAAGGCTAAACCACCTCTCAACAGCTAATAATACATTCTGGCAATATAGTCCTTCCTCTGAATTGGCAGCAGGAAATTCTGGGACACCAAGATTGCTTGGAGTGTTTGTGCTAGGAGAGACATCTGTGTCCCCACTGGCCTGACCACTCACACTGTCACTGTCTGGAAAAGAGCCTGGAGTGGACAGACACACACACACACACACACACACACACACAAAATACTGTATAAAAAACACATTTGTGTTGAGGCAAACAAAAATACAGAGATAAAGTCAAATAATTACAAACCTGAAGAGGTTTTACTTGTTGAGCTGTTGTGATCAAATGATGAAGAGGATGATGATGTTGGACCAGAGGCAGGACTTGGTGTTTGATAGCGCTGGAGGATCGCCTCAATAGCTGTGGCCCCTAAGTGGCAGTCACAAATGAATCAATCAGATGCAAGGAGAAAAGCACTGAATACATTTTCATAGCTGAAAACTCAAATTATTTGTGATAATACTGTTAGTTGAATATATTTGTTAATTTAAGGAACCACCTTGAGCATATCTGGGAAATCATGGAGAGGATATCTCACTAGTTTGGCATTTTCTAGACTAACTGATTTCGTTGGCTCTGTTTGGGACTGTAACCAATCCTGAACCCAGGGCAATTACTTTGTTTGCATCTGTCAAATTAAATTGCACCACAGGGGAAACCAGAGTTTGACTTAACTGACTAAAAAGCACATGTGAAAATGCCCCCAGTGTACCCAAGCTCCACACAGAGAGATCATGGATGTGTGGTGTACAGTACCTGTTTTGAGGACTATCTGTTGCTCAGAGCGGTGTAAAGCCATGAAGGGCCAGACTGTCAACAGACAGTTATCTGCAATAGCATACAACTTAACCTTAAGCCTGGGTGGAGAGGAAGACCATGTCAAAGAGGGGAAAAAACAGGAAAGTCAAGTTGAATTTAAATAAAAGTACGTTTGTTTGTACTTTGTTTGTGCTGAATGATCAGTTACCTATTGTGTAGGTGGTCAGTGAAGGTGATTGTTGTGCAGAGAGACCGAGGAATGGAAGAGCAGAAGGATACACTACAGATTAGGGAAGTCACTTTGCCCCCCCGCTTCTGGATGCTGACCGGATCTGTCTATGATGGCAGACAGAGTGGAAAAGACGGATAATTTCACAGATTATG
Source organism: Datnioides undecimradiatus (assembly GCA_008933995.1). NCBI lineage: Eukaryota > Metazoa > Chordata > Actinopteri > Lobotiformes > Datnioididae > Datnioides > Datnioides undecimradiatus. Next base: position 340,812 of record WARS01000034.1, read on the forward strand.
ATGCTATTTCTGTTCAATTACCAGCCACAGGAATCAGTTACACTTGTGTTATCTGCTGCTACAAGATCTAGAAATGCTGACACTGGAGACATCAGCCTGATACTGCAACTGGAATTTATATAGACATGATGGTATCTGGACAGTGTGCGAATATACCGTAAACAGCAGAATGAAATAGAGAGGGAGTGGGGGGAAAAGGGAATGTGAAGATAAATACTGCCATGATGAATGCTGAACGGATCTACAGTCTTAAAAAACCCACAGATCACAGATCCATATCTGGCTATATATAGGCAGCAACTCCATGAGCGAAATTTAAAAAAAAAAACTACATCATCAAGTCAGTAAACTTGCGTACTCATACACATTTAGAATCAATTTACAACAATAAATATCTTCTTGGTGAGGAAACATCCCTGATACCTTAAATTGCCATTAAAACAAATGTTGCAAACAATATGACACAAAACTCAGTGAGGAAAGCAACAAACATTTTTTGGTCAAATGGTCGTCAGTGACAAAACAGAGTGTAGGTCTCTACCTGATGATGGATTTGGGCAGGGATGTTGTTACCCTCTGGAAAGATGACAGAAACAGGCTTAATCTTTGTCCCATCCTCCAGTTCCACCTCATCAACTTCAGCAGATATACTGGTTCCCCTACAAAGGTGGACCAACAGTGGATATGTAAGAAACGTGATAGAATAATCATCTCAGAAACGCCATTAAACAGATCTTTGTGTGAGGTTGTTTGTTATAGAGGTTTTTAATGCATACAGCTACATGGATACACATGATCACTGTCTTCAACCTTTGTGCTTCCATACAATATTAAACCTTCAGCATAATCCTTATTTATTCAGAGCAGTTCTTTTTAATTCTTTGTCAGTATTTTAGTGTGTAAACAATGCTCTAGGTCTGTTTTCTTAAGGAGGCGCAGTGTTCCCCAGTTCAGTTATAGGGATGTGGGTCAGAAAATGCTGCTGTGCTACTGTAATGGTGCATCCAGATTGATATCAAGATAAACCACAGAGTAATGTGGATTATCTTATTGGTTTACAACGTAAAGAAAATCCAACACAGGGCAGACCTGCCACTTAATGAGTCCTGGCTTCATTGATAAAAATCCCACTGGAATGAATAATGTAGTCAGGTTATGTGGGTGGCAGTGTTTCCTCCACACTCATTAAGCTCCAATTGCTCAACACAGCTGGTAAATTGCCACAAGCTAAAAAAAATGTAAATACCATAAAAATCCATTATCGTTACTGCTCAGTTTACCCAAAAAGCTGACAATGATAACTATGATCACAAAGCAGTTGCCCATGTGTCAGGATCTATGTAATCAAAAATTAGGCCTTTAAAATATCTAACAGTCACTGGAACAGTTTTTGCCCTGTGGTGAAACATAACCTTTTTTTGCATTTGTGTGTACCAACCTAAGATATCCTAAGGCCAGCAGAGTGAGTGTGGTAGTGGCACTACAATCCAAGGGTACTGGTGTAAGGATGATTTGACGGGGGTGGATTGTGATACAGGGAAAGTCAAGATTAATAATGATGGACAGTTCTCGGTAAGGTTGATGTCCCTCTCCTCCAATCCCCTCCCCTCCATCATCTCTCAGGTAAAGAGGGAGGGACAGTTTATTCACTCTTCTAGATCCTAGAAAAAATAAAATTAGCACATCAGGTTTAGCACAGGAGCTCCAGAAAGAGCTGGATACATGCGCATTTATCACTGAAAACAGTTTACAGTCCCATGAAAAATCTGAGCTCAACCTTTCTCTGCTCCCTCAGCTGGGCACAAAAACATATGCTTGCCCCCCATTATTCTCCTTTTGATTTAGGTTGTGTTTTAGTTGTGCATTACCTTGTTTTCCATGAGAGATGTGTGTATGTAGCAGTATATAGATTGTGAGGGTGTGATTTGAGCATGTGTGTTACAGAACAAATACATTTACAGTGACGCAACTCTGTATGTGTGAGAGGGGAGAGCACAGAGGGATAAAGTAATCAATCACAGTGTGTGTCCGTTTGTGTGTGTGCATGTGTGTGTTTCTTACTTGTTCTGATAGCCTCAGGGCTGATGCTGACCACCAAGCAGATGGACTGGCCAGGCCCCAGACTGCCTGATGATGGAAAAACTGTACAAAGCTGCCCAAGCCTTCTTTCCTCTGTTGATACGTTTATTGCACTGCAGTCAATGCACCAGTTTACATGCTCCCTGACACCACCAAGCCAAAACACACTCTCTTCACAAACGGCTTTGAGCTCCACTGTCTGCTGAGTGAGAGAGGAGTGAGAGACTAAATGAGACTAAAGCCACTGACAACAGAAACACAGAAGTTAAGAAAGAAGAAAACAATGATTTTATTTGTTCAAGGGGTGTCAGATACTGAGTATGACAGCACATGCAGCAAGATGACAGGTAGAAGTAAAAATGAAAACAAAACAGAAAACCGAAGGAATACAGTAGTAAACTAGTGGCTATCCTGCATCTTTCCTTGAATAATGAAGGCAAGAACAGAAGGATCATCTCAGAGGACAAGGACAAGAAAACAACGATGCAGATAAACCCTTGCTCATACCTTAGTGCAAGCCTCAGACTGTGGTGTCATGTGAAAGTGCAGGCTGGAGGGAGACATTTCTAGTGGAGCACACAGCACTGAAAAGCATTGTACTTAGCATGAAACCAGTGCCATGAGAATTCTTTTCTGTACACATACAATGTCACAGCATTTCAGTTTCCTTACCCTGGAAAAATAACTGAATAATATTTAAAATATAATGATCACTAACACAACCAACTCCACATTAATAACTTTACCTGTGGCCTGTATGTGCAGTGACCGGGGTGTCGCCATGGTGACAGACTGGGGAAGAGGTTTGACAACATGCTTCCTGCTGTCAGCTGACAGCAAGGAGGTGGAGGTAGAGCATGGAGTGGGCAAAGGAGACGAAGAAGCAGTGGACCATCTCACTCTGTTGACCATCAGTGGAAGGTCAAAGTCATAACTGGCTGCCTGCAGGAGGATATTTCCTTGACTGTCCTTCTCTATTGCATTGACATTTGAATACATCTTTGAAAACAGTAAATAAGCTTTGAGACAACAGGGAGAGATCTGTAAATTGACAATTTACTTTTTCTTTACTGTTCAAACTTTTTGGCTGGTTGGGCATGGTCCTCATCTAATTTCAATTCGGCATGCAAAATTTTAGAACAAATAGTATTTAATCAATTTCTTACAATTTTACACAAATAATGACACACCCCTAGAATTATGAGTATCACACTCAGTAGAGCCCCATGCACACGATCCGAAGCTTGATGAACCTGCTATACCTAGTAACAGTTGCTACACGTGTGCCTGGATGGATCACAGTTGAGAGGTGGGGTTTAGAAAACAGTAAAATCATTAATACTTTGTTCACATGTGAGCTTGGTCTACTCAGTTTTCGTGATACTCTATCTACTGGAAAAGGTTTGGTCAAACTCTCACCTGGGTGGGAGAGAAGACCAGGGAACAATCCACAGTCTGGTAGCTTTGGACCTCTGCAACACTCACACCTGGCTCCTTCTCTACCCGTAAAAATGCATAGAAACAATCAAAACAAAAGCACACAGGGCAAAACTGAGAAGGCATAACACAATTTACTGTGTGTTTAAACTGCATTAACACTTTTATTGCACATATCATTTCTTATCTTTGATTCTAGTCACAACCTACACACACAGTAATGCAATGAAACCTCTTTTCTTCTTAGGGTGAAATAATGTAATATAAGCATATACTACCCGCCCCTATTGCTGCATACTGTCTGTGAATACGTACGTGTTGAAGGCTGAGGGAGTTTCACAGAGAAATCTGAGTATTCTGACATGTTGAAGGTGACCTGGGCTGCAGCTGATGAGCAGTTTGTCAGTGTGAAGGGTAACGCTCGCTGAGAACCAGCATGAACCCCATAAAACTGGAAATGGGACTAAAAAGAGGGAGAGAGAAATTAACTGGCTTGGTCACGAGGTGAGAGAGCAGGACCCAAATGCAGACACGAACAAGGGACAAAGATATTTACACAGTTTACTTCAGGGCTAGGCGTACGGATGGTCAAGGCAGGCAGGGTTGAAATCCAGGTAGTCAGTCTGAACATGACATTATAATCAAAAATCCAAACTCACAATGATCGCAAGGGGATAACACATGGAAACATGGCAGGGACATGGATACAAACATAGCAAATGAACCAACACAGAACAAAGGCAATGGCACAACTTGAATAAACAGGGGAGGGCAGGAAAACAAGACACAGGCAAGACCACTCAACTAAACAGGAATTACACGGAAACACACACTTTTCAAAATAAAACAGGAAATAACAAAACAAGAAAAACTCAGGTACACACAGGTAGATCAGAGAGAAACGTCATCTTAAAGTTGGACATCATAAAACCTGGAAAAACTGCATGTATTGCAAAGAAAAAAGTATTTCGATGTATCAGGATAATTTAAATCAATAAATGCCATTTTGTCTTGCCAAGACATGTAATTATCCAATTATTTACCATTTTAGTAAATTAAACAATACAAATATTATGTGAAATAAATGCCCTTCATTGTGCTTTGAGAGAGATTCAAACTTTAAAAATGCCTGAAGAGCCTCTGAATTCCTTTGATCTATAAATTACCTACAAACTTCACTCTTCAAGTTTCATAGAGGAACTTAAGGATCATGTCCTGTCATGGAGACTCTGTTACAGCACCTCAACAGCTACAACAAAGAGAACAACAAAAGAAGGAATCATTTTCTGCTTTAAACGACAGGAGACGTATAAAAGCAGAATATCCCTGACTCCATTTCTTTCAAAAGGTGCAACCCCTGCTGTTTCTGAGGACACACAAACAGACTTTAAACCAAAATCTGACTTTTCCTATTCCTTACACCATCACTTCCCCCCATTTTACCTTTCTATATCTCTGGGCCAAGGTATTGTCATCTCTGTGGAGATAAGTTATGATAAAAAAACATCAAAATGATCCGAGGATGTGTTTCAAACTAGAGTGCCCAAGGCTCTGCAACCACAAATTCAAAACCATGCAAGTTCATGTTCCTGTATGCTGTTAGAGGGCAATGACAAGACAAGTTTTCAGATAATTTAAATTTACTATAAACCAACAGTTAACATTTATAATGTTATTATAAAGACAAGACAACTCAATACCAAAAAGTCATTAAAAAACTAATCATTTCATAATTGCACCAGCTAAGCATCATCTTGAAAGTGGTTCAAGCTGACAATTCAAGTATCACTAATATAGGTTACTTCAGGGTCACACACTACTCATGTGTTACTCAATAAACTGGCAAAATCAAGACAAAAGACAAAAGACAAATAATTTGCATGTAAAGGTCAAAACAACGATAATCAGAAGATGAACATGCTTGGTAAGAAAGCATCCTTATTTAACACCAACAAAACAAAACTCTTTCCGAAACCAAATCTACGTTCTTCTGTCTAAGGAACAGCAAAGACCCGGGGATATTGGGATTTTAACTGAATTGCCCAATAAAGCCCTGGACAGACTCCAATTTCCCAAGAACAGTGCTAAACACCACTCTAAACTCCTCCACAGCTACACCCAGTCTCAATTCGCAATGCTGAGTCCACTTCTGTCTTTAAATATAGGTTTATTCTCTTTTCCTTTTTTAATGCGGCCTCCGTTACATGAAAGGTGCTTCAAATCAAATTTCTTCTTCCTCTGGTTAGTATTTACAAATGGATCCTTTGTACCATGTGCAATCAATATGATGAATAAACTATTCATTACACTGATTGTGCCCGTGGCATGGAGCAAAATACAGATCAATTTATTCAACAACATTAAAGACAGACAACAGCAATCACCCAGTACTGACATCAAATTAAATGTGGAGGATAATAACAAAATATAGCTAAAAGCTTATTCCTGTTGTGGTCCTTGTTAGAGCATGATGACAGATTAAAGATCTGTCAGTCAGACAAGAAAGGTTAAAAAAACATGAATTATATGCTGCCGAATAAACAATGCAGCGTTAAGACTGAGCATCTTACAGCCATTTCTTTAATGGAAGAAATCCTACAGATATCTGTATGCTTAAAAACCCCTCTCTGCCTGCTGTGATGACAGGCCTGTCTAAATTATCTCTGAACTCTGAAAAGACTGAAACCAGGAGTAACTTAATTAAAGAAAACATTGCTGATGCTCTCTGATGCCTGTTTGTTTTAGTATTGTTTCCTGTCTCTATTAGTGAGAGAAAAAACACTGCACAAACACAATGTCAACACACACAGAAACTCACCACACTGATCTCTACATTTGGAGCTTCCACTGATCCACCCACTCTGAGCTCAATGGACTTCATGCTCCTCAGAGCTATCTGTAATGCACACATTACACATTGGTGTGCAACAGTTCATCCCTTCATTCTTCATTTCTTATGCAGAGACATAGACAAATAACATAACATGAAAATAAAGAATCAATCTCTTTTATTTCTGTCTCTTACCTCAACTCTGGTATCGAACTTGATGACAGAGTCAGGGTTGAAGTGAATCTTGAGTACAGCCTGCCCCCCACTTGGCACCACGCCCTCAGGTGGACTCACCACCATGCCTGGCAGAGGGCAAAGATCTAACACCTACCTCCAACGAAGAGAAGGAGAGTGCAGAGTATGAGTGTTTCTTGTTATGTAAAGTACCTGTGCAAAAGCAAGACTATGTGTTTGTATGTGTGTGTGGTTAGGTGGGCACCTGGTAGTAGGCATGGTTCTCTCCAGTGTTGTGTAAAACTGCAGTTCTGACAGAAGGCATGTTGAGAGCCACTGATCCAAATATGACCTGTTTCTCTGCCAGCTGGACACTGGTTGATCCAACCTGAGTGAAATAGTTTCATTTTATTGTCACGTTTAATCAAATTTTGCTTAATTCTACATTTTCAGTTAATTCTCCCTCCTTAAATCTGCCTCATCTGAGTCTGATTTCAGCATCCAAAATGACTTGTGACAGCCAGAAAACATGTTTGGTGGATGTCTATGAGAACAACAGTAGTAATGGTGATACTGAACAGCAAGTGTGAGCGAGAGTTTTTCCATTGAACTAAGCATGAAAGTCACAAACCTTACTTTAAACACAACACTTCTTGTTGCTGAATTGTGTTCTGGTCTGGTGAGGTTGCAGTCAAAGGAGAAATCAATATCTGTCTCTTTGATGGATTTGGCCTTGTATGATTGTTGAACACTAGTTAAAAAAGTAGTCAATAAGAGGCTCTGTCTATTTTATAATTTATTTCATTTATCTTTGATGTTTTAGATTGCTAAAAATCTCTATTGGTAAATATGCAAGGCACAGCACACAGTTTAAGAGGTGGATTTTCAACGATGTTGCAGGAATGAACTGAAAAGTTATTATGGATGTTTTGATATCTCAATACTGCTGTGAAAAGTTTTCACTATTAAAATCCATTGCAGCCTCCAAGAACCCCAGATAACCACAAACATTCTTCTCTACAGAGCAACAAGTTACAAACTAACTGCAAGAAGTGCTGAATGCTGCCTAGCTGAGACAGAGCGGTTCTCTCTATGTGCACAATCATGCCTGTCTGCCTGGAACCTCTACAGTTGTACAAAAGGATTGACATCTTGTTTACGTTTCAGTTGAAATATAAAGGCTGGGAATACAGTGCACATATAAATCAATTATTTTCAACAATCAAGTCAATCTTATACCAGTGTGTGCAGTGTTGGCTATAAATCAGCAACAATGGGGAAAAGAACTGACATCATCAGCTCCCTTCTCCTACCTTTGCAACAAACCTATTGGCCACACAAACAATAAAACCAATAACAAGACCTGATGTTTGAAAAAAACAAAACCCAAAAAACAAACTTTCTCTGTTCTAGAACCAGACCTTAGCAACACAGTGCAGACGTTGTGTGTTGCCCTCATGGACACAGAGTTCAAAGTCTCCCTCTGAAGGGGAGGAGAAGGAAGGATGCCACACAACTTCACAGTCCAATTCCCTGTATGGCTCCACCGTACCTGGGAATTGATATATTTATTATCAGCTCTTTTTAAGAGGCAAATCTATTAGTTACAATGCTTATGAGGACTAAAGCATGACAAAGGCAAACACAAAAGAGAGGGAGACATTTTTGACATTAGGCCTTTAAAACTGGTAACCCAGTTACTCAAACCTAGGGACAATAAAAGAGCACATTTAGCACCTGTGGCTGGTCGGATGGAGAACAGGATGCCACGCTCTGTTATGACCGGTCTCCATGTGAACTCTGCAGCATGGTTTCGCTGGTTTCGAAGGGTGACTGATCTCCTGTATCCTGACTGGGCAAGTAGAGAGGGTGTAGGGTGGAGCACCAGTAGGGTGGTGGACAGTTCCAGAGCCAAAGGCACTACCTGGGCCTGGACCACTATTTGACCAGGGTGTTGCTGATTCACAGAGTAGGTCACATGTCTGGAAGAAAGAAGTATGTTTATATTGCATTTGATTTTCCTGCTATAAAAAATGTTTTTGTTTACCTGCTGTCACTCACTAACCTGTAGAAAGGGCCCAGCTTGTTGCTTTGAAACGTCAGGGGAAGGCTGTTGTTGGAGTGGGGTGGGAGAACGTGGGAAAGGGGTGAGGAGCCCTGCAGTTCAGGGCAGTCCAACTCCAACTGCACCCAGACGAACACTGGCAGATGATTGATTAGCTCCAGTTCCTGAACACACACTGACTGCACGCACACCTCGCCAAAGTCCACTAACAATGGACCTAATAAGGAAAGGTTGAGATTTTTCTGACTTTTCAACATGAAAACAATTCGTCTGAACTCAGGTATTTTTACAGAACTTGTAAATCATTTGCTAGTATTATTCTTTATTTTAATCTGTGTGATAAATAGATGCAGTTTTGATATATGCATATTATTTTCCTTTCAAAGGAGTTAGAAATAGCACAAAACACATTTCTTCTCAATATACTGAGTCTTTTGCCGTATTTCACATTTTTTACTCTAACCTATGCTAACTTGGTAGAGCTCCTGAGCGGTCAGAGTCCTGTTGCAGTCTGCCACCTCCTGGCGAATAGAGGGAACTGCATTCATTACTTCTGAAACCTAAAGAGAATGCAAGAGATCGAGATACTGCCATAAAAGGAAAACTTTAACCTCAATCAATAATCAAATAAATAACCAATTAGCCTGTTGCAATCATTTAAAAGACATTTTGCTTGGACCACTTTTGATCTGACCTAACGGCTGACCTTCCAAGTGATGGATGTCATGTTTTGGGTGCTGAACTTGCGGGCTGGGAAAGGTGGGTTGTACTTCGGCCTGGTGTCTGACATCCTACTTTTCTCCAGGTCCCTGATGTGGAGGGTAGGGGGAACAAGCCCTTGCGCAGGACAAATCCCAATATCCACATCATGCTCCACTTTTTCACACTGTCTAACAACAAAAAACAAAAAAGATCCAACACTGCATGCTTCACTGCCCAAGGGTGAGACAAAATGCTAGAGATGGGCCTTTATGTCAGCAATCAGAATATTCATAAAAAAACTTACTTCTCCTTGATCTTCTGCAGGCGTGTTTGTCTGAGCTGTTTAATAAAGTCTGCGTAAATCTGACGATGCCGCTGTCTCTGTTCCTTCTCTTCCTTAGTGAAAGCATAGTTGGTGTCCACATAGTGATAGCGGTACACACCAGTGAAGATGGTCCTGTGTACAGTTAAGACAGGAATCCTATGGCAACTGAAACATCTTCAAACTGGGATAGTGATTTATTGTTTACTGCCCATTGAACATGTAATGGTAGAAGTAACAGTAATGTGTCCATTTCATACTTTTAGGTGAGTTTGGAGTTCTTGTTCACAAATGTTTCAAATACATTTCAAAATGACAAACTCGCTATTTATCTGCACTGACTGTGAAAGGGTGCGTATCATAGCTCTACCTATACTGTCTGTGTGCAGATGCAGGTCTGATGCTTGTGGCTCGATCATTAGGAAAAGCCAGGAACTCTTTCCCATCTGTGCTTTGTCTCCTCCCCCTGCGATGTATGTGCAGCCGTGTTTTATCAGCACTAAGGACAGCAGCACGAGCCATCCTATGGCATCGAGCCAGTTCGCTGGACTGAACATGAGGCAGCAATCCGGTTGGATTCGTCACTGCTGGAGTGATACCTGTAAAACAACCAAAGTACATGGATCAGTATCATTTATCTGATTTGTGAAGTGATATTCAATATGTTTTTACAATCAAGAAATCACACAAATTGCCAATCCAACAATGAATGTATTATTATTCAGGAAATAATTGTATCATTTTTGTTTATTAATGAAATTAAATATATATGTGAGTTGTTTAAAAACTTGGGGAAGTCTAGGTATAGAGCAGCACACACATTGTTGGCTTAGCTGTTTTCATGGGTTAAATGGTTCAGCATTCACCAGGATTTAGTTTAGGCACAGGGTGTGTGGTCTCACTACAACACACTGCAGAAAAGTGTAGAGTAATGGTGTGGAAGCTGCAAAGCTCAAGTCCAATAACATCTTCTGCGGTTTTGCTTCCTCTCCGAGCAACATGACCTAAGACATCTAGCTTCTGCTGCACCTGGAAGCTGCCTTGCTGCCGTGCAGTGAAAGATACAATTATATCCTGGGGAATGCAAAAGAGAGAAAAAAGTTACCACATTCACTTCTCCAGTTGGATTTATAAATGAATCACAGATTCAAATACCATCCTTACTTGGCATTGCCCAGGGAAGATTGTGCCAGCAGAGGGCTTGGTGGTGAAATGTGCTAACTTGCGGAAGCAAAAGCTGACGGGAAGTTGAGGGCAGAGGTTCTGTAGGACACACAGCAGGTCCACACGTTGGCCTGTCACACAGGTGAGGAAATCAAATCTTTCAGATGGACTTGGCACCAGAGACACAGGCAGTCCAGAGCCTGTCACGGCCAGCTCCACACTACTGTTACCTAGAGAACAGAGAAAAATATATTTTTAATGATATATCAGTATAATCGAATTTTATTTAGCATTTAATTAATGAATAATATACTCATTAAGTTGGATAGAGTTGCCCAAAACAGTCATCTAAGCGCTTTATATACATATATAATACTTTATATACTGTATTATACAATGTAGTGTATGTGGTGAGCACCATTATGGTGGGTGAAGCCATGTCTGCTCCCCACTGAATCAAACAGCAGGAAAAGACTGTAGTCTCGTCGGCTGGCTGAGGAATCCTGCCTCTTTTCTTCAGTTTGACTGAAAGACAAGGGCATCATTGTCAAATACAGGCCACACCCCTCTCTCACCACAAGCTCCTCGTTAGTATAGTGGTGAGTATCCCCGCCTGTCACGCGGGAGACCGGGGTTCGATTCCCCGACGGGGAGTAATCCTTTATTTTTCTTTTTCCCTTTGCATATTTAATGTATTTAGATATTGATTCTGTATGTTACTTTACCATACAATCATTTCACAGAACATTACTACACTGCCTATTCAATGTGTCAGTTATTTCAATAACATTTAGGCCATTTCACACTACATCCACTTTGACCTGACACTCTCATACACAGAAAATATGTTTTTGTTGTTTTCAGACACACTCACAGACAATTTACCTCTTACAGCTGGGGCTGAAGCATACTGCTACTGTGGTTTTTTCATACGGTCCCAGTCGACCATGCTTGGGGACACAGATTAAGACCTGAGAGAGATCTTGGGTGGCTGGGCTGCACTTCTCCATTCCCTCCAGCAGGGTGGCGCCTGTGCTCTTCTGGAGGTCTGTTCCCTAGACAGCCAACACACAGTGATATCCTTATTTAATTTTCATGTTCCTATAACAGGCCTCTAGCTACATCTAAGGGCATCACTCACCACCTCAGTCCCAGCAGTAGTATCCTGGAGCAGGCAGACCCAGTCACATGCCTGGGGTGAATTGTTTCTGAGAATCACACTCTCAACGCAGGATGTTCCAAAGTACACAGGTCCAAACCACAGACAGGGCAGTGGAGCCCCCTGCAAAATGGCACTGCATTATGACACTATGTTCACTTTTCTAGCACCATTTTGGGGAGGGTGGCAATAAAGATCAACACAAATTTCATGGCTCAATGGAGTGTCACAGAGTGAATTACCTGCAGGTCAAAGACCTCAAGGCACTGGTCCACCACCTCAGCCCTGATTGTAAGAGCTACAGCAGAGCGATTCTGGAGTTTCAACCTTGGATACAGGGAGGGTGACATTCGGGTTGAGTGGAACTGGATAGCTGCGTCAACAACACTATTTCACTGGTTAATTTCCTATTGTGCTGTAAATGTTCTAATGTAAAATGGTGCAATAATTCACCTATTATATCTAAAAGCTAAAATATCATGGGCAAATTTTATGAGCTTCTATGAAGTGTTTCAGTCCAACACCCTCAACACATGCTATCCATGTTCACAATGATCTTAAACTGCTGTTTTTAAGTCTTTCTTACAGAGCCCTCTCATCGATCAGCCTGGGCCGGTCTGTGTGCAGTTCCACTTTCAGCCACTGTGTGGCACCAGCTGCAATGACTCCAGTACAGGGTGACAGTCTGACTGACCGGTCTCCCTTGTACTGTACCTGGAACACACCTTGAACACACACACACACACACACACACAAATACATGGGTGTATTTTCTGAGTGAGTTTGTTATATAGTCCCCAATGGTGATAAAGATCATTGAAAACATTAGAAGGACATAGACTGTCACTATGCAGTTCATTGGTTAATAGAGCAATCCAAGATTTGATCAACCGATAAGTGAAAGTGTCACTTATCAAATTTCATAAATGTAGCTTTTTTTCACATCTATGTATCTAATAAATAATTCAGTTTTCTGAGTCTATAGTAAAATAGAGGGAATTCCATTGTTAGGCTTTATCATCTGTTTTCTGATGATTTAGGTTCATTTATAGGAGCAGCTAATATTTCATTTGAAGGGTCACAGAGTCTGTGTTTTTGAAAATGTCCTACCACTTGAGCAACTTAGATACAGTATCTCCTGGCTGAGAGAGATAGACTTGAGTTACCTGGTGCTGATCCCTGATTGGTTATTTTGTGACGTTTGATGATCACCTGACTGCTTGCAGCAATACAACCAAAGTCTAGCACTGAGTCCATTAAAAGGGAGCATGCTCTGGGAAACCTAAATAAGCACATAAAGGAAGACAGTTAAAATTTTTTTATCTATCTGTTCTAATCTAATCTTGTCTAGCCTGCTTACCCAAACAGTGGGACTTCAATGGTATCCACATCATCTACATGAATCAGAAGACAGTCTCTGACCTCCTCCTCTCCCTCTGGCATGAACTCCAGCAAGCCACTTATAGATAGACCAGGGGCCACCATCTCGGCTGCGCTGGATGCTGTGAACTTAAATAACTGCATGAAAAAATAGAAGAGAATCAGTTAAAATGATGCATTTTCCCTAAACATCACCTTTTAAATTAATGTTAAACATACTAGTTGATAAATAGGATGATAAATATGATAAATACCTCGACAATAAAACAGACAGCTTTAACTATGGAACTTAAAGTTAGCTAACTTTAGCGCACGAGGTGATCGCTATCTTAACGAGCAATTAAGCTGAAATCTTGCTAACGCTGCGTCGTTTTCATTCTTTACATTTCACAAGGTTAGTGGTGAAAAACACATCATAGTTGACGTTACCTTTGATGCAGGTTTGTCTATAATCATTTTTTTCGAAGTTTTCCCGACGTTTGCCGCCGTTATTTTACACTTGTAAGTCTGCCCGACTTTCACGTCGTTGAACTCGACAAATGGAGGGTCAACTCGGACGCAACTTGCAGCCATGATGATTGTAGAGTTGCTACTTACTTACAGACACCAAACGCCACAAATCTGTTTTCCTATCTTTAACGTGCATGTAAAATATTTTATAGCGCAGTTTCACTCTACTAACTGTCCCCGCATACCGATGGTCAACTTTGCCGTTGCTATCCGAATGCTGGAGACCAAACATACGTTGGCAGCTCAGGTGGTTTCTAGGCGACGAAGCAGAGTCTTGTAATGGCGCTCGGTTTACAACCTTGGGCAGCTCAGGTGGACGGTGCAGCGTTTCTCAGTGAAACTATAAATAAACCTATATAAATTTTACCTTCTAGAATAACACCATGGAAATGTTTCATGTTGCCACAATTGCACTGTTAATGTGTTATTACAAATATAGCGTAATAAACAGCTGTAATTGAACATACCATATATGGATTTCCTGTCCGTTTCCAGCTCAAATGCACCTTTCTTAAAACAGCAATCATAAGCATATTTCCATAAAATTAAAATCCAATTATCAATATAGTCAAAGTGATTTATTTCAAAAAAAAAAAAAAAGATTCTTTCTTCAGTATATAGCATGTTACAAAAACATGATTGGTAGTGTTAGTCACACTAACATCACAGTTACAAAAATCTAGGCATCTTAAAACATAATTTGAAAGTAATAACATGTATGAAAGAAATGTCTCACTTTTATGTTTTGAAACAAAGAAAAAATATTCCATTTTATTTTTTTTACTTTATTAGGATCTCATATAACATCACCAGGGCTCTCCCATATTTCATCATCATAAATATAAGAGGTAGATATGATTTGATCTGTTGCCATTAAGTCCAGGCTGGGACAGTCTTTGGTAGTTGTCTCTTTAGCATTTTGGTTGAAACCACCATCAACATCCTGAGCCCTTTCCACTGGCTCCACAGGATCCCTGGCTGGTTCTGACCGTACTTGAGCCTTCTGAAAGCACTGGCCCTGACAGTTTTGGCTACCCACGACAGCTGTATTTGTTTCCAAGTCCTCCTGATGACCGGCTTCTGTTGAACTCCCCTGTGCACCAACCAGAGAGGCAGACTGAGTCACAGCACCGACTTCCTGCCTCTACTTACGCTCTTCAGTTATTATAGCTCGTGTGGGTTCATCCTTTACCCCCCCCTGGTTCTGAGGTCTGCTCTCCAGGCCAAAGAAGTTGTTTTGAACAACATAGCGCACACACTGCAGGAGGACATTCCTCTCATGGCGGATATCTGGGGCCAGTAACTAAATGGCATGAAGAAAAATAAAGAACAAGAGGGTTGAGGAACTTGTTTTATCTAGATAATTCAAATTTAAATCCAATTTCATTTACATAAATGATACGTGAATGATCTAAGTCTCCTTACCATCTCAAGTAAAGTGGGACGACGTGCCTGTGGTGTATCTTGGTGTCCTCCTCTACCGCGCCTTCCTCCTCTGCCTCCTCTCCCACCCCTTCTGCCGTGAGGTGTGTGAAGAACAGAGTCAGGGTGGTGGACTTTGTGAGCGTCTGCACCGTGTGAAGGGGATTTCAGGTCTCTAGAGGTTCCTCTGTCCTGGGAGTTTGGCGGTATTGCGTTAAGGAGAGCCTGGTTTTCTCGCACAAGGTCTTTGGCTTTCTGAATCGGGGCAACTGAAGCACAAAGAAAATGGGTAATAGAAACACTGAGTAAAGTATCACTGAGGTTTTGTATTTATGTGTATCATGTTTATGTGTTTGTTAATGTTTTACGCTGTATCAGAATAGGGGTGTATGTTCTGAAGCAGAGTGAGGACGGTGGCAAACTCACCATCTGGTTCCTCATCACTTTCACTTTCTGTCATTGAGCCATAGTTGGCTACGAGGGAGCCAAGAGCAGAGCTCATCTGTTTAGGAACCACGACCAAGCCACCAACCCTGGACTCAGCAGCTGGGTCCTCTCTGTCGGAATCTGGAGGCACACGAGAAACACATTGCAACACAGTTCACTTAACACTAAGTGCTTTTAGACTGGAGGAACTATTGTATAGCTGCGAGATCTAAAAAAGGCTATTGTGATTTTGAATAGTGTGTCCTGTCTATTTCAGATAAGTCAGTTACCATGGTCACTGCTGGCCAGTGCTCCCAGTGGATCCCCTTCCCTGCAGTGCTGAATGTGAGGTTGGGGTCTCTGTGAAGCACCGCTCTCTGAGGGCTGACGGCCTTGAGGGTGTCGCCCATGAAACCCTCTGTTACCCCAGCCACGACCTCGACCCCGTCCTCTCCCTCTGCCTCTCATTCGTCTGTAAATAAGACATTCACGTTTGCACACAAAATTGCAGCTCAGGGTTTGTATCAAAGCAAATGCATCCAAATAGATTCTTAGTTCTGGATGCAATAAAATAAAAAATAGAAATACATTATTTACACATCAAATGTGAACATTTACCCAAATTGAGCGGTCTCTAGGACGGCTCCTGTCTCCTCTCGCACCGCCATCACTTTTCTCTTCTTTTCAACATTCTGAAGTGTTGGATAGTTTCTGGAGAGACCAATCACAGTAACAATTATTATCATACGTAGACATCAGTTGGCACTACTTCACCAGTCTTTTTATAAATACTGACTTGCGCCTCTCCTCTCTCCATTTCGCAATCTCCTCTGGCGTATCCAGCTTGATTCTTCTAACTCCTGGAGCATGGTTCTGCAGTCGGGACACAAAAACACTGATATTAGCAAAAGGAAAAACTGGGACTCCAAGTTTCAGACACACAGTGAGTTGTTTCACTTACGTTTTTCCAGTGGATGCTGACTATTTTTTCATGAGCAGTGAAGCTGCAGTCGGGCACAGAACACTTGGAAAGAGATTTTAGTAGAACTTGTGAACAGATTTCCACAAATGACATAAATAAAGCAAATTGTACTATATCAAATCTATCTACTCACCTTGACATGTTGAGAAATATGTTCTTCATACTTCTCCTGGTTTTTGAAGCCCCGGTCACAGGTGTCACAAAAATGGGAATACTCTGGTTCCTTCTTATTTTTCTGCTGTGGGTTATAGGCAGATCATAGAAATGTGTTTATTCCAGGTTCACTGCTGTTGTGTGACAAATGGAGGTCACGATCGTGATTGGACTTGCAACGATCCAACAGATACTTACTTTTTTCCCATGATTGTTTGGGGGTCCATAATTCTGTCTTCCACCCCGATGTCCACCTTGATGCCAGTCACGACCAAAGTTTTGACCTGAAGACAGGACTGAAGTTAGTGGCACAACATCTTAACACACATCAATACCTCAATCTTAATGTTTTTATATCTTCCAATTATTAAAGTTGACACTGAACTTTACACAAGTCCAGTTAACCCTCCAAAGGAGGACTTTTAGGCCTGCAATCAGTATTGTGTCATGTTTTCTGTGGCCCTACAGTTACTTGTGACTGTAAAAATTACCAACTTAGCCTATTATCCCTGCTTAGACTGAACAAAAAGCCTGTGAACGTTGCCAACTAGAGCTGCAGATTGTGAAGGATGTAGCATTATTGGAAACGGAGGATCAAGAGTTTTAAAAAGAACCATTTCTGGTTGTAGTAAGCTGACAACCATACATTGTATGAAAAGTATGATCACCGCTGTGTGTGTTACTCACCGTATGGACGTTTAGGTCCGTAGTTTCCACGACCAGATGGGAAACCAAACCCTGCCGCTGAGCCGTGCCATCCCCCTACCTGGCCGCTGTGGTCCCAGCTGGGCTCCGACGGCGTCTCGCACCAACTCCACATGCTGGGGTGAAAGCTGCTCGAGCGGGGCTGCTGTTGATGCTGGAAGGCCTGGATAGAGTTCGGAGGGGGAGAGCCGAAGTCCGGCGAAGGATAGTGTCCCGGTTCATTCATAGTAGACGGCCGAAGTCTTTTTTTCGCGTCGTCAGTCACGTCTTTTCAGCTAATACTTGTTTCTCGCCGTGCAGCTCTCACATGTGCATGTTTTGCTCCAGTTCATATACTTCTGCGTCACTTCCGTGAGAACAGGAAGAACAGAAACCATGGGCCGACACAAAATACGATTTATTTTTATGATAGTCATGATTACAAAATGAAAATTGTTTTGCATAAATTACTTTCGTTTAAGTAATCTCCGACTCTGGCTTGCTTGCGATTTCATTAAATTAAAAGTAATATTTTTTTAAACCGGCACGTTTGCAAGAATTTCTCGCGAGCTTGAACGTGAAGGCCCTCTTGGGTTGCCAGGTTGGAATTTATTTCCGATTTTAGAGGAATGTGGACAAAATAGCAAAATTTTCGACAACTTCACAACCTTTTAAAAACGTTTTAGACTACTTTGTGAGGGCATAAAGTACCATAAACCAGTGGCTCTCTAGTAGTTCTTACACCAATCCTTTTTAATCCTTTAATTGAGATATCAAACACTATTATGCCGACTTAAAATATGTCATTACACTGATATTATGTGTATTATTCTCAAATAAAAATATATATCGAACGTGTTGCAAAATAAACTCAATATCAACAAAGGTATAAAATCTTGTCTGGTATCGGGTGATTTCGGTACAGACTTGGCAACCCATCAGTTTCCTGATGTTCTCTCTCGCCGCGTGCAGTTCAGGCACAGTAGGAGAAGAAGAAGCGTGGTGACTTTCGGAAAAACCTGAAAGCTCTCCACTGAGAGCTACCAAACTCTAAAGAAACTGAGCTTCTGCCAAAATGCTCGTGTTATTTGAGACTGCCGCTGGATATGCCATATTCAAAGTATGTATACGGCTTTTATCTCCTGACATTCAAAGAACGAGCAGTAATAACGCATTACCTACTGGAGTTAGCTTAGGTTAGCCACATAGCTTGTTACCCACATCCCATGTGGGTCCGGTTCTAAGTAACACAACTGACAATTAACAAAATTAAATATTGATGGTCTTATTTTATGTTCAAGCAGGTGCATGTTTAAGTGTCTGGGCTTGTTGTGAATAGGCAAAAGTGTCTTTGCTGATGCACAAGCTAGTACTAAGTTAGCGGTCAGAAGGCCTTGTAACCACGTGTGCATGTCGAGGCAAACATACTACTACTTCTCACTACACATTAACGTGCATAATGGAAATGAAATAACGTCAAACTGTGTTGTCACATGATCAGCATTCAACCTTAATGCAGCATGTAAGAGTTTGATATGAACACACGTAGGCACATTTTACTTGAAACAGTTTTTTAGCGGACTTCATCAGTACTGGGGGGTTTGTTTTTAATGTGTGACAATCAATGTCTAACTTTTTGTATTTCAGGTCCTCGATGAATCCAAACTGCAACAGGTCGACAGCCTGTACAAGGAGTTTGAAACTCCTGAAAAGGCAAACAAAGTGTAAGTGCCGATGTAGCTTTCAACCAATTGGATCTGCTGTTATTATAGATGCAACCAGCTAGTTGGCATCGATTGATAAAGTGGCTGAAATGTATCCTCATTGTTTCTGTTCTGCCCCTGACAGTGTGAAGTTGAAGCACTTTGAGAAATTTCAGGACACAACAGAGGCCCTAGCAGGTAACAGCACAGCTTTCTGCACTAAATATACACCTGAGATGTGGTCTATGATGCATTTCTGTGTCTGATTAAAACATGAGGCATCTCACAGTATTCGTCACTACCCCTGAGACCACATCATGTCATGTTAGCAGCTAGTTTGGATGGTAAACAGAGGCAGCCATAGAAAATATCTGTTTACACAGGCGTTAGTATGTTTAATACAGTGTTCCTTACCTCTGCCACTCAGCTGCCACTGCCCTTGTTGAGGGAAAAATTGGCAAGAGCTTGAAGAAAGTGTTGAAGAAAGTTGTTGCCAAGGAGGCTCATGAGCAGCTGGCCATCAGTGATGTGAAACTTGGTGGGGTTATTAAAGTAAGTGACCCTTCATTTACATCAGCAGTATCAAAGTGTTGTCTACAGGAGTAGTTTCTAACTGGCTCTGCTTTTCAGGAAAAGCTAGACCTGAGCTGTGTCCACAGCCCTGCTGTGGCTGAACTGATGAGATGCATCAGGAGCCAGATGGAGAGCCTCATCACTGGACTTCCACCCAGGGAGATCAGTGCCATGTCTTTGGGGTTGGCTCACAGGTAGGTGTCACACAGGTAGTGCTGTGAGAACAAGACCGCTGCCTATGATTACACTTGCTGTCTGAAACAACCCTGTAGATTTTCCTCAGCATTCGTCACTACCACTGAGGCAGCAGTCTCTCCTTTGTCATACCAAGATCAAAAACAGTTTGGCGTGTGAAGTAACTCATTGCCATCTTCATTTCTGTGTTTTCCAGTTTATCTCGCTACAAGCTGAAGTTCAGTCCAGACAAAGTGGACACCATGATTGTGCAGGCCATCTGTAAGTTGCATTTTTTTATGAGCTGTAGTGGTAACTGTCTGCTGCAGTGTGTTTTGAATATGCGTTCTGACCCTCAGTGGTTTTGTCTCTTCAGCTCTTCTTGATGACCTCGATAAGGAGCTTAACAACTACATTATGCGCTGCAGGGAGTGGTACGGCTGGCACTTCCCTGAGCTGGGGAAAGTCGTCACCGACAACTTGGCCTACTGCAAAGCTGTCCGCAAAATTGGTAAAAATGATGTGCTTTTACTCTGTTTAAAGATGCACTCCACTGATTGACTTCACTAAAGTTAAGAGACATTTAAAAAGGGTAAAGATGATACATCAGAACTAGTGAGTTCAAACTCCAAATATGCTGGATCCTACATTTCCCATAATGCAATAAAGTATTTCATCACCCATCTCTTACACAGTAAACACACGTGTCTGAACTTGCGGGTAAAATCAGTGGAGTTTCCCCTAAAACTCATTTACATAAGTGCAGTGAGTATTCCTGAGTGGCTCAAAGTGTATGTGCTTCTTAGGTGATCGCACAAACGTGGCCAACTCCGATCTATCAGACATCCTCCCTGAGGAAATCGAGGCCGAGGTTAAACTGGCTGCAGAGATCTCCATGGGAACAGAAGTGTCGGAACAGGACATTGGCAACATCAGGCACCTGTGCGACCAGGTATGTGTCTGTCTTCAGTCCCTACGGGTTGCTACTCGCTGTATCATTTATATTATTTCACTATTGTAGAGCTCCGTGACAGTGATGATGATGACGACTTTTGTCTTTTATCCTGAAACAAATCATGTGGGTTTTCAGTCACTACCTCATCTGAACAGTCACAATCCATGACACAAGAAGGGGCATTCAATGCTTAACCTGTTCTGTCACTATTAACCTGCTGGCAGCACATAAACCTTGTCTTCTGTCTCTTTTCCTCAGGTGATTGAGATTTCAGATTACCGCACACAGCTGTACGACTACCTGAAGAACCGAATGATGGCAATCGCCCCCAACCTGACAGTGATGGTGGGCGAGCTGGTCGGCGCACGTCTCATCTCGCATGCAGGTAAATTACGGAGAAGGGGGCTGTGTGAAAACCAGCCAAGCAGTGATGATGACGACATGATGTCACTTTCCTGAAAATCGCTGATGTTCTTAAGTCACTACCTCATCTGAGCTTGGATTAAGATGCCTAGCAGGGAGACAGTGGCGACAGCATCATATTCACCTGTCTGTCTTGTGTTTTGCAGGTTCTCTTCTGAATCTGGCAAAGCATCCAGCCTCCACAGTGCAGATCCTTGGGGCAGAGAAAGCTTTGTTTAGAGCGCTAAAGACCCGCAAAGACACACCCAAGTATGGTCTCATCTACCACGCCTCCCTAGTCGGTCAGACCACTGCAAAGAATAAGGGCAAGGTATATTCAGAAAGAGCAGTAACTAGGCTAGAGCACATCCACCTGTCTGATGCTTAGAAAATAAACATGGGCTTTTTAATACATTTTCCATCCAGATCTCCAGAATGCTGGCAGCTAAAGCAGCCCTGGCTATTCGCTATGACGCCCTGGGAGAAGACACAAATGCAGAAATGGGAGCAGAGAACCGTGCCAAGCTGGAGGCCAGGCTGCGCCAGCTGGAGGAGAAGGGAGTAAGTACAACGCAAACATTTTGGGCTTATGTTAGTTTTCTCTTTTTTTTTTTTATTCACAAACTGCCCCTGGTGTTCAGACTGTGTCTCAGCTGCTTTCGTTCTTGTTGTGCTGGTTAAATAGATTAAAGTTTGTGTATCTAATGTTGGCTCTGGGCTTTGTTTTTGATTGTGTCTCTGTTTGTTTCTTGACAGATCAGACGAATCAGTGGAACAGGCAAAGCAATGGCAAAGGCAGACAAATACCAGCACAAGAGGTGAGTGGTCACAAACTGCTCTTTTCTAAATGCTAGCTGTCTTAACATAAATATCAAAGGTGTTAAATCCATGCTTTTGTCTTCAGTGAGGTGAGAATTTACGATCCATCCGGCGATTCTACTATCCCCTCCACCTCCAAGAAGAGGAAGTTTGAGGAGGTAGAGGAGGAGGAGGAGGAGGAGGCTGCTGACGAGCCTATAACTCCAGTGGTCAAATCTAAAAAGGCTAAAAAGGAACCAGTAGCAGAAGGTGGGTAGAATGGCAGCAAACCATATCTTCTGTTTAGTGTCCGCCACTGAGTTCATGATGCTCAAGGTGTGTTTTTTTTGTTTTGTTTTGTTTTGTTGGTTTTTTTTTGGTACATGTTTTGTAGAAGAAGAAGCGGCAGCAGTAACAGAAGAGCCTCCCAAGAAAAAGAAGAAGAAAAAGGACAAGAAAGCAGAGGCCGAAGCCGAGGAAGTAAAAGAGGAGGTGGAGGAGGAAGAAGTATCAGAGGTGAGGCGCTGCGTTCGAAACTTTGTCCCAAAAGTGTTTGCTTCTTTGATATTCACTCTTTTGTTCTCTTTGCAGTCAACAGAAAAGAAGAAAAAGAAGAAAAGAAAGAAGGTCAAGGAGGACGAAGATGACTGAGAGAGTGGACAGTGTATATATTTTCTGTTTTAGATTTTATGTCATTTTAGTTTTGTGTCATACCTTTATAACTAATGGGGGGGGCAATATTGTAGTGAGTGCCTGTTTCTGGACATAAGAGTTCATGTTCAGGAGCAAAAGCGTTTTAAAACTGCAAGTAATGTGGTTCACAATCTCACTGTATGCATTTCCAGTCATAAAATGAGTTGTTTAATTTTTTTTAAAAAGATGTGTCAATAAGTTTGTAATCTACTCCCCTGATTTTTATTTGTGAACACGTCTGTATAAGACGTATGAAAATCAGCCCAGGGGGGTGAGTCCCCAGTTCTCCTCATATTGTCTACGACTGAACATCCGCCCTGGTGAAATAAACAGTTTTTGCTGTAATGCTGTGTCTGGTTGTATACACTGTTATAATTGTAATTAGTGATACACTGAAATGTTGCAGCTGGTGAATGTGTGGTTATTTTTAAGTGCATAATACTGGGTAGTTTTGTCTTTGCTCAATATGCCCATAGGTTATTGGTTATTATATGAATCTAAATCTACCAAGAAGTTGGTAACTACATCTATCAAATAGATATAGTGTGAAAAGCACAATACTTGTAAGTGGAAATTAACAAAAAATGAAAATTAAAGTACTTCAAAACTGTGCTTAAGTGCTGCATTAAAGTGATATAGTTACATTCCACCACTGACGGCTTTGCATACAAAACGTGAATAACTTGCAGCGCTAGAAAGTAGTTACAATGAGCTTCACTTTGACTAACTACTACAATAAAACGCTCACTGCTATATCAGCATATAGTAATACTATATATATTACAGTTTAACATACACAGAGACCATTTTTTGCTGCATATTGCACTTGAACTCACTGCTGATGACTACCTGACACCTGACATATGGATACGTATACGTTCATGCTTGAAATTACCATAGACAGACATTACTTGAGGAGCGCAGATCCGCATCATCGATCGGCTGCATCTGCGCTCTGCTGAGGCGCCTCACGTTTATACCACATGGCACGACTGACTGCATGAGAGTCAGCTCTGTTATGGAGGAGCAGCTTAACCATTGAGACAGACTAATATTCCTATAGATAGTGGTTTATCAGAGAAATATAGGAAAGATGTCGCAGCTACAGGCGAGATTCTTCACGGAGAACAAAAGGTGAGCTCTTATTGCTTTCAACGAAACATAACATAACCAGAGAGGACAGGAATGGCTAGCTGGCTAACTAGCTGTAACTACTGTTGTGTAACTATTCAATATTCGATGAATCTGTGGATGTGACGGGTGAAACCGAAGACACACCTTTGTTTCCTTGTTATCAAATAGGTATGTTGTAGATGATGTCCCGTTCTCCATCCCTGCTGGCGCTGAAGTGCAGGACCTCAGCAATGTCATCAACAAGCTACTGGAGGCTAAAAATGGTAAAGGAAAACACAAGTTTAAGTACGTTTTAAGGATTTAACTTTCTGTAGCACACAGGACCGAGACATTTGTAGAAAGGCTGTTAAAATGAATACTGATCGCCCCCCCGCTACTAAACTTTGCAATCAGCCCGTGCAGCAAATCTATCAATCAAATCTATTACTCCATCACATTATGATATTATAATAATAATAATAATAATAATAATAATAATAATTAAAAACCAGGATAGTTGTCATTACATGTATTATGCATGTTTTCTTTCTTTTTGTTTATACTGAGCCTAAGTGACATCAAATGGTCCACAGAATCCCAGAACATGATGAAAAGTACTTGTAATATATTGAATTCATATGTTTTCTGTTTCTTCAGCATCTCACAGCACAGTGGAGTTCGACTTCCTGGTCAGGGGTCAGTTCCTGCGAACGCCGCTGTCTTCTCACATGGAGTCAGAAGGCATTTCAACAGTATGTACAGCCTTCACTGCTTTAAACGGGGTGGATTTGCTGTGAATGCTTTTATTATGGCTCACAGTTGGTTCATTCCAGCCGTATTACAGGGAAGAGGGACTGAATTGTCTGGGAACACATGATCTGATGTTTATGCAGTAACGTGTGTCTGTCCGTGTTTCAGGAAGAAGTGGTGGAGATAGAGTACGTAGAGCGGATCACAGCCCCAGAACCCGAGGAGTGTATGATGCACGATGACTGGATCAGCTCCGTGGATGCAGATGCTGAATGGTAAAATGACATACACCAGACCCCAGGCCAGAAATGAAATGTCTTTCATCAGCATTACCATCTTTTAGTCCCAAGCAAGATGGCTTTTTTGTTAATGATAAATACAGAAAATTAGACATAAAGGAGTTTGTATAATCCAAGATTCTCATTAAGATCTGGACTGATACTGTATCCACTACTACTTTACGTCTACTAAGATCTCCTCTTGTTGTCAGGATCCTAACTGGCTCATATGACAAGACTGCCAGGATCTGGTCTGTGGAGGGCAAGGAGGTTATGACAGTGGCAGGACACACAGATGTGGTCAAAGATGTAGCCTGGGTCAAAAGAGGTGAGCGGGACAGAAAGGAAGACGTCAGCTCTGCTCGTGGTAATGACAGCCTCCGTCTAAACACATCTGTGTGGATGTTTCTGTGCAGACGGTCTGACCTCTCTGCTTCTGACGGCCTCTCTGGACCAAACCATCCTGCTGTGGGAGTGGAACTCTGAGAGGAACAAGGTGAAGGCAAGACACTGCTGTCGGGGACACACGGGGAGCGTTGACACCGTCGCCACAGATCCCACTGGCTCAAAGGTAAAGAGGGATGGAGCAGGAATGAGTTGGAGGGGAAAAGGAGGACGGGGGAGGATGAGGGACAAAAGCAGGGGCTCGTTTTTGTCAGTAACAAAGCTTTTGTGTCGCCACCACACAGTTCTGCAGTGGCTCCTGGGACAAGATGCTGAAGATTTGGTCAGCAGGTGAGTTG
This sequence comes from Datnioides undecimradiatus, assembly GCA_008933995.1. NCBI lineage: Eukaryota > Metazoa > Chordata > Actinopteri > Lobotiformes > Datnioididae > Datnioides > Datnioides undecimradiatus. The sequence continues at coordinate 366,483 of WARS01000034.1, forward strand.
CCAGAGTGATTGATCATGAGCCTGACTGAACAGAAAGCAAATCTGTAGCGAGCTACAACCCGTTTCCTGTGCTGTCAGTGCCCACAGATGAAGCAGACGAGGTCGAGGAGCCTGCAGACAGACCGAGGAAGAAACAGAAGACTCAGCAGTTCGGTCTCACCAGGGTGAGTCACGTCCGTACGGCTAACCTGATAATAAAGTGAAGTCAGCACGCTAAACATGAGCTTTGTGTGTTGTCATGCCGACACAGACTCCCCTGATGACGTTATCTGGACACAACGAGGCAGTGTCCTCTGTCCTGTGGTGCGACAGTGAGGAGATTTGCAGTGCATCATGGGACCACACCATCCGCATGTGGGACGTCGAGACGGGTGAAATGAAGACTACGCTGGTGAGAAACTCACAGACAAAGCAGAACTTAAAGTGTGTGTAACTGCAGCCTGAGAGGAAACGTGTTTTTTTTAGTGTAATCTGTGCTTTTAATTCAAGTCATTTGAATAAAACTCGAACTGGTCATTTAAAAAAGAAAAAGGAACAGCTATTGTCTCCTCCATGTTTAATAGACACTTGGTTTCGTCTGAAATCGGGAGTTTTACGCTCTGTAGGTGAACATCACGGTTATTTTAAGCATCCACATTGCCTCTTTTAAATGCAGTGAAGTTTCACTGTGTCACAGCTCATTTCTCTGAAAACAGTTTGACACCGTTTTAAATTCCCCACAGTACACTGACAGATGTTTTTGTCTCTCCACAGACGGGGAGTAAAGTCTTCAACTGTATTTCTTACTCACCCCTGTGTCGACGGCTGGCCTCGGGCAGCACTGACAGACACATCAGACTGTGGGACCCTCGCACCAAAGGTACCACTGTGCTGTAAATACCACGCGTGTCTCACTGCCAAAATGTTTTCTTATTTCCACTGTCTACAAGCAACACTTTTCGCTCGCTCTTCCTCTTCCCGGCTCTAAACGCCTCCTCTGCTCCACAGACGGGTCACTGGTGCAGCTGTCTCTGACCTCCCACACTGGCTGGGTCACTGCTGTGAAGTGGGCGCTGTCAAATGAGCACCAGCTGGTCTCGGGTTCCCTTGACAACCTGGTCAAACTGTGGGACACCAGAAGGTCTGTGAAGCTTGTGGTTCACAGTTTATAGTTCACAAAAAATTGTATTCGTGTCAGAAGCCTGTATCATATTCCCATACGGGCTTTAAGGGGATTATATACCTTTGTTGTTTCAGCAGATTAATTACACTTTGATGCACACACAACAACACCTGTTACTGGATACACTGAGTTTTGTTTGGCTCTGCACATGGGACAGAGGGACAAAAAGAAATATGGCTCATATGTAACTAAACGACAGATGTGAGTACAGGTGTGATTGGGCTGGAGTGCTGCAGTGTCACAGGTTTCTGTTTGTCCTGTCGACCAGTGACCCGTGTAAAGAAAATGTCAGCCAAGTGTTGCTCAGAAAATATGGCTGATAAGTCAGTCAGTGGCACAGATGGTTGCTATGGTTACCATGCTATTTGTTTATGCATGCATCATCACAGAACAGGCAGAAATAGAGTTAAAGGGCAGGTCCTGATCTTGAATTTGGTCCTTTTAGGATACCGCAGACAGACCATAGGCTGACACGTGTCTGTCCACTCTCGTAAATCATCAAAAACACTGGATTAGCTGATACACCGTTGGCTCCATAATCCCATGTTTTCCTGAGGTTTGCTCCATCAAGACATTTTAGACCCTCATTCACCAGCTACTTAGAGCATAAAGTGGGTCATTATCAGTGCTGGTACAGTACGAAAGGTCACGCATGCAGACACGTTCAGCAGGACATCCTGTTCATTCTGCACATCTCAGGGTAAACAGCCTTCTCCCACAGACGCCTCCGTCTGGATCCAGCTTCCTGTCTTTGTCAGAATAAAATGCAGTCTCTTCAGCCTACACCCACAGCACCACAACCTTTGCTTTATATTTGTCCTTTTTTGTGGATCTTCGTCCCGCTTTTGTGTAAAGAACCTGAGCTGAACAACATTTTGTGAATAAAGTTAACACGTATATGTTTCTCTCGTGTCTCACAGCTGTAAGGCTCCCCTGTATGACCTGGCAGCCCACGAGGACAAAGTGTTTTGTGTGGACTGGACAGAAAGTGGGGTAAGACCATTTTCCACACATATAATCCCAAATCAAAGAACAATAAATGGCCTAAAAGCTGGAGAGAAAAGACGCGGCATCTTTAAATATTTCAGTTCCACACATTTCATACATTAAGTCAAAGTATAACGTGCTTATTGTTTTTGTTTGTTTCTGTTTCAGCTGATGTTGAGCGGAGGTGCAGATAACAAGCTGTACACCTACAGATACTCAGCCTGTCAGACAGATGCAGGGGCGTAGGCTCCACAGTCGGCGCGGACTGCAGAGCCCCACCTCACCCTTCACCACGCACACAGTATACACACAGCAGCAGTGTTGTGACGTGCAGACAAAAGCAGCAGTGGTTTGGGTTTTTTTGTATTTTGTACTGTACAAAACTTTGCTTGCTTTGTCTCATGCTCTCCTGGTTATAATTAACCCTCTTTCAGTTTTGACAGATATTTTCTTATGGATTGTCTTTGTTCACATGTAAAAAGAAAACTAAAAATTAATTTTTGCCTCCTCAAATGTCTCTACTCTTTAATGTTTTATTCATTTCTCTTCGTAGTACATACAATATTTTGACAGTGGCTGTGATATAATGACCATAGAAAACAGAAAAGGTTTGACATACAAATCATATTAAAGTATTTTAAGATCATCATTGCTTGTTTTCTTGACCCTCAGCTTATCAAATTCGACTGTTGATAATTATGGTAGTTAGTAATTACAACATTTTAAATGGAAAATTTCCATGCAAAATTATTTTCTGGTGAAGTCTGATGGAATGCACACTTTGCAGTGCATTATGAACTTCCTCGTGATGTGGCAAGCGACAGAAAAACCTGTTGTCTTGTGCATAACTTTCTGCTTTTTCCTCCTCAAACTGGTTTGACCAGAGAGCGGATAAAACGAAGAGCTCTCACTCTGGTGGTTTTCATAGTATTATAGTGTCAAAATGTATGTGTAGAGTATATTTTCTGTGTAATAAACTGATACATATAATGCTCCTGTCATAACAATTTGGGCTTTAAATTCCAGGTGGATTCAATAAGCTGACTCTATACAAGAGTATGGCACTATTCAATAAAATGTACACAAATTTGGTTGTAAGCTATATCGACATTTCAACAAAAGTCACACACACACACACACGCAACTTCCCAAAGACATCATTTAAACTCTGATCTAGACCTAACTGCTGCACACTAAATTTGAGGTGGTGCTTATTAATTTTAACGCAGTTAATGCTACTTTTAAGCTGTAGACTACTTCTAAGCATTCCCTGCGTATGGCGCATCTGTAGAATAGACGATCTCCGGTATGGGCTGCACAGCAGCGACCCCTCGTGTCCAAACGGCGCCACAGCTACTTTGCATATCCTGTTTCTGTGAGTCAGATAATGACGGCTGTAAGGAGAGGAGGTTAACCGAGCTGCGCTGCATAGATGCTCGGACTGCTGAACGAAGACAAAATCAAGGTAACAGAATATATCTTATTTATTATGAAATATCTATATGACATCATAATCGGACTCGCTTTGTTAAATGTTCACATGACATTTCTGCTCTGGCCTCGAGACTAGCTACTAGCTTAACTGCTACTAGCTCCAGAGCTCCTTCTTTGACGTTATTTCTGACCAATTGTTGTATTTATTTCTACTTGAACTCGAGTTTATTCACAGTGTGTATAGATGCTAAAAGGAGACTTTTCAGTCTGTGCTATAAAGGCAGCATTTGTTGTAACTGCACACCTGCTCGGCAGCCAGCTGGCTCCCAGTTCCTCCTGACTCCCTCAAGTCGCAGGTGTCTGATCCCTGCTCCAGCAACCGTATTAGATTAGCTGTTTTAGCCTGTAGCATCGATGAGGTTTTTAGGATCCAGCCACAGATAACCCTCCATGATCACCGCTTATAACTCGATTATAGCCGACTATGGTGGAGGGGAAACAGCTGTCAGCGCTGTTGTCGTGCCTGCTGCTTTGCCTAGTGTGTATCTCAGTGTGATTCAACAGGAAAAGCAGTTGCAGTTCACTTAGTTGTGGTCTCAGTCATTGTTGCGATTACCATTCCCACTTATATCTAACAGTCATTCTGCTTCAAACACAATCTTATACCAAAGGCTGCAGCCCTAGGTGCAATATTAGAGTGTATGTAAAACAAACACCAAATTGACAGCTATTACTGAAATTACCAATCTGATTCTTACTTTAGAGCATTTGTAAAAGTCTTGTGTGCTTTTATACTTGTTCTTCCTCAGTCCAAACATCATCTCTCTTTTTTTCAGACCAGAAAAAGGCAGATATCCAATCATGGACGGGTATGTGTAAAATCATATTCACTGGCTGTTGCCAGTATTATTTTTATGATGTTAAACAGTGTTTTTTCTGAGTACTACACACTAGAGGCTGTATCCTTCTGGTGACTCAGGTTCGCGGGGGACATGCTGAGCGGCGGCCGGGCCCTGCTCGGCGAGGACAGCTCGGTGATGGCTCGCATGCAGAAGAAGTTCTGGAAGACCAAACAGGTCCTCATCAAAGCCACAGGCAAGAAGGAGGACGAGTATGTGGTGGCCTCAGACGCTGACCTGGATGCCAAGCTCGAGGTAGCAATAAAGAGATTAACTTTAAGACCTCTATTATTTTTGGAGTGGGGCAACAGCAGCAGCCATGTTTCCAAGTTGCCTCTTACTCCGAAGGGCTTTGGTTTGTCATTATTGTTGTAATCTCAAGTCAAAGATGCTCTCCTGTAAAGACTCACCACTCCCTCTGCCATTGCGCCATCATCAGAGTGCTTTCTAACACTGGTGGCCATTATGCCTCTCCCAGAGGAACAATGTTGGGTTTCTCCTTCACCATTCAACGACCACAGAAGTACTACGCTCTGCTAAAGCCACTGCTTCAGTCAAAGGCCCGGCAGGAAACCAGTAACTGTGCCAATAACTCACACACAATGATTTCTAGAACTCATCAAGCTATTGTGAGGCTGGTAAAGGAAAACCAGATCCCATCATGTAAATTAGCATCTGTGTAACGGATAGTAGAGTTCATTAAGAGAGAGAGCGGGGACAGACAGTGGCAAAAGATTAGAGGTCGTGTGCTGCTTGTACCTTGATACATTTTGGAAATGTCCCTGTTTAGGAGCTGTGAACAGCTCACAGGTATCTGAAGTAAGAGCAGGAGCCACCGCTGGACACGGTTTTACAATTATTTCTTGCTTTTGGTTATTGAACTTTTAATTTCACATGTGATGTCGCACGCCACACGAATGGCTGTGAAAACGATATCAGCAGCCTCCTCTCGGTCATTTCTCCCTGCTGCGACGAATGAGAGCAGATACTTTAGATTGGCTGACACTGTCGGGTCTGGTGAGGCAGGGACGCGATAGAGTTTCACCAGAGAGACGCACTGTGAGGCTTTTGTTCGCTCTGGAACAAGATCAGGCCCCTTCTGTCCTGCTGCTCTCAGCGTCCCTCCATTCAGGAGACAAAGTCAGAAGAGAGGCAGATAAGGTGTTGATGGAGAACAGGAGAGTGAATTCACAGCAGACTATTGAAGAGCAGCTCCTTCTTGTCACTTTCCTCACACGTTTCATCTCGACCTTGGGCACTAAAAGCACCAGGGCAGATTAGATTTGGAGCCGCTTCTGGACGGCGGCCTCACATCTAACCTGCCTTTATTGGGTTTTGATCACGACGTCGCCTCAGAGCATTTTCAGATTTCATATCAGCTCATTTTGCTTCGCGACCTCTGAGCGGCGTGAATGACATCAGATCAGATCTTGTCTGGTTTTTACTAAACATTTTTGAAAGACTGACATTTTTGTACGATTTTTCAAGCCACAGATCATCACGGTCAATCATTTCATTTGTGTCCATCAGTGTCAGTGTAATGACAGAGGAAACACACACTGAACTGAAAGCAGCCGTGGATGTCTCTCTCCGTCTGCCTCTGTTTTTCCCCCCTGCCATATTGCCGTGACTCAGACAGACCAGTTGCCATTGCATAAACATGATCTCGATGGCTGGATCAGTGTTGCTCATGTCTAAATCAAAAAGGAGGAGCAGTGACCTGCACGCAGCCGGAGATCGGACAGGTGTCTGGCCACTGCTGAGGCAGAGACACTGAAGGTAGAGGCTGTTTGTTCTGCAGTTAATCAGTAACCACACACACTCATTTCACCTCCTCCTCAGCTCTGCTCTGTTACAGCCTTAAGTCTGCCTGAGTGCAGTGCTTCTCAATCCTCATGCACGCTCTTAAAGGGAAATTCCACCAATTTTATACACCAAAGTGAGTCTCCAGGTGTTGCATATTACTTCTGCATATGTGAGAACAGTTGTGGGAGGGTTTAAGTGTCTCTGGAGGGAGCTGAGTTGCATTGTGGGTGAAGTAAAGCCTGTGGTTTAGGCTAAACGGGCTGTTGTGCTCTGTGGAAGTCACCTGAATGTTATTGTAAGCAGTCATCATGTCACACCCTGCTGCAGACATGGTGTAAGATCAAGGCTTAAGGTCTTAAAGTAAAGTACAGAGGCAGGTTGTTTTATTCATCTCTTAAAAAGGTAAAACTTTCAAAACGTGGTTTGTGATTATCTGACAAACGCACGTCCAGCACCAGCTGATATGAGGCAGTTTGTCGGTCCCTACACTAATGTTAAGCCAGATATTTAAATATTTATTTTGGCACTGTATTGTGAAGTGAGTGCTATCTGTAAAAGCCACAGTGACACCTTGATCCCTACAGTTCTCCCTTCGTCGAACGGCAGCAGTGGAGCGGCCTCGAAATCTGTGTTGCTGTGACACACACTGTTGTCGTCTACCAGATGGGAGGAGAGGCGGCTGACAGTCAGACAGAAAGCGGGAATCTGTTTTGTTGACTGACTGAGATGTCGCACGGCTGCAAATTAAAAAGAACAAAGTGGCAGAAAGTCTCCAAACTTCACGTCGCTGTCGTGGAAGTGTTCCCGTTGGGCGTGTGAGGGAGCGTAATCGTGCCTGTTCTGTCTCTGCAGTTCTTCCGCTCGGTTCAGTCGACGTGCACGGAGCTGCTGAAGGTGATCGAGAAGTACCAGCACAGGATCACACGTGAGTGCCAGTCAGAGCTGCACACATCATCGTGTGGTGCCTTCACACACCAACAGCTGGAGGAGCTCCCTGCTCACACAAGCCGTTGCACTTATACTTGTTTCTTTCTTATTCAAACGTCACTGAACAGAGAGCCTTCCGTAGTCGTGACGATGGACTCAAAGATGCAATTTGATGAGCAGTGAGTAACAGTGAAATGTTTCCTCCTCAGGTCTGTCTCAGGAGGAGAACGAGCTTGGCCTGTTCCTTCGCTTCCAGGCTGAACACGATCGCACAAAGGCCGGCAACATGATGGACGCCACCAGCAAGGCCCTGTGCACCTCCGCCAAGCAGAGGTCAGCAGCAGAAAATACTAAAGCCACGAAACTATTTGACTTTTTAATTACGAAGCGTTCAGATGTGCATCCCACACTGTATTCTCAGACGCCCTCCTGCTGCGTCTTTTCCACAGGATGGCACTTTGCCCGCCGCTGCACCGCCTGCACCAGGAGGTGGAGACGTTCAGGCGGCGTGCCATTGCCGACACGCTGCTGACAGTCAGCCGTATGGAGAAGGCCCGCACAGAGTACAGAGGAGCTCTGCTCTGGATGAAAGACGTCTCCCAGGAACTGGACCCAGACACCTACAAACAGCTGGAAAAGTTCCGCAAGGTGGGAGGAACCTCGCTGCTTCGAGGTGATAACTATTAATAATGAAGAGCATGTGTGGAGGGTTTGTCATCGTCTCTCTGTTGTCAGGTCCAAGCCCAGGTCAGAGGGACAAAGAGCCAGTTTGAGAAGCTGAAGAATGACGTATGTCAGAAGGTCGACATGCTGGGAGCAAGCCGCTGCAACATGCTGTCACACTCCCTCTGTACCTACCAGGTTTGTTCCTGTGCTACACTGAGATAGTGTCCACGCTGTTCAGGACGTAATCAGCCACTGTTTTAAAAAGAAGTCACCAGTGTGTTGTATCTCGATCCGTCTACATGCTCGTTTGCCCTGTCATGGCAGACCACTCTGCTGCATTTCTGGGAGAAGACGGCGCACGCCATGTCAGGAATCCACGAGGCCTTCCAAGGACACGTACCATACCAGTTCACTACGCTCAAGGTACATGAAACAACACAGTACGAATGCACGGCTCTTCATACACATGACTCTGTATTTATGAGTGTTCTCTACCCTCGTGCAGGACCTCAGAGACCCTCTGGAGGAGATCACAGACTCACAGAAACAGGAGGACAAGAAGGAGAAGGCTCTGCAGAGCAACACAGACAGGTGGGGGTCCACTCTAGAAACACATTTCTGTTCATAATAAGTCAAATGTAGTCTGAGGTGTGTCCACTCTGAACACAAACACCACCTGTGTTTTCACACCACTGCTCTCCTCTCTCATCAACACACACACACACACACACACAGACACACAAACTCCATCTCTAGATGTCCACCTCACCCTCTGCTCTGTGCTGTTTCTTCTGCACACATCCACCTCAGCTATGTCTTCATCAAACACAACGCCAATGTCATGCCTGTGTTCACTCACAAGTAAGTGTGTAACGCAGCAGGTTTTACATGCGACTATCAGCAGTGACCCGCGTGTTAGTTTGAGGCTTTAGCGTAGTGAAGACTGCAGCTCCAAATCAAATAGAGGCTACTGCATCGCTAAAAATAGCCAATTGCCAGCCAGATGAAGCACTTTCTCATTTTTCCTCCCCCTCCTCCCTCCTTCTTCCTCCCCCTCCTCCCTCCTTCTTCCTCAGTCTGGTGTCCTTGGATGACGACAAGCCATCAGGAAGTGCCTCCGACGCAGGTACGCACTGCCCCCTGTAGGCTGAAACGCAGAGTTTAAGGGGCTTTTGTGTTTAACTTTCTTGTTTCAAACTGTTCAGCAAAAATCTCACTGAGACACAAGTGACTGCTTCTAAACGGCCCTGTTCTCCCCTCAGAGCCCACCCACAGCGGTGACGGACAGAGCCAAACCAGCGACAGTGGTGAGTGTGAGAGCTCCTCCACAGAGGCTGCATTGTTGGCTATTTTTTTAGCCAGCACTTGTGTAAATAGCACAGATGTGTGCATTGGGACTGCTGCTGCTGCTGCCTGTTGGCTTTATGAGCCTTTGATCCCAGCGCACCATAACACCACCACACCTATTCCAGCCCTGCACAACCTGAGAGGACTGTCAGCGGGCTCCAGTGACGACCTGATGCTCATGGCCGCTAACCTGCCTCAGTCACAGCTCCTGGTCCAAGGGAACGTCCCCCTCCAGCCCCAGCTGCTGCCTCCTCCTCAGGGTGCTGACCACAGTGAGCCCTGGGGCTTTGGAAGCCACCAGTCCAGCCTCTCTCAGCTGCCTGCCACTGGTAAACTGGCTGGTCGTCTCCTGTTTCTAACTTCAAGCTGCCTCACTCGCTCTTTCCCCTCTGACTTTGCTTGGCTGTGGCACAAATTCACCTCTCCTGGGATTTCACTCTGCTCCTTCTCTGCACTCTGGATGTGGGTTCAGTCTGCCTGGCTGCTGCAGGGGGCTTTATTTACTTCACTGTTGTCACTGAGAAAAGAGCAGCTTCTTTCATTTCTTTGGTACTCTGGGCTGCATTTAAAGTGAAGATTGGGCAGCTGTGTGTAAAACCTGATCTGCTCAAAGGAACAGTCCATTTCATCATCTCTCACTTGTCTAGCTTGTGGCCTGGGTGCAGGGGAACAGCTAGTCTGGCTCTGTTACACCCAGAGTGTGTGTCCTATTTTCCAAACAAGAGAATTGTTTGTTTGAACGTGCAGCTTGAAAGTCGACTTAGTTTCAAGAATATCTTCACGCTCATGCAGAGAAGGAGAGAAACGAAGCTGCTGTTGAAGGGAAGCGTTCTGTCTCTGGACCTTCATCAGAGCAAATGTTTGACAAGCTCCAGTCCCAGAGCTTTTAATGACACCTGAGTGAGCACACCTGTGCTTCGTCCTGCAAGTGCTCATTGGAAATGCAGTTCCCATGGTCCAAAGACAGACACCCACAGCGGTGAAATCAACAATATAACAACATTTCTTAGAAACTCTTTAAAAGCCAAAAACCTTCAACAGTTTCTTTTGTGCAAAAACATTAAACTGAGTTTTACACCCAAAAGACAAACTTCTCCCTGTCCAGCTGTGAATTTCAGAGCTACATACTTTTCATATTTAGTTATTGATCCATTGTTTATGTGCTTAACATGTTACTCTGAATGAACCCTGCATCAGGACATTGTTTCTCTCTCAAATGGAGTTCACACACGTCTTTCACAGCAGGAGAAGCACAGGTGGAACTAATAGCATTAACGATGGCTCAGCTCCTTGCACCTGTGTCTGTGTGTGTGTGTGTGTGTGTGTGTGTGTGTGTGTGTGTGTCTCTCTCTCTCTCTCAGGCCTGCTGTGGAAATGGTTCATTCAAGTCTAATGTCACTGCACATTTTCCACTGATCATTACAGAGCCCTGTTCGCTCACCTGGTAGAGTGTGTGCCCTGTGTTGAGGCTGAGCCCTTACTGCAGCTGCCAGCGATCAATAATCTTGTAAAAACACAATAAGCTACCCTGTGGTCCTTAAAGTAACTTCATTTCTCCTTGTGATAAGGGTGATAAAAGTCAAAACTAAAAACACTTTTCTCCTCCCCCTCTCCCCACTCTCCCCCCTCCCCTCTCAGGTGGTCTGCATTACCCCTCGGGAACAGGTCTGAGACCGGAGGAGGAGGATGGCGAGCGGGGTGACATGGCTTTCCTCAAAGACCTCCTCAGCCCAGGCCCGGGAGCCAACGATGAGTTTAGCAAAGAGTGGCAGGATGCTTTTGGGCTGTTTGAGCCCCCCAACGTCCCTCCATCGGGCACGGGCACAGCGAGCAGTGGACAAGTGGCACATCAGCCCTCAAACCCCCCCAGCCCCACGGGCTTCCTGCCCTCCCAGCTGTTGGATCACAGTCTGAGCTCAACAGGTGAGCCACGCCGCTCTCACAGCAGCACACTGACACACACCGTCTCTGATGCAGGAGCGTTAGAACAAACAATGAAAATGCCTTTTTATAAATCTTCATCAACATGATTTGTCTTTTAGGCTGGTCAACCCCACCAATGTTCCAGGCTCCGCCCCTGCAGCCTCCTGCTGGTCAGAACCAATCAGCTCAGCCGACTCCAAGTCCAGCTGCTAATGGTGAGCTCCCACTCAGGCTGGGAATAAACACCTTTGCAAAATATAATCTGGATGTTCCACTAACAGTGTGTGTGTGTGTGTGTGTGTGTGTGTGTGTGTGTGTGTGTGTGTGTTTCTGTGCATGCAGCTGCTCCAGGTGGATCCAAAGACATGTCTGCCTGGTTCAACCTGTTTGCAGACCTGGACCCCCTCTCCAACCCCGATGCCATTGGACGCTCCGTGGACGAGCTGCTCAACGCCTAGAACTCCCTCTGATGTGTGTGTTTGTGTGTCTGTTTGTGTGTATGATCTCATTCAGAGGATGCTAATGTCAACGGCCAAGTAAAAGAACACACATCATCAGTGACACACACGCACGCAGATTTTGATGCACACACACACACACACATGCGTCTGCGTGTCTCTCAGCAGGAGAGTTGCATACATATCCACAGTTACAAACACACTCACATTTTGTGTTACACTGGATGTTATTTTACACTGGAACAGGTTGATTGTTAAACGCTCTCTGCAGCTCTGCACATGACTGTTAACACTACACACGAAGCCACTGACTCGTATGCACACAGCAAACCTCTGTGTTACCTTTGGCTGGCAGTCACTGCAGCTTCTGTCAGGCGGAGAGAAAGTTTGTGTTGCAGGTTTATTTTGGACGCCGCCGCCTGTTTTTTGTGTTTTATTCGTGTTTGCGTTGCTTGGGTGTGTGTCAGTCTGCTGTGCGTGCACATGAAAAGGGACCCAAGTTAAAAAAAAAAAAAAAGATCTATTTACAGCTTAGCGTCGTTTCTACATGGTAGCACATGATTGTCACATGGAGTGTACAGTATAAATAAATATTATAGGACATGACATGTCCTGATATGTCAGTGAGCCTGTATTTGCACACAACCTCAGCAGCAGCAGAGGTTTAAGCTCAAACTGCAGCCAGGAGTCTGTAACATGAAGCAGTATATAAACATGCTAACGTTTGCTGATTGGCGGTAAACACGACGATCCCGAGAGGATCAACAAAAGGCAACACGAGAGAAACATCTGTATCAAATATCATCGGCTCTGCCCATCATCGTGCACAAATCCAAACGTCAGACTCTGGTGACGGATGAAAAGTCCCTGTTTTGCTCAGGCTGTCCTTACTTCTGCCTTATTTACTTTCTAGTAAAAGTAAATATCACTAAATAGTTTGTTCACCCAGCAACAAAAACACACTACGCAAAGTAAAGCACCCAGAGTCAACTGAGCCAACTGATGACCAGCAGTTTGTCCAGGATCAGTGAGACTTCAGTGAAGCCGGGAAGCCCAAACATGATGCAGCTTCGTGTTACAGACCCCTGCACAGACTCCAGTTGAAGCTAAACAATGTGACGTTTTAACCATCTCTGTAAGGAAAATACTGTTTTCTGTCAGAGGCTCAGGCTGTTTAGTCTCTGGAGAGGACCGTTGGTGTCATCATGACAGGCTGAACTGGAATCAGATTACAGCCACAGTGGGAATACACTGTCCAAACTCTTTCTGGCTTTTAGTGACACCAGCAGCCTCTTCATGTTCCTCCTCTCACCTTCAGCCCAGATTTTACTCGCCGAATGGGGCAAAGACAGGCTGCGTTTCAACTCTGCAGTCCCGTCTGTCGTTTCACAATCACCAGTCCTAGGCCAAGGAAAAAGGATGAAACGTTTGTTTTCAAGTCATCTTCTTTTGAAGGAAGTTTCAAAGTAGGACACAGGAAGTAGATTTATTTTTAGGGTGGGTGGGTTAATTAAATGCTACACAGCACCTGAGCTGCATCGAAATGTATTTATTTTCAGATTATATCGCTATTTGCAAATTTTTGTTGTGCAGTACTCTGAAAAACGGAGATGACACTATAAAATAACACTGTAAAAAATGTGTATTTTTAGCTCTGTGTTGTGTATTTTGAGAACTCAGATGGATTTTGGAAATATCTTATTGTTATATGGGGAAAAATCAACACTGGAGAACTGTTACCATATCAGAGAGTAGATTTCTAACTTGACTGATGTTGTTGATGTTTTTGTGGGGAAAAAAACAAGGACTGACAGTTTTGTATGTTTACGGACTGAGTGAAGAGTGCTGAGATGAAGATGCAGAGCTACGTTATAGACGATATATCTGAGATGTGAATATGGCGTCCGGATGCACCAACTGAAACCAAATCCTCAGTTATGTTTGTGTGCCTGTCTGAATTGCACTCCGGGGTCAGAGTGCATCATGGGAAATAAAATCGTCATGTTTTGTGAGTCACACTTTTTATACAAGCTGCACATAAGTATCATTTAACTTGTTTTAATGTGACGCCTGGACTTTTTGTCGAGGGGGAAAAGCAAGAAACTGCTTCACACGTCACGTATGATACTGTTTACTCTTGATTTAAAGAAAAAATAAGAATGTACTTCTCAAGTCAATCACAAATGCTTTATTTAATTCAACTATGCCTTTTTATTTCACTCGAGGGGTTTAACAGATGAAAACTTGGCAGTTCTGTTTCCAATAAACTGGACAAGCAAACAAAGAATCATTGTGTGGAGTATTTCTTGCATCGAGCCTCATTCCAAAATGCTGTTTATCCACTTTGAAAAGTAAATAAAGAGCCGCAACAATATCTCTATCATCACGTGTATGAATCTGCTCCTTCAGGCTACTTTTTAGCTGTAAACAGACGTCTAAAAACGACAAAGAAGAACGTGCCGCTGCAGGTGTGATTGTTTTTCAGCAAGTGGATATCTCATTTTGGAACAGAACTCTGCATTTCTCCAATAATTTCATTTTTAGAAACCCAATCGGCGGATGAGTCACCGGATCAATGACATCCACACATCTCTCTGCTTCTGCTCTGCTACAGGTTTACATCGTTCAGGCTACATAGACAGCAGCTGTTGGTTCGCTCTCTTCATAGTAGTGTCGACTTGTTAGTGTGCGCTGAGAAGTTAGTAATCTGTTTTTTTATTCTGTATCCTATTCACTACAACCTGAGATGGACGATGTGATCTATTCTTAAAATTCTCTGCAGACCCAGTTACACTCCTGATAAATAAATACATTATTATTCACAATAATGAGACATGTAGTAATTCACAGTACTCAGCGGAGAAAAAGCAGGAGGGGGGGTTATATGGTACAGTTGTTGACTCATTCAGATACATATCTTTGTCAGCCGATAATACAAACACAGTGTGCCTCTATATTTACATATCCAGTACATTCCTATCCCACTGTAGCAGGCACAGTCAAGTAGTAATGACATATACAGGAAGATGGGCCGGGGCATGGAGAGGCAGCCAGCCAGCAAACTGCACTGAGATCTGTGACTGCGGCTCGTCTGGGAGTCTCACTCTGGGGCTGTTTATGACACGTGGATGCTTTGTTTCAACTCATTTCATTACAAAGTAAAATAAAAGTGTTTCTCTGTGCAAAAAAAACAAAAGACAGAATTCTGTTAAAGGCCCTGAAAACGTGTTTTCTCACTTTGCTTCATATTAAAATTGATCAGCTCTGAATATAAAATTTCAAATGAACCTTTTGATTAACAGTTTTTCATGAGCGAGCTCTATATTCTTTCAGGTTTTCCTGCTGGTTTAAAGTGGGCAGAACAAAGTGATGTCACACACCTCTGTGCACCAATCAGAGTTTAGTAACAGCTCAATCAAAGTTTGACGACAGTTTGTTGGTTTTATTAATCAAACCGTTTCCACATAGGGTGTTTTGTTAACCTTGCACTCAGTCAGTCAGGTGTGTGAATATTGATGAGAGCTGAGACTGAACCACACAGTCAATGTGTGGGCTGTAAAACCACAACAATGCGCGTAGGTAAGTTTACAGAGAAACCACATTTTCAGGGTCTTTCAGGTTTTGAATAAATAATATTAGTTAAATAAATAAAGCTTCTACATTAGTCCACACTGCTTGGCTTGCAGATGTGACTCCAGGACTCAGACAAATAAAAAAGCCTCCATCCACCCTCACGCTCTGCAGTGTAGTGTTTGGACTCACTGAACCTCTCCATGCTCTGAGCCCTGCACGCCAGAGGGAGGCTGTCCTGCGAGGACAACGCCCCTCTGGACACATTTCACAACAACACGGAGCAAGACGGGAGGAAATCAGCATTACAGCGACAGTGAGGGAAAGAAAGAGGAGAGAAAGAGCTGGAAAAAGGAGGAACAGAGGGGGTGGAGGGGGGGGTGGGTGGGTGTGATGGGGGTGGAGTAAAAGGGGACGTTCTGAGCAAAGGCTGGCGCTTGGGAAGGAGGGGCAAGCAGACACAGGTTGAACACGCTGCACACATCAAAGCCCTGGCCTGTGTTTCCCATAGATACACGCCGCCCGGCAGGGGACCGGCTCACTGCTACCAGTCAGTGTGACAGAGGCATCAGCTTGCACTGGTTCACAGGCAGCTTGCACCGTAAACGGCTGATTAAAGGACAAAACAGATGTCTGGATCGACTTCACAGGTGTTCTGAGTGTTCCCCGGGCTGTGCGCCACCTCGCTTGTGGATTCCCTGCCCGTCCCCGCCTCTCTGCGTGTATCTATGGCCGTCGTAGTGCAGACATCATGTGCGTCATGCTAACGAAAGCGACATGATCAGAGCACTACGCTGGTTTAGCGAAACTGAGCGGTCTAAAGTATCAGGCACATTTTT